>CAXITT010000350.1:599376-759433 GCA_964033795.1 Lymnaea stagnalis
TATTTTTTTTATTAATTTGTAAATTTTGTCATCAATACGATTTGTCCTTCCCTCCACTTATTTTTTGTTATTTTGTTTTTTTTTTTTGTTTTGGACTTTTGCACAATTTTTTTTTTTTTTTTCATTTCCTTTGTTCCACATATTTAAAATGTAGATTATTTATAACATACACTGTTTCTAGTTTCGGAAATCTGTGTTTCTCTTAGATTTTCAGGCCCAAATAGGACCTGCAGGCCGCGCGTAAACTCACGTGGACAAAAGCTTTGGTCATAATCGTATGCGGAGGACGAACAACAACAACTAGATATTTTCTTTTAAAGTTCCAATGGGTATTGTAAAGCAAACTATAAGTCGGTCGAAATTAGGAAATTAGGTTATGACCCATGGTGGCTATAATCAAAGTTGTTCTTTTCAATTTTTATGGCTCGTACCGGTAAATGAAATTTAAATATTCATTAAAAATTGACAGATAAAATTATACCTAACGTACATGGGCGCACGCAGCAAACTTTCTGGGGGGGGGGGGGGAAAAAAAAAAAGAAAAAATTTNGTATGGTGTACGAACGGACAGGAAATCAGCTTAGTTACTTTCTCTTTAGTTTCCCTTAAATTTAATAATTTTTTTGTCTATTTTTTTCTAAAAAAATTGTTATCCAATCAATCCAGGGGGGGGGGGAGGCAAATGCCCCGCTTGCCCACCCCCCCCCCCGCGGGCGCCCATGCTAACATATAGTCTAAACTGTTTCGGCACATTAAACAGACTAGAAGTAAAGGTAAAGGCGATATATGAATTGAATTTATTACCCTTATAGTTTATAATAATAGTAATAATTGACCTATTCTAAGCTATTCCATAAGCATATAATATTTAAAAAAATAAACATGCTCTTGTCCCTATTATTATCAGGCTATAAGCTTGAATTTAGAATAGATTCAAATTAGTTTACAGCAAGAATGAAGCTGCATGTATACTAAGCCTGCGTACTGAGCACACTATGGATGCGAGTCTTGGATCACATACACCAGGCACAAAAGAAGGCTCAATGGATTCCACCTCAGATGCCTGACCCACATCATTGACATCACATGGCAAGAAAAGCTCCCCAACACGGATGTTCTCTCTCAAACAAAAATGTGCAGCGTCCTAGCCATATTAATCCAAAGATGTCTCCGCTGGCTTGGGCACGTCAAGCGAATGCTACCTGGTCGCATACCCAAGGGCGTGCTATTCAGCGAGATGGCAAAAGGGAAAAGGTCAGTTGATAGGCCTCGTCTCTGATACATTGACATATGCAGAAGAGACTTGAAGGCGGCCAACATCGATATGCCAAACTGGGAGGACCTTGATGAGACTCGATCCACATGGCCCGACACCGTGAAGGGGGGATCACTACGTGTCGAGGAGCAAAACAGCGTGGTATCAGCTGTAAAAAGAGCGAAGGGCAAGGCCAGAAACACTGCTCCACCGCATTCGTGTGTGGGACATGCAAAACAGACTGCCACTCGAGGATTGGTCTCATTAGCCACACCAAGAGCTGCAAGCTAAGAAGATAAATATATCGTCTCTTGCATACGGAAAGATGCCATACATACATACATATATACATACAAAATAAGGTAACCATCGAGTCATAAAACTGGTGGAAAGATATAATCAAGTATTCTTCTTCTTCTTCTATATCTTAAGGGCCCACGATCAATTTATTGATCATTTTGGCTCCTATGCATGTAGATGGGATTTGCAATGCTTCTGTTACTGGTGTTGATGAGGAAATCATGCACTAGGGGTTTGAAGGCTTGAGGCAATGGACAAAAATGTGTCTAGTGTTGTCGCCTCAACCGTTCCTTTCGAAAGATTGTTCCAGTCCCTGATTGTCTTTGGCAGGAATGAGAAGCTCCTATACTGGCTTCTTGCTGGTATGAGCCTAAAATTGCCTGTCATGGCCTCGTCGCTGTCTATGGGGGAGAGGGACGAGTTTCTGTTTAATACTGGAACAGTGGACCAGCCCATTATTTATCTTTTACATCATGGATAGCCTGGATTGTCGTCGTCGTTTCTCCAATGGTGACCAGCCTAGTGTTTCTAGCATGCTGCCAACACTAGAGGTATTCCTGTAGCGGTTTAGGACAAAGCTAGCTGCTCGTCGCTGGACCGCCTCCAACCTGTCAATGCTCTTCTGGGTAAATGGGTCCCAGACTGAAGATGCATAATCTAAAATCGGACGGATAAAGGCTTTATATGCTCTTTCTTTCAACAAGGAGTTGCCAATCTTTAGATTTCGCCTTAAGAACCCTAGGGTCTTGTTTGCTTGGTTACATACATTGTTAATATGCTCGTCCCAGCGGACCTCTCTTTGAATTGTAACACCCAGGTACTTTACGGAGGAAACTTGCTCAAGTATATGGCCGTGCAGTTCGTATTGGTTACAACTTCTAGAGATTGATAGTGTCTGGCACTTGGCAGGGTGAAATTACATGTCCCAGCTCATCTCCCACTCAGCTAACAGATTGAGATCCTGTTGTAGCTGGTCCTGGTCAGATCTGTTGGCGATAGTCCTATACACTGCTGTGTCATCTGCGAACAGTCTTGCCTGTGAAGTCAGTTTCTCGGGTAGGTCATTAATGTATGCTAGGAACAATATTCGAATATTAACACGTTTTCATGGCAAATATGAGAGTTTAGAGGAGAGTAGTCAGTATTACGTTTAAAAACATGTCGAGGATTTGTTTATAAATAAGATATAGAATTACACACCGGTAGCTGACATGTACTATTGAGGGGAAGACACTTTTTTTTAAAATCTCCTATCTGGCATTAATAGCATCAAGCCCTATTATGACAAGTTGATACTGGTGAAGTATAAGCTAATAAAGCAGACTGACTCATCAAAACCAGCTGCAGGTTAACTAAACTGTGCTACATGATATCCTTTGATAGTTAATTAAGATTAACTTGTCTGGGCAAAAGAACAACGCCTCAGAAATGTGTACTTTTAAGAATAAGATGTAAGCTAACAAGGCTTAAATAAATTAATGTATATATTATATTTGATAACTCCCTGAAAAAAAAACTTGCCAAGTAAAAAATGGGGTGATGTTCAAAACAATGGTAACTGTATGAATCATCATATTATATATAAACTATTAGTTATTTTACTGAAATTTTCCATCATCAAAAGGTGCCTTTCTTCTCCAAAAAGAATACTTGCAATATCGCATGCTGTGGTGAGATTTTTACGACAACAGCCTTCTCCTTTCGCCCTTTCTTAAGTAGCATTAAAAAAACGAGAGTAGTCTTTCAAAAGTGGCTATAAAATAATATGTCAACTCCTAAAAAGTCACCAAAAAAAAAGTTGTATACAAAATTGATATCGTGATGTAAGGTCAAAGCAAACACATCGCCATGCATAATCAATTGTCTTTGATGCTCAAATGTGTCTCTCATTGAGGTTATAATCCAAGGCTCAAGGCTTAAGCCTTTACAATTGAACAAAAAAAATGGAATTTGGACTTCCAAGTCATGACTCACATGGGCCCCCGAATCCGCCGCTATGGCTATCTGTTGACACTGTCAACTCTATGCTTAAGGCTGATTTGCAATGATGTCTAACACCATCCCATTAGGCATCCGTAATAGATTTTCTTTAAATGCATCTAAAAATATTCCTATGTTGGAGTTAACCGCGAACAATTTTTAAAATAGACCTGCGATGGTAAGTACATGGTGCGATGGTAAGTACATGGTGCGATGGTAAGTACATGGAGCGATGGTAAGTACATGGTGCGATGGTAAGTACATGGAGCGATGGTAAGTACATGGTGCGATGGTAAGTACATGGTGCGATGGTAAGTACATGAAGCGATGGTAAGTACATGGTGCGATGGTAGGTGCATGGTCTAGTAAAATACCACAAAAGTAATGTGTGAGACACGGCCAATGTTTTAGAGTTGTTTAACTTTTTAGTTCTTAGCAGCAGGATTGAGACACACAGAACAACCAATCTTTGCTGTAAGATACTGAATCAACCAGGTGGTAGTCAGACAGTCCGAACAAATGCAGGCGTATGTGAAAGATCACGTTGTTTTTAAACCTCTTAAAGGAAAATAACATTCACCAAAGTATCCGTGCACTCGTTTGTGGTTAGAGCTGATGACCTATCAAATGTTTCCTCTCTAGATCGAACAGTTTATTTTCTTAGTTTTTATAGTAACGCAAAACATTATATAAAATGCGTTCTTAAATGAAAATGTTAATTTCGTTAAACGTGAACAACAAACATACAATATACATTTCTTGAAATTATGAAAAAGTTGACTAGAACATTTGTAAATGTTAAAAAAAAATATATATATTTGATTAAATACAACTTATTTTATACTTAATATGTTTGTTGGATCAAAAGTTTATATAAAAAAATGATAAACTTCAAATATAAGTATGAACTTAAGAACATAATTTATATAAAGCAAATTAGTAATATGTTTTAAGAATTTGAGATGAGATTAATACCGGTAGGGGTGCCGATACTGGAGGTTGGGGCGTTCATGTTGTGGGGTAACATTTGTTACACTAAACAAATTGTGGAAATAACATTGTATAAATTATTTAAAATTTTTTTAAACATTTTTACGTTATCGACATTAGGGCAACTCCCGTCCAGCGGCACTATAATTTGTTCCATCAGAGTGTGCTCCAGAGTGGACATGGCGGTAATATGACAAGCCAACATAACCCAGGGCATGGACAGTAGCCCCGCTACTGCCT
The DNA here is from genome assembly GCA_964033795.1 of Lymnaea stagnalis. Taxonomy (NCBI): domain Eukaryota; kingdom Metazoa; phylum Mollusca; class Gastropoda; family Lymnaeidae; genus Lymnaea; species Lymnaea stagnalis. The sequence goes on from CAXITT010000350.1 coordinate 604,142, forward strand.
GGGCATGTACATGTTGTGTAAGTGCACTTGGTCTTATCATTACTCACCGCCTTATATCTTTTTTTCCACTGTCCTACAGAGACCTGTTTTGGACATCCGTGCGGATGTGATACAATGAATGTCAACCTGTGCTGATCCCTAGAACTCATGTATTTGTCGTTTACTTTCTTCCACACATCAGTCCTGTTCTTTACCATCTCGGTCAGTTTATCAAGTAAATCTTCGTCACATGTCATGCATACCAACATACAATGGTCATCCGAAATGGCATCCCCACTTGCATCCCAGCCATCAAGAGTGACCAGTGGACTATCATGTTTATCATAGAACAGTCTGCACGTTGTGTGTGTTGCCTCAAGGTCATCAAACACCACGTGTGTCGCGGTATACATGTTTACCTGCCCCCACACTTTGCTTGGTGACTTAGAGTTTTGACATTTTTTGCATAGACACATTAGCAAGCCATCTTGACTTGGAAACTTCATTACCTTATACACCATCCCAGTGCCTAATCTCATGCTGTTACTTCCTTTCTTATCATACCATGGATATGGTTTATTGCTGTTTGGCAAAAATTCGGGCCTTTCTGTACTTGTCATGGTAACCGCTAACCTGACCGTCAGGTCAGCTGTAGCTTTTATCCACTCAAGTATGTCGTTGTCATGGTAACCTTCAGGCAGGTGATTCATCTTAAAGTCGTTAACAGGTATAAACTCAGGATGACCTGGATTCTTCTTACAGTCAACAAGATGTTTGTGTAGATCTGCTTCTGCTCCTTCTGACGCCTGAGTTTCAATTGTACCTGACAAGGTCATAAGACAAAGACATTTTAATCCATGTGATACACATGCCCCTCTTCTGATATCTCAATTAAACTAGATTACATTAAATTCTTAGTCGAAGCATTACATTTAATACATTAAAAAACAATTTTGTGAGATGATTTTTTGAGACAAAAAGCTATTTATGAAATATGAGATGTAATTATGTCATTAAAATCATTAGTTCCAAATTTAATTGGTAGGCCTATATTTTGAGACATAGAATGTTATATAAAATTCATCAATAGAGAATGTTGAACAAATAATTACCATAGAAAAGACTTTCTTCATCGTCCTTTTTATCACCGGCATCAATACCAGCTTCTTCCTGACTGCCAACTTTTACATCATCTTCTTGCCCGTTGACCGTGCAATTCTCTGGAAATGACATAAGATATTAGTTGTATACTTGATATTCATATTGTACAATACACTGCTTTTCTATTAAATTCCATCTCATTTTTAAAAAAAAAACGAAACATTTTTCTAGCTTCCACATACTATTTGGCCTCATAAAAAGAAAGCGAACTTTGTCTGGGACTTCCCTGTATTAACTCCCTCATTCTTACACTAATTTTTCGTTTCTGTGCTCATACTTTCTTTTACATAGATGATAGTTCCTTCACTCTGTCTGATAATCCATGCATATTTTTCTACCGCCTCTAAAAATCTTTATAACAATCCCAGTTACGCTCAATTAAATACTGTTTCCCTTTTTTTTACGATCTTTTACACGAGCTGTCTGACATCATTTATGTTTCTTCTCTTGTCGAAGCTGTCACAAATATGTCACAGAATTGATCCAAAAACAATTTTATAAAACACAATGAGAAAATTACCATTTCTTGAATTTATTTCCATTTTTCTGTTTGATTCCCAAATCTAAATGGACTAAGCTGTAAATATATGCAAAACAAATATTTTAACATTATATTAAAAAGTCACAATAAATAGCTTACTTTATATCAGTTGCTAAATTAAATGTTTAATTAAATGCAATATTTTCTGTTGGACCTAATTTTTAACACTTAAAGATAATTCAAATACAAATTTCACATGATTATTTCGCATTTGCTGGTCCAACAATTTGGAACGCCCTTCCTGTCGATCTCAGAAACAACCAGACACTGGAAGCCTTTAAAACCGATCTAAAGACACATCTATTTTGCAAACACCTTCTGGGATGATTGTCGACCTTATTTTCCAGTTGATGCATAATGGCTGCGTTGCTCTTGGTTGAAATTGGTAGAAAGACTTTGACATTGTATGCTTGTAATTAGTTTTTGTAGTGTTGCGTTTGTTTTAAATGTGGTAAATTATAGATTTGTTTTTTGTTGACTTTGTACCGCGCTTCGAGCCTTTGGGGATGAAGCGTGTTTCTGAAATGAACTTTATTATTATTATTATATATTGAGAAGAGTATAATCGCAGAAGTTTATTCTGTTTCCATGTCATGTCTATAGATTTTAACTAATTTTTAAATGTTTTTCTTTCTTAAGTAGGTGCATGGGGGATTCAAAGGCTTCACACAATGTAGCCTAATGATCAGACGAAAAAAACACACACGTACGTTTTATTGCCCATTTGAAATTTAATCAAAATTCAACATTTTTAATTGAATATAACATACAACTCACTGTAACAGATGTGTTCAAAAATCTAATCTGTGATGTTTACACGGCCCAAAACTTTTCGGTTGCGTAGTTTATACATGCAACTATGAGACTTTGACCCCATAAACATAATTAATATTACTACCAGTTTAGACACAGTCAAACACTGCACAATTATAATGTCTGATTTGTTTAGTTCTATCTGTGCGTATTTTCGACGTCATGTTCATGAACACTTAGCGTGGTAATATTATTACGAAAGTCCACAACTCATTATTATGCTTGTATTATATAATGATTATATTAATGCTAAAATAAAATATAACATTTCTCAAAAATTGTCATGTGCCATCACACGGCGACTCTGTCCAACAAAATGGTCGCTGCATAAGAACGGGAATTTCTGAAATGACGTTTCTGTTTGAAGAAATACTGAATCTATTAATGAAATTAATATAGACTACTAATATTACCTTTGCGTAGTTTTCAACATTCACAAATGGAAAAACCCTATCTATTTTAGTTTCTGGGAAATCCCAGTAACGCCCGCCTTACCACAAGTGCCGTCCTTAGAAGAGGTGACGCTACAGGCATTTGTCTTGTAAACACTGGCGCATCTTCCTACTACAACATTTTAATTGTTGATAATTTAAAACATGTTGCTGCTGGATTCTTTTTCAAACAAAAAAAGTATTGACGGGCTCCAACAACTTGAGACATAGTAAAAGCATGAGTAAGATTTGATCACTTCGGTTTTCACTTTGTTGACAATGGTGACGGTCTTCCAACTCATTTGTGTATATGTTACCGGCAATGTGTGAAATGCCTAGGCATTATATAGAATGCCTGGCGGTTTTAGGCAAAGTATGAAATATTTTATTTTCGTGATTAAGTTACATACTTTGCCTAGGCATTTTATACATTGCCTAGGTATTATATATAATGACAAATATACTTCAGGCAAAGTTTCAAAAGAGCGTAAAGAATCTTTTTTTTATTGGAAAAACACATTTGAATACGAAAGATAACAATAAAACTGGAAAGCAAAGGTGTCATCGAACTACTTGTTGCAGCAAGTAAGGCTGGAGTGGCATTTTGAATTGTACCTGATTTTCTTTTTCAAACCAAGACACTTCATGTTTTGGCACCTGGTCTTGCACATACACCTCACGTATCCTTGACAGCTTCCTGTTGACAGATATAGCAGCAGATCGGAGAGGTATTTCATGGTCAGGGACGTCTTTAACTCTCAATAAATCTTTTGGACATACAGCGAACTGTGATCTCGAATACAATTGTTTCAAGATTCCTTGTGCAGTGCCAAGTCGGTAAAAGCCGTCTTCTGTCTCTGTCATAACAACTGCCAACAGATTGTGCGAGTCACCCCGTCCCTTGTCAACGCCAGGAACAGCAACTCGCACAGTGGCTCCTGAAGGTGCAAGCGGGAACTTTTTGTCAGAGTTTATTTTCATTTTTTTGGCCAGGATTTCAAGGTTCGATTTAGATTCTTTTCTAGCCGCTACAGCTCTATTCATCTTGAAACACAAGCTGCACACAATACCAACACCATAACCTTCTAGTCCCTCGTCTACATCGTCTTTAGGAACATGCCCACAGATCACATGAACATTACGGTGACAGTTTCGGCATGTATGGGCACCGCTGCTTTCTTTTAAGCAGACACAACAAACACCAGAAGTGGAAGGCTCTTCCGGTAACCATGACGTCACAATCAGTTTGGTTTCCTCTTTTACTGGTTGCATTCTCTTCAGTATTCTGTATAGCAGGCTCTGTATCTTCCATCTGACGATTTGCTTCTTCCTGCTGTTTTGTTTTTACGCTTTCTATTTTTTTTTTTTTGAGTTCTTCCTCAGTCTGTATGAGCATCTCAGTGTCTGGGACCCTGCAAAATGTCAGGGGGTATGGAAGACGTTGCAGGGCACACTTTAGCTTTGCAGCCAAACAGAGCTTCATAAGGTGTTCTCTTGATCCCAGAATGAAAGGTCCTGTTCTTCATAAGGCGTTCTCTTGATCCCAGAATGAAAGGCCCTGTTCTTCATAAGGTGTTCTCTTGGTCCCAGAATGAAAGGCCCTGTTCTTCATAAGGCGTTCTCTTGATCTCAGAATGAAAGGCCCTGTTCTCCATAAGGCGTTCTCTTGGTCCCAGAATGAAAGGCCCTGTTCTCCATAAGGCGTTCTCTTGATCCCAGAATGAAAGGCCCTGTTCTCCATAAGGCGTTCTCTTGATCTCAGAATGAAAGGCCCTGTTCTCCATAAGGCGTTCTCTTGATCTCAGAATGAAAGGCCCTGTTCTCCATAAGGCGTTCTCTTGGTCCCAGAATGAAAGGCCCTGTTCTCCATAAGGCGTTCTATTGATCCCAGAATGAAAGGCCCTGTTCTCCATAAGGCGTTCTCTTGATCTCAGAATGAAAGGCCCTGTTCTCCATAAGGCGTTCTCTTGATCTCAGAATGAAAGGCCCTGTTCTCCATAAGGCGTTCTCTTGATCCCAGAATGAAAGGCCCTGTTCTTCATAAGTTGGATGAATCGTAATCCCTCAGCCCAGTGGTCAGTTTTTTCATCTTGCATCCAAGCACACAGCATGTTTTCGATGTCTTGATTAGCTCTTTCGAACCTGCCATGGCTTTGTGAGGTGCGTGGTTTATCATGGACGATCTTCAACTTGGGCCAGTACTCCTTTAGGCTGTTCACCACATTGTTGACAAATTCCCGGCTATTATCGGACTATAGAATTGATGGAGCTCCAAGCAACGTAAATATTTCTACTAGCGTGTAGGCTACCTCTTCAGCCCTCAGAACCACAAACTTTGTGAGATGATCTTGGTACACCATTATAAATTTATATTCCCTGTCAGGATGGGATTTAAAATCGATAAGATCGACCTGACCACGGGAGTTGAATTCAGAAAAAATCATAGGCTTCACCACAACCCCCTTTGTGACACATTTTTGTTTCTTCTGGCACGGCTCACAAAGGTGGAGGTAAAGATCAATATCATTACGTGTAATGTTCTTATACTTGTGTGAAAGTTCTTTCAACATTCTGTCCTATCCTCCATGTCCCAGGGTCAGATAAGCCTCGTGAAGTACATCAAATAATTCTGAATCCATGACATAGAACTGAATAGCACTGTCGCCTTCTTTAACAGGATAGATCAACTTACTTTTGTTCTCTACCACCATTACATAATAGCGTTTCAGCAGCCAATAGTTTCGTGGTTTCTTCCGAGTTTTCACCCGAGCCATTTTCACATCATCCACCAGTTTTGGGTAACTTGTTTCCGTTAGAGAAACGCAGTTTTTAGCAGTATTGGCTCGCAATTGAGAAAGTTCATCGTAGAACCACCGTTGCATGTCAACATACCGAGATTCCTGATCTGAAGCTACGATCTGATCTTCCAACATCTCGGCAGCCATCTTGAAACAAAAGGAGTATTGTCTTTGGCGGGAGTACGAAGCACGTGTGTCGCGATTGCCACGCCACCACCAAGCAAAGAATCAAACATGAATGGCGGGGTATTCTAAAAATTGCCAGGTCGCTCTTAGGCATTATATAGAATGTCTAGGAAATGTGTGAAATATAAACAATTTCATACGTTGCCTACAATTTTCAGGCATTCTATATAATGCCGGATTTCACATATTGCCGGTAACATATATATTAAAAAAAATAAGAAACCTATTATCTAGAACCTTACAAATGTATATGGAAATGACATCTTAATAACATTTCTATTACAAAATGTATTACAGCTGGAGTTTGAAGCCCGATACTAAGACCAATCTAGTATTTCCAGAAAAATCTAGATCAATTTAGAAAAAATCTTTAATAAAGCTATCTAGATAAATGGTTTCGATTGAATGGTCTACATTTTTTTAGAATTGTCTAGGCATACGTGGCTAGGCTACACTTGTCTAGATTTATCTACATTAGTCTAGAATGGTCTAGACCAGGGATGTCAAACTCAATCGCTCGGCGGGCCAAAAACTCAAATCATATGTAAGTTTGCGGGCCAAACATGATAAAAATTCAATAAGCAGAAAAATAATTAAAAAAAAAAAGAAATTATATAAATGAAAACAGAAAAAAGTTTTCATCATTAAAAATCATTGGCATCCCAATTTTCGTTCTTATGACAGTTTGTCAGAGCTGGGTGTATGGCACATTTTCTTGGCTACAAAAACAAGTAAGTTCGTTTATGTTGGGAGTAACGTTCTGTGTCATTTAGATTGTCAGGATGGACTGCAAGTGTTCATCATTGAGACGACTCCTGTGTGATGCTTTGTTGATCTTCATCACAGAAAAACAGCAGCTCACACATATATATGCTAGCCAACATGCTCTTGGTTCGAGCCCCATGTTAACGAAGCTGGGGATCTCTTCAGGAATGAAACGAGTGAACTCTGAAGGCCCAAATGTGTCGTACTTTGCCTTTAGTGTCCCATTACACTGCAGCTCTATTAGCCCCGTCTGCAAATTTACAGGGGCAGTTTCCACGTCTTTGCCAAATGGGTTACATAACAGCTCGAAATTACATTTCTGTGCTTCAAAGTCACTAAAGCTCCGTGCGGACTCGGCGTGAAGTAAGCAAAGTTTTTCAGCAAAGTGTGCACTTGGAAACATCATAGCGTTGACTTGGAAATAAGTGTACGCCGGTCAAGACCTCGCGGGCCTCAGATAATTGTACGGTGGGCCGGATGTGGCCCGCGGGCCTTGAGTTTGACACATGTTGTCGAGACAGTTCTAGATATATCTTTTGTGGTCTAGATACTTCTAAATGTGTTTAGTTGGATAATACTTCTTTGGTTTCGGTTGGTCTGGTTTATCTCTTTTGGTCAAGATTGGTTTAGAGTGGTCATGAAGTGCTAATCAAATGTAGTGGACTCGCGAGGGGACGAAGACTAATTTTTTATGTCTCATAGAAAGAGTAGGTGCGAGAAAGTTCGAGTCGACCTTGATTAGGAAATACTGAACTAAAATTGTCAGGAAACCCTGGACTAATTTTGTTTGGAAACACAGAACTAAGATTGTTTGGAAACCCTTGACTGATATTGTTAGAAACCATGGACTTATATTGTTAGGAAACCCTGGACTAAGATTGTTAGGAAACCCAGGACTAAGATTGTTAGCAAACCCTGGACTAAGATTGTTAGCAAACCCTGGACTAAGATTGTTAGGAAACACTGGACTAAGATTGTTAGGAAACCCTGGACTAGGATTGTTAGGAAACCCTGGACTAAGATTGTTTGGAAACCCTGGACTAAGATTGTTAGGAAACCCTGGAATAAGATTGTTTGGAAACCATGGACTAAGATTGTTTGGAAACCCTCGACTAAGATTGTTAGGAAACCCTGGACTAAGATTGTTAGGAAACCCTGGACTAAGATTGTTTGGAAACCCTGGACTAAGATTGTTAGGAAACCCTGGACTAAGATTGTTAGGAAACCCTGGACTAAGATTGTTTGGAAACCCTGGACTAAGATTGTTAGGAAACCCTGGACTAGGATTGTTAGGAAACCCTGGACTAAGATTGTTTAGAAACCCTGGACTAGGATTGTTAGGAAACCCTGGACTAAGATTGTTAGGAAACCCTGGACTAAGATTGTTAGGAAACCCTGGACTAAGATTGTTAGGAAACCCTGGACTAAGATTGTTAGGAAACCCTGGACTAAGATTGTTTGGAAACACTGGACTAAGATTGTTAGGAAACCCTGGACTTAGATTGTTAGGAAATCCTGGACTAAGATTGTTAGGAAACCCTGGACTAAGATTGTTAGGAAACCCTGGACTAAGATTGTTAGGAAACCCTGGACTAAGATTGTTAGGAAACACTGGACTAAGATTGTTAGGAAACACTGGACTAAGATTGTTAGGAAACACTGGACTAAGATTGTTAGGAAACCCTGGACTAAGATTGTTAGCAAACCCTGGACTAAGATTGTTAGGAAACCCTGGACTAAGATTGTTAGGAAACCCTGGACTAAGATTGTTAGCAAACCCTAGACTAAGATTGTTAGGAAACCCTGGACTAAGATTGTTAGGAAACCCTGGACTAAGATTGTTAGGAAACCCTGGACTAAGATTGTTAGGAAACCATGGACTAAGATTGTTAGGAAACACTGGACTAAGATTGTTAGGAAACACTGGACTAGGATTGTTAGGAAACCCTGGACTAAGATTGTTAGCAAACCCTGGACTAAGATTGTTAGGAAACCCTGGACTAAGATTGTTAGGAAACCCTGGACTAAGATTGTTAGCAAACCCTTGACTAAGATTGTTAGGAAACCCTGGACTAAGATTGTTTGGAATCCCTGGACTAAGATTGTTTGGAAACCCTGGACTAAGATTGTTAGGAAACCCTGGACTAAGATTGTTAGGAAACCCTGGACTAAGATTGTTAGGAAACACTGGACTAAGATTGTTAGGAAACCCTGGACTAAGATTGTTAGGAAACACTGGACTAAGATTGTTAGGAAACCCTGGACTAAGATTGTTAGGAAACCCTGGACTAAGATTGTTAGGAAACCATGGACTAAGATTGTTAGGAAACCCTGGAATAAGATTGTTAGGAAACACTGGACTAAGATTGTTAGCAAACCCTGGACTGAGATTGTTAGGAAACCCTGGACTAAGATTGTTAGCAAACCCTGGACTAAGATTGTTAGGAAACCCTGGACTAAGATTGTTAGGAGTCCCGGACTAAGATTGTTAGGAAACCCTGGACTAAGATTGTTAGGAAACCCTGGACTAAGATTGTTAGGAAACACTGGACTAAGATTGTTTGGAAACCCTGGACTAAGATTGTTAGGAAACCCTGGACTAAGATTGTTAGGAAACCCTGGACTAAGATTGTTAGCAAACCCTGGACTAAGATTGTTAGCAAACCCTGGACTAAGATTGTTAGGAAACCCTGGACTAAGATTGTTAGGAAACCCTGGACTAAGATTGTTAGCAAACCCTGGACTAAGATTGTTAGGAAACACTGGACTAAGATTGTTAGGAAACCCTGGACTAAGATTGTTAGCAAACCCTGGACTGAGATTGTTAGGAGTCCGGGACTAAGTTTGTTAGGAAACCATGGACTAAGTTTTATAGGAGGCAATGTGAGTGAAAGAAACTAAGTGAATTAATTAGAAACATTACATACTATTTATCATGTTAATGTAGAAAATAAAATTTAAAAAAAAAACAACTTTTCTGAGACAACACTTCTATATAAGATATATATAAACGACGTTTGCTTGACAAATGTCAATTTTACACCTTCTCCCACTACAAGCCACCGCTTCCGTAGTTGGTTGCTACTTAAAAAAAAAAAAATATGTACACCTACAAGTTAGGCTTCCCTCGTTTATTTTTTTTCTTTTATTTTTTTTTTTTAAATAATATAAATTTTTTTTTTTTTTTTTTCTTTTAATGTTTTCTTTTCGTATCTTTCGTTTTTTTTTTTTTTTTTTTTTTTTTTTTTTTTTTTTTTTTTTTTTTTTTTTTTTTTTTTTTTTTTTTTTTTTTTTTTTTTTTTTTGCGTTTTTTTTTTCAGGTTTGAGCTTAATTTTTTTTACTCATTTCCTACATCTACTAGCCACCGCTTGCTAGATAGTTGCTAATATTTTTAATGGTACGTAATTGACTCATTTAAAATAAGAAAATTTGCACCCTACTATACAAAATTACATTGTTTTTTTGTTTTTTTAAAAATAGAAAACATGATCTTGTTCCCATTGAGTTCAATGCCACCCGCCCCCCTTGCACCCCATGTAGTGAAGCTAGTGTATATTTGCCAGTACACAAAGGAAATAAGAGAAACAAAAAGTGAACTACGGGCAGCTAGATACCTGGAGGGTGGGCGGACGGCTGAACAGTCACCCGGACTGAGAAGGATTGACGATGTAGAGAACGTCTTACCCAAGGTGGGTGTTCGCTCATGGAGACGGAAAGTCAATGATCTATCAAATGGAAGGATGTTGTGGAGCAGGCCAGGGCCCTACATTTCTTATGTGGTGTCACTATTGACGTTGATACAATTAAAAAATGTTGGCATACGCTAAAATCTTCTTTCAACCGTCATCTCAACCGTTTGGTGTAACTGTCCGTGGTGAATGCTTGTGCGTTCGTTTGTTTCTTGTACGCTGACGTATATTTTATATATAGTCAACCGTATATATGCAGTCTAATTTATACATTTAGTTGATGCTGGAAACACTAGGCTGGTCACCACTGGAGGATCGACGACGACAATCCAGGCTCTCCACGATGTACAAGATAAATAATGGGCTGGTCCACTGATCCAGTATTAAACAGAAACTCTTCCCTCCCCCCCATAGACAGGCTCATGCCAGCGAGAAGCCAGTATAGGGGCTGCTCATTCGTGCCCAAGACAATCAGGGACTGGAACAAGCTTTCAAAAGGAACGGTTGAGGCGACAACACTAGACACATTTGTGTCTATTGTCTCAACCCTTCCAACCCCCAGTGCATGATTCCCTCACAAAGTGGCACTCGCAATAAATACATATCCTCGCCAACACCAGGCACAGAAACATTGCAAATCCCCTCTACATGCATATGAGCCAAAATGATCAATAAATTGATCGTGGGTCCTTAATATATAGAAGAAGAATCAATTGTATTTTTATGTCCTTACGAAGGTTTATTTATAGGATGGACTTAAATTAATGGAGGTAAGCGACGGCTCAATTTCGTTGATTCATCATCTGTGAACTACTTACTATGTTTGTGTCTGTCATTTGTAAATATTAATATTATAATTCACACATTTAAATTATCATTCTTCCTGACCTCGTTATCGGGGACGTCTTTTCAGGGTTTATTAGGGGTGGGGGGGGGGGCTTAATAAAAACTTGGTTGGCTTGTGGAGTTGTTCATTACTGGAGGCGCCACAAATCATATCAATTTAAATAAAACCTGCATATATAGGGAGGGGGGGGGCAAATGCCACACCCCGACCAACACAAATGATATCCCTGGTTGTAATTCAAGAAGTCGGCAAACACATATATTAAGATTGAATAGAAAGAATTGTGAGTGTGCAAGAGTGCATAGATTACGCTCCCACCTAAGAAGATTGTGACACGATTCTAGCTCGGGGTAAAATGTGGGTGTGTGTGGCAGGGGCGTCATTTCAGGTGGGTTTTTTTTTTTTTTTTTTTTGATAAAGGGGGCTGGGAAACAAAACTTGAATAAAACCTGAAAATTCAGTGATGGGGAGGGGGGGGCAATTGCCATACCCAATGACGTCCCCCGGTGTGTATGTATTATGATTGAAAAGAATCTACGTTTGATATCATCAACAAACAACAATGCATAGGAATCAACGTAGAGAACGGCAATATTGGTGTTGATTAGTTTAATGTTAACTCAATGCAGTCAAAGAAAATCAAGGCAAGTCCCGACCAGTGGCACTAACATTTATTCCCTCAGAGTTGACCCCACTGTGGACATGGCGGACATAATGCCACCAGTCATAATACCAGCCATCATTATACCCCAGTGAGTGGACGTTAGCGCCACTGCTGCCAGGACATGTACATGTTGTGTACGTGTACTTGGTCTTGTCATCACTCCCCTTACACCTGTCTATCCAGTGTCCTACAGAGACCTGTTTAGGACATCCGTGCGGATGGGATACTATGAATGTCAACTTGTCCTCATCTCTAGAACTCTTGTATTTGTTGGTCACTTTCTGCAACAGGTGAAACCTGTGTCTCGCCATTTTGTCCAGTTGATCCAGTAAATCTGAGTCACATGTCACATATTTTAAGACACAGCGGTCCTCCTCGATGTTGGCGTTGTCTACAGTCCATTGATGAAGAGTGACCACTGGGCTGTCTAGTGTGTCATAGAACAGCTTACACGAGGTGTGTGTCGCCTCGAGGTCATCAAACACCACGTGTGTGGCGGTGTACACCCTCACCACCCCCCAGACATTGCTGGGTGTGTGCGAGTGCTGACACTTTTGACATTGACAAGTTCCCCAGTTGCATTTCTCTGTATTTGTCAACTTGCTTACATTCCACACCGTTCCTGTACCTAGTCTCATGACGTCACTTCCTCTCTGTTCATAAAACGGATACGGTTGGTCGGTGTTTGGAGCAAACTCTGGCCTTTCTGTGCTGGTCATTTCAACGCCTACCCTGACAGTCAAGTCGGCCACAGCCTTGATGTACTCAATTAAGTCTTCGTCGTGGTAGCCATCAGGCAGGTGATTGATGTTGAAATCATTGACAGGTACAAACTCTGTGTGACCTGGATTCTTCTTACAGATAACAAGACCTTTGTGTAGATCTGCTTCTCCCCATTCTGACACCTGGGTTTCATGTGTACCTGAAAAAGTTCATGAAAAAAAAAGGTACATGTTAGTCCATGTGTTACACCTGTCTCTCTTTGATCATCTCCATTGCACTAGATTTCCCTAAGTCTATGCATTCATTTCAAAAGTTTAATAAACAACTAATTTCTGAGATGAATTATGAGAAAATAATTGATGTTAGAAATATGATGTGTAAAGACTAATATCTTACAATTTACATTAGCATGACAGTAACTGAGACATATAATGTTATATTGTGTAAATCAATATTAATTTTTTCAAATATTTGGTCTCGTGTCAAATCTTTTGTTGTCTAAATGTCTTATGATGCTGGCAAGTATGGTTTTAATTTAATTTTTGTAGGTTTGTACATCATGGGAAATAATTACCATGTAAAAGACTTAATTCATCTTTTTTGTAGCAACGGTCAACTATCTCATCTTCTTTTTTACTATCATCTGTGCCATCTCCTTCTCGACTGTCATCTTTGCAAGGCTCTGATAAAAAAAGGTAATAAATATATAATGTATAGCCTAATTCTAAACACTGTTTTTTTAACATACTCTATCTTTCTCCCTTTGTGACCAATTGTTTTCCCCCATATTAACTTTCTGATTAATACTCACATTATTTTGTTTCTGTTTCTCACACTCTCTGCAAACTGTGTTTCTTTGTCTCCCTTTCAGGTTGCCCACACTTTTCTAAAAGTTTCTGACAATCATTGTTTTTCATAATTTACTTTACTCTCTTTTTCCCATTTCCCTCAATGCCGTCTCTATTTCTCTTTCTTCACGATATTTCTCACTAAATCTCAAATGTACTCTTTTTTAAAATCCTTTTCCTAAAATAACAATAGAAGAATAATTTTACCATTTTTTGGTTTAACTTTCAGATTTCCTGATAGGATCACTGATTTACTTTGAGCAATCTGTAAATTTAAAAATACAGAAGTAATTAGAAAAAAAAAAAAAGAAATTCGTATCCATTTCAAACAAAGAACTAAGGGATCTGTTTTGTTATTAAGAAAGTTTATTTTCTAATGGAGCTATATTTTAACACCTGTGTGTGAAAATGCAATGTTAAATTGTATCTGGTCATGATAAGACTTCCAACTTGTGCTAACTGCTCAATCAAATTATGTTTTTGTCTGGAATTATGCAGAATGATAGACACATATTTTTTTAAACATAAATAATAGTGATCAAATATCTTTTTTTTTTTTTTTTTGTAATCAAATTCAGTGATATGATTGATTAAAATTTTTTATGCAATGTAAAGGGATACTGAAATAGTTATGTAATACAATTTTTATAATCTACTGAAGCCGATAAAGTTTTTAACAACCATCAATTTTTTTAAATATAAATAATAGTGTTTTATTATTTTTTTTTTTTTTTTTTTGTAATCAAATTCAGTGATATGATTGATTAAAATTGTTTATGCAATGTAAAGGGATACTGAAATAGTTATGTAATACAATTTTTATAATCTACTGAAGCCGATAAAGTTTTTAACAACCATCATCAGACAGAAAAAAGAAACAAAGACGAAAGAAATATGTTGTTCTTTTAATGTTTAAAAAAAAAATGAATTCCTTTATGTGATTTGTTCATAATTGTGTTTTTACTTTTTTTAAAATTATCTTTTTAAGTGCATGATTCAGGAAATAATAAAATCTTTATATTTAATTATTTCTCTTTTAACTATTTACTATGGAGACCACAAATATTTTTATTTTATCTTGCAATATCTCCTCATAAAGGGCAATCATTTTTTAGTCTAGTTTCAAATGGAAAAACAACAGGAAAAAAAGGGGGGGGGGGGTTGGCAATATATTTCTGTTCTTAATGAAATTTCTTTTTGGAACTACATTTAATGGTATAAGACGCAGCTGTTTTTGTTTTAAACTGTGAGCCTAATTTACTTTTTCTTGTATTTGAATATGATTTATATTTATATGGATAAGTATAAAGTACATCATTTTTTAACTGGACCAACTTGTCATCAACGCATTTAATATGGACATCTGTTAATATAACATTGACTATTTGAGTATACCAGGTAATTTGAGATTTCGAAAGAAACAATATTTTTTTTTTAAATTAATTTTTTTTTAATTAGTGTTTTTTTTTAATTTCTGAAAAAATCTTGTGTCTTAGGGGCAGCCCATAATTTATTTTAGGCAATTTTGACCTTTTATCCCTGATCATTAGATATCATATACCAAAATAAATTAATTGCAGCAAACTTCCAACCAAGAACTTAAATGATATCCGATTTTCTACCACACTATTATTTATTTATTTATAAGTGGTCTTATATAACGCATTACCCCAGCCTAGAGCTGGGCTCACCGCACTGCCCATAAAAAAAAAAATTTAGCAAATGACACAATGTGAATTTGATTCTATATGTGAAATATGTAATAAATTGCATTCATCTGGATCACAATGTTCTTTCTGAATCTATAAATACATTTTTAACATTTAATCATCATAATGAACATTGGCATGTTTACCATTATCATCAACATTGAAACTATGTGACTTAACTGACTGATCCATAATGTCATATTTTATTATCATCGTCAACATGTGACTTAACTGACATATCCATGTCATTTTTTTCTATCATCTTCACTATGTGACTGGTCTGACTTATCCATAATGTCATATTGTATTATCATCTTCTTTATGTGACTAATCTGATATATCCATAATGTCATATGTTATATCATCTTCACTATGTGACTACTTCTTCAGTTTTATTAATGTTATCAATTTTTTTCACTAATTTTTCATTCATATCATTTCATTGTAAGACATTGTGTTACATTACTGAATCCTGAAAGTTGTAAATTGTAAAAGTGGATTAGTAGACCTACCTCCTGCTAATCAAATGCCAATCATTAGTTTGTTACCCAGTATAAAAAGTTATTTATGTTAATTAATATTATATACAAAAACAAACAATCTTTTAAAAACAATAAAAACTTATTTTTAGTGCATATATTTACATTTGTTGTAGGATAAATAATTAAATTTCCCAGAAAACACAATTAAAAAGTGTTTTCTTCTCAAAAGATGAAATGCATTTCTACTTAAGGCAGAAAGGTAAAATAAAAGTAGGCCGACATTGTATTTTAAGTTCTACATGATATTATATGTTTGATTAATGGAAATAATACTGACAATTTTTAAAAAAAATTACTAAAACATATCAAGAAAGAACAGACAAAAGGAGTCTATATAAAGGAGTAGTTAAAGATAACAATGAATTTTATCATAGTTTTTAAGTTACAGATTTTAAATTGATCTATGAAATAAGGAAATTTAGAAATTCATATGTTTGGTTTCAATGAACATTTGTGATTAGCTAATACAAGTTATGAATGCAGTTCTGTTTTGGCATAATAAAAATCTTGAAAGGTATGGACTAAACAAATTTTAGAAAATTAGTTTTCTATGAATTTTAGATGTTGTTTATTTAAATTTCTTTTTTTTTTTTTTGTATGCTTGTAAAGTTAAATAGTTTAGCTTCACCATTTTGCCCATTTTTTTTAAATTTATTTTTTACTAATATAGTGCAGCTACTGATCTAGTGTGTTTACTAATCTTGTGTCTTTTTCAGTATATTATTTTTTTTTTTTGGATCTAAATGCCAATATTTTACTTCATAAAGTTAGATACTTAGTGTTGTCACAAGTTATGAGTAGAAACTCAAAACATTTAATTGATGACAAGAATAATTAATAATAAATATACTGTTGAATAAGATCTCAAATTCAGAATGAGCTTCTTATAAAACAACTATTATGAAGTGATATAATTTGTTAAGGCTTTGAGTATTCTTGAGAACTATTGTTAATTTTTTCTATTTTGATACACCCACACGGATTAAGAATCATTTACATATAGCAGAAATGTTGCCCAAGTGGTAAATGTTTTATTTTGGGATATATATTATATTTTTAACAAAACTAAACAACATTGTGAAACAGCGATGAACTAAGTCTAGAAATACTTACCTTCATTATAAAGTAACCAACTCTAGAAATAGGTTACTTAATACATTATTAAATCTACCAACTCTAGAAACAGGTTGCCTTCATCCATTGTTAAAGTAACCAACTTAAGGAATACGATACTTACATCCAGCGTTAATAATAAAATGATATATATATATAACAGATATTTATCCCAATAGAGTTAATGCAAATAAACTAATAAAAATACTAAAAAGAAATAAAAAATAATACTACCTCAATTAGATAATATAAATTTAAATGAAAAATACTTACTTCCATTTTAGATTTCTTGATATAAAACGTGAGTTTCTTAAATGCTGTATCTTCTTCTTTCAAAGAATACCACCTGAAGATTTAATATAGCTTATTATATAAAGTTCTAAAAAAAGATAAAGCAGTTGGATCAGACTGGTATTATTTGAATTTTAGGTTGATGAAATAATAAATGGAAACAATGTCCTACTTTTTGCCTGCATCCCAATATTTGATTTGCAAAGCTCATTAAATATAAAATAATAATTGATAATTTATCTTTTATTTTAACAATTAAAATACAGGTACTTCAATATTTCATCTAATTTATTTAGTTTGAAAACTTCTTATACTTATTTGAAATATTTGTTTAAAGTTTAAATGCACATTTAAATATTATACATGACTGTGGTGACATTGACATGTCAATTAGGGGGCCGTCCATAAAAGTACGTCACGCTAATTTTGACCATTTTTACCCCTTCCCTTTCCCCCGTCACAAACAGTCACAATTTTCCCCGAATCTGTTTATTATGGGCCTGTGAATTATGTTAAATTCAAAATTATTCACTGGACATCATCCATCCATGGTGAAGTGAAGTGTTAATCCATAGCTACGACTGGCATCAATCTTTCACCATCATCATTTCCTGGAAGGATAATTGCAGACAGATCAACTTCGTCCTCATGTAGCCACTCAACATCCCCTGAATGTGCATTTTCTCTTCTGGCAATAACTGCCATGAGTTCTCTTTGCCTTCTAGCAGCTATTCTCAAAGGACTGATGCATTTTATCTGAGTTGATTCTGGAACAGTTTGGGTTGGCACATTCTCCAGAGCCCGAGCTCTGTGTTGTCCTGCATGTTTCTTCAACATTGTTTGTGAGGCAAAGTATAAGTGACATACTTTGCAAATTCGATCAAGTAAGCTGGTCTGCAAAGATGGACAATCAAGTTCATATAGTTGTACTTTGAAAACTCCTGTTGATCTCGGCAAGGTTATACATAAAACAAGGCTTCGTAACAGCATTCTAGCACTCCTAGCAAGAGGAATCGCGAACAACACATTCAGGAGATAAGCATTTCATGCTATTTTGACAAAACTAATTCAAATGTTTCACAAGTTTTTGAACATTATTTTTAAAGCTATTAAATTCTATTTTAAAAAAAACAAACTAGAAATACAATTTTAAAAAAATAAATGTGTGACGTCGCACATGACCTGACCACCCCCCTCCCCCCTGTCACAAACTGTCACAGTTTCTTACACCCCCTCCCCTCCTCCGGAGCGTGACGTACTTTATGGACGGCCCCTAGTATGACATAACAATACTGTTTCGTTGTATTGTTTACAGGTAACTTGGGGATTTTCCATAAAAATATATTTATGTCTTTTATTTTACTACATCATCATCCTCACTTTTTCAAGGGTCTAATTGATTTAAATCACATGTCTGTTTAGGAGGCGCCCTTTTAATTTGTACTTTCAAGGGGCCTGTTTACTTAACCTGCCTAATTGGGGGCTGGATAACGATAATAACATTTACTCTTACTCATACACTATTGTTCATTGTTGGGCTCCCGACTATAGTTTGAAACAAATATTGTGAAATTGGAAGGATATTTTGTTCTCACCTACTCACCTTTTGAAACAATAACAAAACTTGCCTTTACAATGTTTACTGGGGAAACAAAATGGCTGTCACGTGACGTAATTAATCGGGAATTCCTCAAGGGACATTATCAGATTAAAAAAAATATGTCAGGGAAATTTCAAGTTAAAAATAGTTACCGGAACTTTGTTTGAAAGAAATTTCATGGACTGAGAGTTGATCGACCGAAATTTGATCGAACGAAAATTTGCTCTAATCTTTTTTTTCAGTTCACACAATGAAATTTTCGTCAAATTTCTTTTTTAACGCACTCTATTATATACTAAAAAAAATAAAAAAAATTTTTGACGATAAAATTTTCGTCAAATTTCTTTTTGAACGCACTATACTATTATTACTCTACTAGCGAGAACCCGGCATTCATTGCAATGCCACTCAAAGAGAAAAAAAAGTGTTTGAGTTTCGATTATGCTTTTGAAGTAATATTATATTTATTACGTCTGTTGCGTACACAAATAAATTAGAAGTTTTTTGGACGCATCAGAAAGCAACATACATCTGTCCAAATGAGAAGCATGGATTTTCAAAATTTAGTCCACAAACTTGTAGCGATTGATTAACCTATGCAGTAGCTTTGTTTAAAATTACATTTGTATAACTCACATAAAGAAAAATTAAAAAATAGGGCCCCCGCCTTAAACCCAAAATCGTAAAATTTTTGTATTAATTCAGAACCCTGCCTATTATGTCAAACGCAAACAGAAATGTCGCTTGTATTGATTAAATTCCAACCAACCATACATTAACTTTGTTTGAAATTATATTTGTATAGCTCATGTAAGAATATAATAATTTAGGACCCCCGGCACCTAAAGGATTATTTCAAAATGTATAACCTTTTCTGAAACCTTTACGGGTCTGCAAACAACAAATTACCATAGGTTTATCGCAAAAAGATGAATGGTACAGGAGCACAGACGGGACATAAATACATACGACATGTTATATATTTATAGATATAGGTACCAAATAAATCATACCTTTTGCACAACTATTCATGGAAGCGTTCTGTCTGTCTCTCTATCTCTACCCCCCTCCCTCCCTCTCTCTCTCTATATATATATATATGACAGTCTGTCTAGCTCACTCTCTGTCTGTCTGTCTGTAATATATCTATCTATCTATTTAAAAAAAATTAACTCATCTATATTGTGTAAATTAATTTGGTTTTGATATTCATGGGTATAATCATATATATGTGCCTATGTTTTATTAACCTCATTGATTTTCTCAAGTGGTAACCATACTCCTGTTTGTAAAACGAGAACATAGCACCTATTTTTCATAACTGTAATATCATTGGATTTAAACATATTATCATCGACGTAAAAATGTACACACCATATTTCCTACTCCAAAAACTATGTATTTGATATAAATTTTATAAAGGAATTTGAAAGATTGATATCTTCGTCAAAAATTTAGTCAAACTTTTGGCTTGTTTTTTTAATTATGGATTATCATAAAATCGTACAACAAAGAATTCTTTTATCTAAAGAAGAATCTTGCAACCGTTTTTCATTCATATAGCCTACAACAGATTTGAGTGTCTTTTTTTTTCTTCTGAAATTGTTAAACTCATAAAAAATACACACCAACTTTACTTTTTGCAAAGTAAAAACAAAAATATATTTTCATTTTTTCAAAAGAAAATATCAACCCATATCGATTTTTCAAAAATAAATTTTCAAGTGTGTCAAATGATTGGGTTTGGATACTTATGGGTATACTCATATAAATGTGTACACCTTTTGTTAACTCCATTGATTTTCTTAATTGTCAAACATGTTTATTTGTAAAAAGAGGAAGTGACATCTCTTTTTTAACAAATTTAATACCATAAAATTTAAATGTATTGCCATCCACAAAAAATGTACATATCCTATTTCCTACCTCCGATATCTATGTACCCAAGAAGGTTAATTATTTATCAAATTTATTCCTTTATTATTAATCGTATCTTGTGCTGACTGGGGCAAAATGAAATTCCCACCCCACCACCCCTTTTCCCAGATTTAAATAAAATTTATAAAATCTTCCAACGGATTGTAGTCCCTTCTATAACCAAACAAACATATTCCGCACTTCAAATGTTTTTGTTCCCTTATTTTGGTGAGTTATAAGTGAATTTGTGAATGCTATTAGGCTATAGAGTTTTGCTGCACAAATTGACTTAAACGGCATTTTCATATAAAAGTATATTTCAAGGTTAAGTTTTTATTTCGTTATAAATGTAATAAAAGTATATTTTTCGAATTAAAAAAAAAAGTAAAAACGTATTGAATTTTAAAAATGCTAAGCTAAAATTTGTGTGTGTTTTATTAACAGTTTAAAAAGCAATCAATTACATTAATTAATTTTACTTTTTACTTTTTAGAATGGGGAAATACATTATCAGTTTTGTAACGCACGATTATTAAATCAAAGAAACTTAGGACTTTTGGCTAAACTAGACGATTTGCGCTAGGACGTCCTTTTCGTGTTTATTTAAAAAAAGATGATTTCAATTTTATTTTGCAATATTAACAACGCACTTAAAAACGCACCAAAAACAACTGATGTTTGGTTTTAAAGATAAATGTGAATACGGTGTAATTCTTTGATCATAATTTTTTTACTTTAATTTTTTTTTTCATCACTTTCAAACTCATTTACAATTCTTAATTCTTATGTATTTACAATTTCAAGTGATCATTTTCTACATAACTCAAAGAAGGAAAATATTAAAACAATCTTAGAAGTACTCAATTTAATCTAGGGAATCAGAAGTTTATAATTTCTTTGAGCTAATAACCGCGTGTGAAGAAACTGATAATGCTCTTTTCTTTTAAGAAAAATAAATAATAATATGGTGTTTGATTTTTTTTAATAAATTGTTAATACACCATATTAAATATTACTTTGCATTTTTAACATTTAAAAATGTTTTACTTTTTATAGTCCAAAAATGTGCATTTATCAATTTTACAATGTAATATAAACAAAACGTTAAAAGATAGTTTTATTAACATATGCCGTTTCAGCCATTAGGTGCAAATAAAATAGCAAAGCCAAATGCAAATCACAAATATACTTATCACTCATCTAAGTAAGAACAAACCATATAAAGATGCAATTGGTACATTTTAATATCGACATCTCAAAACACAATTATGTTAGTGATTTCTAACTATTGATATAGATTTTAATGTTGAAATAAATAACCATAGACTCAACAAATGGCATTTTGCATATAACTATTTTTTTAGAGATGTAAAACAATGTGCGGTAAAAGTATAGGATTTTAATATTTTGTTTTATAAACAAAAATAAAAAAAATTCGTGGTTAAAAGTTTCTAGGGCTTAAAAATTGTATGTAATTTCAGGGTCGTGCAGAAATGTGTGGTGGCATATGGGGGGGGGGNGGATCCCATAGATGATTTTAATAATGTTTATTAAAAGCTTTGGTAGAAGCTCGTTTAATACTTCTATTTTGCCACAGACAACAATTGATAAGCCAAAAAAAAAAAAAAAAAGAGTGAAGTCTTCAATTTGCTAAATAATTTACCATCGATAAACACAAATCAGGAGGATGCAGTTAAGTGGGTGTGTACATTTTTTATGTGGCGGACAACATCTTTAAATCCAGCGAGATAAAACGTGTCCAAAAAGAGATATTAAAATTCCTTTAAAAGAAAATATGATTTATACCCATCAAGGAATTATATTCCAAATGCGTTGAGAGACCGTGGCTTTTAAAAATATTTTTTTTATAAAAGTATAGCCATAGCAAAAAAACAAAACAAAAAACAACAACAACAACTCATTCATTCATCTTAAAAACGCGAACAATTAAACTGAAAAAAGCGAAATTTGTTGTAACATTTATCGTTCATTGGCATAAATAAAGATGGGTAAAGATTTTCTTTCCTCCTGAACAGGCCTAAACCAAGAAATCCACCAGATATCCAACAAGCCGATAATGACTTGCTAATTGACTGTAATAGTCCCACCAAAGAAGAGATTAGCAGGGCCATTAAACAACTCAGAAATGGAAAGGCTGCGGGACCTGATGGCATCCCAGCAGAGGCACTGAAGGCGGACCTGGAAACCAGTGTGGAAATGCTACACCCTCTGTTTATGAAGATATGGGAAGAGGAGCAAGTTCCTTCCGATTGGAAAGAGGGATACCTTATCAAGATCCCAAAGAAGGGAGACTTAAGCTCCTGCTCGAACTACAGAGGGATCACCCTGCTGTCCATCCCAGGAAAGGTTTTCAACCGTGTACTACTTAACAGGATGAAAAACGCTGTTGACCCTCTGTTGCGGGACGAACAAGCCGGCTTTCGCACCAACAGATCCTGCACGGACCAGATAGCGACACTGCGCATCATTCTAGAGCAGTCACTAGAGTGGAACTCGCCGCTCTATGTCAACTTTGTTGACTATGAAAAAGCCTTCGACAGTGTTGACAGGCAAACCCTGTGGAGATTGCTAAGGCATTACGGGGTGCCATAGAAGATTACTGATATAATCAGAAACATGTACGAAGGGATAAACTGCCGAGTTATCCATGGCCAGCAGTTGACAGATGCTTTCCAGGTGAAGACTGGTGTGAGACAAGGTTGCTTGCTGTCACCATTCCTCTTCCTGTTAGCCATTGACTGGGTGATGAAAACATCTACACAGCAGAAAAGAAATGGCATCCAATGGACCTTGTGGGATCAACTGGATGATCTTGACTTTGCTGATGATCTTGCACTTCTTGCACATACCCAACAACAGATGCAGGAGAAAACAAACATTGTCGCAGCCACTTCTGCTAGCATGGGTCTCAACATTCACAAAGGGAAGAGTAAAATCCTCAAGGTTAATGCCACCAGTACATCACCCATTATGCTTGAAGGAGAAGCCCTTGAGGAGGTGGACAGTTTTGTTTACCTTGGCAGCATGGTAGATAAACAAGGTGGTACAGATGCGGACGTCAAAATAAGGATAGGAAAAGCAAGAGCAGCCTTCCAACAACTCAAGAATGTTTGGGTCTCTAACAACTTAGGCAGCAAGTTAAAAGTAAGGATTTTTAACGCTATGGTAAAACCTGTGCTGCTATATGGAGCCGAGACATGGAGAACAACGGCCGTAAACCTGACCAGAATCCAGTCCTTCATCAACAACTGTCTAAGAAGGATTCTCAGAATTCACTGGCCAGACAAAATCAGCAACCAGGAACTGTGGCAGCGGACAAAACAGAAACCCATTGAGGAAGAGATTCTCCAGAAGCGGTGGAGGTGGATTGGTCATACACTAAGAAAACCTGCTTCTAACATAACAAAGCAAGCCCTGAAATGGAACCCACAGGGTAAGCGGAAAAGAGGCCGTCCAAGAAACACTTGGAGCCGAGAATTGGAGACAGACATCAAGAAAATTGGCCATGAATGGAAGATCCTGGAGAAGCTGGCCCAGGATAGAGAAGCCTGGAGGTCTCTCGTAGGTGGCCTATGCCCTTGGAGGAACCGCAGACGCCGACGATGATCGGTGGATGCCCCTCATGGACGAGAAGGCTCAACAAAGATTTTCTTTCACAATATGAGAAATATATTTTTGTTTCCACTTCGTGAAAAGTAAAGTTAATAAAAAAAATGGGGCATCATTTGTATGAGATTAATAACATTTCATTTAAAAAGCTTAGAGCTGTTACAGACGTGAAAATGGGTTGCAAGTTTGTTCCTTGGATAAAAGAATTCAGTGTCTTACGATTTTCCGACAATATAGTTAAGAAGGAAAGGACAGTTATGGATTATATTTATACGGTTAATACTAAAATACCAAATTCCGTTATTGTAAGAGATAATAAAATTGGTATAAATTTATTTTATAAAAAATTAAGGACATTGTGGTATGGGGGGGGGGGGGGGGTGGGAAAGTAGTTTTAAAAATGTTCTATTGTTTTTATTAGTATACAAGAAATAAAAACTTGTTTGATTTTTAAATTTAAAAAAAATGGATTGTTAGAGGTTGAGACTTTGCAATAACAGGTAAAAAGATTTACAAATGGCTAAAATGGCCTGTTCGTCAAAATCGGATCATATTTTCAGTAATTAATATACGTCATGTATATTTTCAAAACTAAATTAATTTCATTATTCTTATTTTAATTTTTTAGGAAAATGGACTTGACATGAAAGACATATCCTAAATGAACAGATTTACACAAAAAGAAGCATAATACATTTGCATGCATTCTCTTGTTTTTATTAGCAATTATATTTTTCAAGAAGCCAAATTAAATTTTGCTTAATTTAAACTTATTCACAAAACAAACAAGTCTGGCATAAAAAAACAACAAAAAAAAAAACACGTGTGTTTACTGTGCAAGCAAGGGGAACTACATCATGACATTTCGTTCCACGCGATTGACTACTGAAACATGCATGAGTGATTGGGTGCGGTCATGTCCATTTTTTTATTTTGTTTTTTTTGTTACTTATCCATGTGAAATGTCAGCATCAACTTGTTACTATAGAAAAAAGTGTAAACTGAGATGGAGTCCCGTAGGCGGATAACGTTGACACAATGAAACATTCCGTCTACTCCTGCGACGCCACTTGTTCCAAGCTGTAGTATCTGTCACAAATGACTGGGGCGGGGGTTAACAGCAGAGCTCCATTGTTCTTCAGATAAGTTATGGGGTGAACGGAAATTGCTGTGATCCTAGGGAGGGAACTGTTGGGCCCATGGGGGTAAGGCTAATACATGGGGGTATGGCTAATACATGGGGGTAAGACTAATGCATGGGGGTAAGGCTAATACATGGAGGTAAGGCTAATACATGGGGGTAAGGCTAATACATGGGGGTAAGGCTAATACCTGGGGGTAAGGCTAATACATGGGGGTAAGGCTAATACATGGGGGTAAGGCTAATACATGGGGGTAAGGCTAATACATGGGGGTAAGGCTAATACATGGGGGTAAGGCTAATACATGGAGGTAAGGCTAATACATGGGGGTAAGGCTAATACATTCTCGTATCTTTTAGATTAAGGGGATGCTTCTTTCCAAAACATTATGTCTCAGATTTCCCAGACTTCGTGTGACAACTTTGGAGTTGACGACGGAAGTTCCTAATTGACCGGAAATAAGTGGGGTATGGATGGGTTAATTGTCAGCATTCCTGGACCACCTAGGGAGGTAGAGAATGGCATATAACATAGAACTCTTCGTGACATAGGACAGAGGGAGAGATTCGTGGACGGTCGTTCTGTTGTGACAGACGTAGTATTACTATCTGTAGTCAGAGATAGAAGTAGTGATACATAGCGAAGTGTTAACAGTTAGAAAGGAGACATTACAATCTTATTATAGTGATCAATACATCTTTTACTTATAACTGTTAATGAGGAGTTGTTTATTCATTCATTCGTGCTCTGTGTTCTCTTCGTTGTTTTTCTCAACGCCTGGACTAGTGAACCATCACAGAGAGGAACGGCCCCGTACTATATTCAAAACACCACCAAAACCACGTGGTACCTGACCATAAGTAAGGGCCATACCTCATAATACCATCTCATCTGTGACATCATCCACATATGGTGTTCTCTTCTCTGGGGTTATCCAGAGGCGTGGAGAGAGGTGATTTGCTGTTTAAGGAACTAGCTCATAATTCTAAAAAGAATAATACCAGGCCATGTGGATTTCATCCTGCAAAGTCTACACCATCGTCACCTTGTAACGGACGGCAACAAAATATCCACGCACTTGAGGGTTATATCATTGAAAGTTACTTAAATAGTTTCACAGATTTCTTGGAGGTTCGTGCTTATGTTACTTCAGGTCGATCAATTCTTTGCCCTGAAGTAATGACTGTCATATAAAAATAAAATAAAAGTAGAAAAATATGTCGCTTTTTTTAAAAAAATGTTTTTTTTATGTCAACTTATTATTTTAAATTGTCTTTTTCTCTTCGTAACACACGAACGAACATGAAAACACCAAATGGAAACGTATCCAACATTGAAAGCAACAACAACATCCTGACTGAAAGTTCTACAACATTTTTAAGCAGGATACACAACATTTTCCAAAATATTTCCTGCAACAAGATTGAGCTCAAATCACACTGATAAGTTCAAGGTCTTATACGGAAAAGTACCACGCCTAATGCTCATATATTTTTAAAAAGTCCATCGCTTTCAATGAAATGTCAGATGGTTGTGTGTTTGCTTTAACGTACATGATGTTGTTTTTTTTTAAATGCGCAAACCGTACCAAATATTGAATCAAACCAAAATAATGATTCAAACCAAAATATTGAATCAAATAAAATATGTAATGAATCAAATCAAAATAATGAATCAAATTTAAATTTTCAATTAAACCAAAATACTGAATGAAACCCAAACATTAAATCGGAAACAAAATATTGAATTAAACCTAAACATTGAATGAAACCAAAATATATAATGAATCAAACCAAAATATTGAATCAAACCACAATAATGAATCAAACCAAAATATTAAAACAAAATTAAAACATTGAATCAAACCAAAATGCCTAAATAAATAAATATTGAATCCAAACAAATATTCAATCAAACCAAAATATTGAATCGAAACAAAATATTGAATGAAACCTAAATAAATAATGATTTAAAAAAAATATTGAATCAAACCAAAATATTGAATCAAACCTAAACATTGAATAAAAAAAAAAGTATTTAATCAAACCAAAACACTGAATCAACCCAATATATTGAATAAAACCAAAATGCAGTCAGGTGCAATTTTCTCTAAATATATATTAAGTACACGAAAATAAAACGATAATGTAATATAGATTTTAACGATAGCATCGAACCGATTATCTTTTAAGGATTACGTTTGTCCATGAGAATTGTATTTTATATATTTGACAGGTTCAGCTTATTAAACTAATCCTTTCATAAACTCAACAATTTTAGGCATGAATAGTAAGCATAATAAATGAACTCATTTAGAAACTCAACAAGTTTAGATATAATTAGTCAGCTTAGTAAATAAACCAATTCATAGACTAAACAGGTTAAGAGATAAATCGTAAGCTTATTCAAAGGAACACTTTCAGAAACTGAACACGTTTAAATATAAATAGGCATATTAAACGAACTTATTCATAAACTAATACGTTTACATATAAATATTAGAGCTTATTCAAGAAAACCATTCAGAAAATGAACAAAGTTTAGATTTAGATAGTAAGCTCCTTTAATAAACACATTCAGAAACTGAACAAGTTTAGATATAAATACTGAGCTTCTTCAACAAACCCATTCAGAAACTGAAAAAATTGAGACATAAATATTAAATTATAATTTTACGAACCCATTGACAAACTGAACAAGTTTTGTTGGAAACAGTCAACAGGCAGCCATGCATTTCAACTTGTGTGACAATAACAAAGAAGATATCGCGCATATTGGCATTTCGTTCAAAATGGCAGCTTCTGAAAAATGTATGAACCATTAGGTGCGGTTAAGTTTCTTATCATCCCTAATCAAAGCGAAATGTCACAAACTTGTTATAGAAACAACCACAGACAATGTTCTGTATGTAATGAAATCTGTTGTAAGACTTTGATGATGATAAATATATTGAGAATGTCATTCGGATGATCATAGAGAGATCCTGGATGTTATTTTTGGCGTGGTGGGGTAATTCGTCATCTAAGGCAAGTGTTCTTAAACTGTTTAAAGTTCCTTACCCCTTTTTTGCATTCCAAAACATTTCTTAAAACCACCGTTACCTCTCAAAACTGATTTCTTGCTCCAAAGTCCAACCCAAAATGGCTTTAAAATTGAAACTAAACCTTGTTTTCTGTGTTTTATTGCATTGTGTTATACTGCCTCTTGCAACACTAGGGTGTGCAGACATCCCTGTGTTGAAATCCAAGAATCTGTGTGTTACGAGGCAATGTCAGTGAAATGATCTATGTGGATTAATGAGAACGATTGCAGATTATTTATCATTTGATCTCATTAATGTACAAAATCAATTTCTACAAGTTTAGCGTATTTCAAGAGACTGTACTATGTACCAAATAATAAAGAAACATCAATAACTGCCAATGGTTATTTTGCAAATATCCGTATAACATCCTTAGATTATTATTTTTTAAATTAGAAAATATGACCTCATGTTATAGAGATAATAATTGATTACCACGATGGATTTCTTCCTGTTAAAAAAATAAATCCACAGTACAACAATAACAAGAGCAAACCAAATCAATTAACGTTCAGAAGGTACACTGTAGTTAAGAACTGCAACAGCTTTAAGATGTAGTTATTTTTTACATTAAATGTATTTAATTAAAATGTTCCTCTCCTGGTCTTCAAAGCTGCAAACTGTCAATCATATGATCAAAATCAATATCATTCACTGTAAGACTTTGAATTAATAGATAGCCAAAAAAAAAGCCTTGACTGTCCCGAGGTGGATCGTAAAATATTCTTTGAAGAGCCGTAATTTTTAAAACTGATGTCCAGGATTGCACAGACTACAACAGCACTAAAGAGGCTCAAGAAAATATTGAAGCACAAAAATATAGCCCCCCCCCCCAACACCAAAATCAGGCTGATGCGCCTGTTTAGTCCTCTCCTTTTTCCTGTGTGTGTGTCTGCGAATCCTGGACATTAAAAGCCGATTTTGAAAGGAAAATAAAGGCGATGGAGATGAGATGCTTTAGAGGCATTTTTTAGCATCTGCTATAGGGACCACATCTCCAATGATACAGTGAAAGACAGGTTTCGCTAGGCAATTGGGGAGTACGATGACCTACTGGTGACTGTGAAAAAACGCAAACTATAATGGTACAGTCACGTAACAAGGAAATAAGGGTTTGCCAAAGAAATATTACAGGGCACCACAAGAGGAGGGAGAAGAAGAGGAAGACAAAGAAAAAGATGGGAGGATAACATCAAAGATTGGACAGGATTAAAACTGGGTGATGCTGTGCGTAGTGCAAAAGACAGAGACGATTGGAGGAGGATAGGTAACATGTCATCTGTGGCGCCCCAATGGTCCAATGACTAAGGGACATGATGATGATGATGAAAATAAGAGAAAATAGCAGTCATTATTTTAAGAGGTCCTTGGGCCTGTCCTTTTCATCATCTACACTAAACCTTTATCATCTCTCATTAGCCACCACTCAGTTTCCAGTCAATCCTTTGCTGATGACACTCAAATCAGTGACTCTGCTTTCCTAATCAACTTGATGCCACAATCCTTCGCATACAGGAGGGCGTGGACGACGTAAAGCACTGGATGACTTGCAACGAACTGAAGCTAAATGATGATAAAACGGAAATCCTTCTCATCCACTCTCAAAACAAACCTCTCCCTCCATCCGCTCCTTCTTCTATATCTATTGGCAACTCTGACATCACACTCTCTTCCTCTGCCAGAAACCTTGGAGTCACGCTTACAGACACACTCTCCATGGGCAAACATGTCACGAATATATGTAGATCAGCATATAACGAAATTAGAAAAATCAGTACCATTAGACACCGCCTCTCCTTTGATGCCACAAAAACTCTCGTCTCTTCACTCAATCTTTCAAAATTTGACTACTGTTACACTCTTCTCACAGGCATTCCTCAACACCACATAGACAAACTTCAGAAGGCACTCAGATTGCAGACTCGTTTTTGAATCAAAGAAACATGACCACATTCAACCATACATGCGGCAACTCCACTGTCTTCCAATATCCTCTCGCACCAAGTACAAGTCTGCCAATCTATGCTTCAACTCGTTCACTGACCCTCACTTTCCTGTTTATCTCTCTGAACTGTTGCTTCCTTACATGCCCACTAGACAACTACGCTCTTCCATTGATAATAGAACCCTCTCAATCCCAAGAACAAAAACTAAGACCATCGGTAAACGCTCCTTCTACTTCTATGGGCCCACGTTATGGAACCAGCTCCCCTTCCATATCCGTCATTGTGAAACCTCGTCCACTTTTAAAAAGTCCCTTAAAACCCATCTGTTTAGGTCCGCCTTTGACCTGTGATGCACCCTCCTTGCCCTGCCTCATTTTCTGTCTCGGGTTGATCCTGTAGTATAGGCCAAAACGTGCCAAAGTGTCCTCGTTTTATAGCCTTTTTAATTTTTTCTATAGTATAGTAGTTACTATCCTAGTGTCTCATTTTTATTTTACTTAGTTTACATGTTTTTAATAATTGTAAAGTGCTTAGAGCTTTAAGGTAAGCGCTATATAAAAAAAATGCCTAAATAAATAAATAAATATCTCTTACGTTTTTTTTGTTGTTTTATGGTCATCCTAGCTCATTTTTATATACTAGAATAAGTGACACGATGTTATCGGGTCAATAATAGTAGACCCTTTGCAATAATTTCTTTCTGCTATTCCGATAACTCATCACAATTCATAACTTTAAAATAATCTAATGATATTTAAATTTCTAACATCATTAAATTGTGTGATTATTTATCAGTGATATAGCATACGCCTACCCTACTCCCTTTTGCACCCTTTAACTATTTTTCCCCTCTACACCTTTCCTTAAATTACTCAATCTTAATTTTCACTAAATTTTTTGTTAATAAAAAAGTTAACTGGTGGACTATTTCTACGCTAGAGAAATACTATAGATTTACCCCTTTTCATTCCCTTGAATTACAACTTTTTCTCGAAAAATTGTTAAAAAGAAACAACAAAATCTTAAATATACTACTAAACCATTTTATATGATATAAATATATTTTATATTACAAAAATTGATATATGTTGATATCTTCATCAAAAATGTGAAGAAATGTTTGCCTTTTTAAAAAAATATACATTATAAGAAAATCGTAAAACAAACAATTCTTTTAACTAAAGAAGAATCTCAAGAATTTTTTTTTTATGTGTATGACAGACTTGTGTAACTTTAAAAAAATTCCATTAAAAAAAAATATTAACACATTTTGGATGATACATCCCACCCTCTTCATCACAAATAATTAGGATTGGGCCGTTTGGGACGAATTCTTTCCATCAGGGCGAGGACTGAAAGATATAACAATTCTTTTATTCCCCAATCTGTATGAATTTACCGGCGTGCTCCCTCTGAAGTCATACATCTTCATGAGAACTAATAATCCTTCGATTTGGCTAAGAGAACTAACTGAATGGCTGTTTGAGATAATTTATTAAAAATGTCCTTGGCTCAAATTGTTTTATTTATGTGCTGAAAATGTATAATACTATCAAAAAACGTTTACATTTATTTGGATCAATAAAATATCTGATCTTATCTCCATTTTTCAAAATTAAATTTTCAAGTGTGTAAGATGAATAGGTTTTACATATTTATGGTTATACTTATATAAATGTACCCACTCTTTGTTAACGCCATTGATATTCTTAATTTTTTTAACATATGTTCATTTGAAAAAAGAGAATGTAACATCTACTTTTTCACAAATGTAATACCATAGGATTTAAATATATTGTCATCCATGTAAAAATGAACACATCATATTTCCTACCTCAGATATGTATGTAGACATGTACGTTTGAGATGTATCTTGTGCTGCATGGGGCAACCTGACCGAACCCCCATTTAAGATTTTTTGATAAATTAATACAAACTTCGACCAGAATGTAGTCCCTTCCATACCATCTAAAATATTTTGCACTTCATAAGCTTTGTTCTTATTTGGATGAGTTATACGTTGATTAGTGAATGCTATTTTGCTATGGCGATTCGCTGCACCGATTGACTTAAACGGCATTTTCTTAGTAGAATTATATTTAAAGGTTAGTTTTTTATTACGTTATAAATGTAATAAAAATATATCTTTGGAATTAAAAAAGTAAAAAGAAATATAATGTTAAAAATAGAAAACTAAAATATGTGTGTGTTTTATTAACAATTTAAAAATCAATCAATAATATTTATTACTTTTAATTTAATCAGTTTTTCACGCATGGTTATTAAACCAAATAAATCTGAGAGTTTGGGCTAAATGGGAATTTCGCGCTATGACGTCATTTGCGTGATTATTTAGAACAAATTCAATTTAATTTTATTTCGCAATATTAACAACACACCAAAAGACGCGTTAAAAATAATGTTTGGGTTTTCCCAAATAGATGAGATAACGATGTGATTCTTTGATAATGATTTTCTTTTTTAATTTTTCATAAACTTCAAACCCAAATAAATGCTTAAAATAATTCCTTAGTTGATACTGTTAATTTATTGGAAATTTCTAATAACAATACTGAAATTTTTACTAAAATAAAAGCGTATTTAACATACGTTTTTTTTGTATGTAAATTTATTCGATTTCCGTCGAAAAAAAATAACGATGATTACGTTTAAAAATCCGAAAAGTACTCAAACCTTATCGGTTCTCAGGCCTTATGTCAGTATACGCATTCTTATATATTAGAAAAAAATGACCCGATGTTTTCGGGATAAAATGGTTGCGATAATTTCTAACTTCTAAATTTACAACAAAAACTCTATACTTCATATGAATATATTTTGTATTACAGGAATTCGATATATATTGCTATCTTCATACAAATTTAAACACATTTTTTGCCTTTTTTAAAAAGTTAAACATTATTTGAAAATCGTACAAAAAAGAATTCTTTTATCTAAAGAAGAATCTCGCAACCGTTTTTCACGTCTATGACAGATTTGTGTGTCTTTAAAAAGAAAATTGTAAATCTCATAATTATACACACCACTTTACTTTTTGCAAAGTAAAAACAATAATAGATTTTCATTTTTTTAAAGTAAATATTAAGACATCTCTATTTTTCAAAAATAATTTTTTAAGTGTTTAAAATGATTGGGTTTTGATATTCATGAGTATACTAATATAAATGTAGCCAACATTTGTTAACGCCATTGATTTTCTTAATTGGTAAACAGATGTTGATTTTTAAAAAGAGAATTTCGAATATGTTTTTTCAAAAATAATACCATAGGAGTTAAATATATTGCCATCCACTTAGAAATGTACACATAGTTTTTCATATCTCTGATATGTATGTAACCAAGAGGGTTCATTATTAATCAAATACATTCCTTTATTTTGAGACGTATCTTGTGTTGCTTTGAGCAAAATGAACATACCCATATTTGTACAAAGAGAATGTCGCATCTCTTTTTTTCACAAATAAAATACCATAGGATTTAAAAATATTTTAATTTCCGTGAAAATGTGCACATCTCATTTCCTACCTCTGCCATGTATTTAACCAAGAAAATTACGTAATTTATTAAATTCATTCTTTTATTTTGAGACGTATCTTGTGCAGCCTTGAGCAACATGAACATACACATAGGCCGTTTTGTTGAAAGAGAATGTAACATCTTTTTTTTCACAAATGTAATCCCATGGGATTTAAATATTTTGTCATTTACTTGAAAATTTACATCCTTATTTCTACCTCCGATAGGTGTGTACCGAAGCCAAGAAGTCGAATGATTGTACCGAAGCCAAGAAGTGGAATGATTGTACCGAAGCCAAGAAGTGGAATGATTTATCAAATGCATTCCTTTATTTTGAGACGTATCTTGTGCTGCCTTGGACAAAATGAACATACCCATATTTGTAAAAAGAGAATGTAATAAATCATCTTTCACAAGTGTAATACCGGTAGCACAGGATTTAAATATATCCATGTAAAAATGTACAAATCCTACATTCTAATCTCCGATATGAATGTACCCAAGAAGGTTAATTATTTATCAAATTCATTCCTTTATTTTGAGACGTATCTTGTGCTGCCTTGGGCAAAGTGACCAACCCCCCCCCCCACCAATATAAATAAAGTTAGACAATCTTCCAACGGATTGTAGTCTCTTCCATACCGAAACTAAAATAATTTGCACTTCATATGTTTCGTTCTATTTATTTTGAGACGTATCTTGTGCCGCCTTGGGCAAAGTGACCAACCCCCCCCCCCCCACCAATATAAATAAAGTTAGACAATCTTCCAACGGATTGTAGTCTCTTCCATACCGAAACTAAAATAATTTGCACTTCATATGTTTCGTTCTTTTTTGTTTTAGTTTTAAGTGGATTAGTCAATGCTATTTGGCACATATTTTGCACTTCATATGGTTCGTTCTTATTGGTGTGAGTTACAAGTGTATTAGTGAATGCTATTTAGATATAGAGTTGCGCTGCACGGATTGACTTAAACCGCATTTTCTTATTAGAATTATATTTAAAGATTTATTTTTTATGACGTTATAAATTGAATAAACGTATATTTTTGAAATCAATAAAAGGCAAAACTTTTTAAAAGTTAAAATAGACTAAACAAAAATGAATGTGTTCTATAAACAATTTTAAAAGCAATCAATTGTATTTATTAATTTTAGTTTAAGATGGGAAAATACATTATCAGTTTTGTCACGCGTGGTTAATAAATTTAAAGAAACCTAAGAGTCTCGGCGAAATAGGCTATTCGCGCTATTCGCTATTCGCACTATGAGGCCATTTGTGTGATTATTTAGAACCAATTAAATTTAATTTTATTACGCAATGTTAACAACGCTTAAAAGACGCACTCAAAACAACTGATAATTTGTTTTTTTCGGATAAATGTGATTACGATGTAATTCTTTGAACATGATTTTTTTTTCATAACTGTCAAACACAAATAAAATGCTTAAAATAGTTTCTTTTTTGATACTTTAAATGTATTTGTAATTTATAATAATAATACTTAAACTTTTTTTAAAATAAAAGGAGATTTTAAAAAAATATATATATATTGCACATTTACATTTATTCGATTTCCGTAAAATAATAGAAATTAACAATAATTGTTTTTAAGAATCCGAAGTACTTAAATCGTATCTCCCCTTTGGCGTTATGTCACTATAGCTCATTCTAATATATAATATAAATAAATATATGTGGTCGTTTACAGCTTTATTTAGCGGGCGATAGCTTGCACATTACTGTATTCAAATTT
Source organism: Lymnaea stagnalis (assembly GCA_964033795.1). Classification (NCBI taxonomy): domain Eukaryota; kingdom Metazoa; phylum Mollusca; class Gastropoda; family Lymnaeidae; genus Lymnaea; species Lymnaea stagnalis. The sequence goes on from CAXITT010000350.1 coordinate 639,854, forward strand.
TACTTTAAATTATAAAACAAGTAATTACTTTTTTAACACACTCTGTTACACGAAACGCCATCCACCTTTATAAAGGATGGATGTGTTTGATAGTAACAATAACAATAAAATGCTGTATACAGAGGAATTTGGGGGACGAAAGGTGTAAGGAGAAAATGCAGTTTATTTGTGGGCCAGAACAACGGACAGGGGATCTTCGCTCATGTCATTCAATTTGATACATGCATAGTTCATATATGTTTACACACACACAAATATATATATATATATATATATATATATATATATAATATGCGATTGGGGATTGTTCATTGTATGTTCCATTGGGACCTTTTACATCATTGACATACATTGACGCTATTTATTTCTCACATTGGTTCAACAAATCGTGTAGCCCATGTCATATATTAATTATTAAATAACTCTTCCACCTATTAAATGCCTAGGTGATACCATAATAATATCACAGTGCTATGTTTCTGTCAGAACCATCTAGCAATGCCAGTCACACTGAGTGACTTTTTATTCCTCCTAGCCTTATCCTAGATTTAGACCTGTGTCTGCTTATTTGTCTATTTAAGTAGTGTTAACCTTAAACTATTACCTGATCCACATAAAACTGACTGTTGCTCTCATATCTGCTATTCGTCTTAATGTGTATGCACGATGGAAAAACAACATTTTTTCATCACTGTTGGGTTTCTGCTATCTCCACGTAAGTGAATTAAATAATGCTATAACAATAATACTATGATCTGGTTCATTAGATACTTAATGATCTTACAGGATGATCCATTCCCCTATTTACACAAACACACATTATTAAAGCACTAAAACATACAAAGAGTTATTTTATTTTTTTTAAATATTTTTTTTGTATTGCTATCAAGATAATTTGATGTAAAACATTCCCCCCCTGTGTTTAAATTGCGTTTATTCTTTGATGCAAATCCGTCCTACCATGTTTAAATTAAGTTGATACATATTCCTTGTTTTAAAACCGCCCCACCAGGAATATTAAATTGTATTGCTAAACGGATTTTTTGATGTACAATCCCCAAATAGTTATATGGCATTGATATACAGATTTTTTGATGTACAATCCCTAAATAGTTATATGGCATTGATATACAGATTATTTGATGTACAATCCCTAAATAGTTATATGGCATTGATATACAGATTATTTGATGTGCAACCCGCAAATAGTTATATGGCATTGATATAAAGATTATTTGATGTACAATGCTTCCTAAGATGTTTAAATTGTGTTGATATAAAGAGTATTTAATGTAAAAACAACCCTCGCTAAATAAATTGTTTTAACACATAGATTATTTGATCCAAAACCACCTTCAGATGATCAAATTGTATTGAGATTTATATTCATTTTATCTAAGACCATCCCCAGATTTCATCCAATAATAATAATAATCCCAAATCGGTAGAAAGTATATTGTTAAAACCTTTTAAAAACTTTTGAAATTATAAACTATAAGAAAAATTAGAGTTGGAGCATACTTGTTCTCATTATTTTTCCTAACTTCAATCAAATATAATATTGTTAGAAGGAAATCAGTAGTGACTAATTTCATTTGTCTTTATAAAATTAAGAAAACTAATATAAAGTTAAGCGCAAATTGCTGCAATCGTTTGTCTATGATTACAACATATGAGGAAGAAAAAGTTGTTAGAAACATTTAAACATGTATATTTTAAAAAAAATGATATAACTAGCATATAACATATTCGCATTTACTGTTTAAATAAATAAATAATAAATTAAAATTATTCATAATTTTCTATGAATAATTATATTTATGTATTCTTATGTATATTTCTGAATCGTTTCTACAGTTTTTTTTATTAACAGTCAGATATTCGACTGTCGCCAAGGGGACGTAAACGTGGCATTTGTCTACGACTGTCGATACAGCTTACAGCTACAGCAAGATTTCTTCTCTCAATTTATCCAAGTTTTTGAACCTTTGAAACAAATAGCTAGTAACAACAAAGCTAGTGGCGTGAAAACTGATGTCAATGTTATCTTGATGACATACACAGAATCTAAATTAATTATATTTGAGAAGTTCACCCATGAAAACTTCACTCTAGTTAACTTTAATGAGTCTAATTTAAAATTAAACGCCTCGTCTTGTCCTCAACATTTGCCACTGAAAACTGTGTTCAACGACACGAGAGAGGCCTTGGGTGGATATAGTGGTAATGTAAGAAAGTTGGCGATCTTTGTGCTTGCTGAAAACTTGACTGATTACGAGAACGATGTTACAGCGCTATGTGGCCTGGAGACTGAACAAAGTCTGAATGTTGATGTCAAGCGACTGTTTATTATGATAAAATCTCGAATAGGTCTTATAAAGAAAGGTCTTGATTCTTTATATACTAGCACGTTAAATAACTCACTGGACCTTGTGAAAAAAAGCATAGGAATGATTTGCAACTTATGTCATAAAAATTTCAAAGGCTTTAAGCATGGCACTAGTTGTTATTATTTGACAAAATTTAGTAATGAAAAGACAGCAAGTGAAGCAGACGAGATATGCAAACAAAAATGGCCTGAGTCCCATTTGGCTTACATGAATTCCCAGAGTGAAGTAGACTATTTGACGTCAGATAATAAAATAATTAAGATTTATTTTTATAGGAGTGTTAATTTAACCATGAGAGAAACTTTTAGATTGATGATTCCCAACCATAGAACTATAAATACTATAACAAAAATTGAAATTGATGTTTTTATCGGCCTGTCAAGTAGACAGAGAAATTACGCTCACGATTACACTTGGAACGATGGAACTCCACTTGTGGTAGATCCTCCTTGGGGTTCACATAGCGAGGGACAGGGCTGCGTTTACATGTCACTAAAATACACTTCAAATAAAGGCGTCAAGAGAAGAGAAAAACTTCAATGGAATGAATTGGATTGTAATAAACCCAAACGAACTCACGTTCTATTATGTGAATCAGAAATGAGGGATATCAACAAAGTATTACTACACTTAAAGGAATTGACACCGAAGAAGATGAAGCCTTACTTACATTTATTTTACACAAGTTACACACATTTATTATTTAATCAGATGGATGACAAAAGTCAAAATAACGTGACGTCACTAATAAAACAAAGAATATCCTACACAGGTATTCAGAAAGAATTTATAACCAACTGCAAAACATCTAAAGACAGTAGTAAGAATGACAGCAGTAGAAATATAACACAAATCGATCTATTTATACAAAGCATACAACGAAAACGTCCCAATTGTAAAATAAAAATACTTGATAATAACTCAGACCTGTTTAATGAAGACAGTTACATTTACTGAAGGGGAAAATATAATAAAAAAAATTCAAAATTAGTAAAAGATGTTAGGTACCATATAGAACCAATCCCTCTTGTCCAAAAGTGTTTGTATGAAATAGAATCCAACAGACGTAGAGTTGGATTTCCACACAATTTCCACTTACAAGACTGTGAATACTTCGTATGTCCACCAGGATTTGTTAAGTGTCTAGAATCCTACTGTATTCCCGTGTACCTTGTAGATGACGATGTTAAAGATTGTCCCCATGGAGAAGATGAAGCTTTTGTTAACTATGAGACATTATTGTGTACAGGAAAACTCATGTTTACACTAAGAAATATTTGTCTGCAAGAAGAAATTTATAATACAGCTGGTCAATGTATAAACCACATTAATGATTTTGTATGTAAAGTTACATGTGACACTGACTATGTTTGTGTGTCAAATATCTTGAGACAAGAGACGGGAAATAACACTTCATTATTCATAAATTTTGTTGAGACCACAGTTCAAATATATGAGAATTTCGGCGAGTTAACATTGACCCCACAAATCTACCCTTTATTTCAGTTGTTCAAACTTGTAGAAGTAAATCTAAGTAACTGTGGCATAAATGATCTAGACCATGTCATTGAAAGCCTGGACATGTCAGATGTCATCATCTTAGATGTAAGTCGCAATTCTATTTCTGGGCACAACAATTTTTCTGTCATACAAGAAATGAAGAATTTAAAGGAGTTAAATCTGTCATTTAACAAGAATTTAGAAATTGATGAGAATTTCATTTTCCCGGTGCATTTACAGGTTCTAGATATTTCTCACACTCAAGGTGGCTCTGGTGTTATAAAAAAATTAATTAAATTGATGGATTTAAAGGTTCTAAAATTAAGTGAATTGGAGCAAATTGATTTAAGTCTAAAGGGAAATGTACAGCTTGACATACTAGACATACGTGGTACAAAACTCATTAATATAAAAGATGGCTACTTGAATTGGTTGTCTATTGAAACGGCTTTGTACACTGATGACTTTAGAATTTGTTTTCAAGTCATCAGAGGATCAAATATATCAGAAAATAAATGTCACGCACCACGAGATGCCATCTCCACGTGCCAAGATCTGATTGGTGACCCACAAAAACGTGTCATTCTATGGGTGGTTGGTATTTTATCCCTTCTTGGGAACATGTTTGTTGTAATGTATAGGATAATTTGGGACAGAGCTGTGTTTAACAAAGCATACGGACTTTTTGTTGTTTGCCTGGGTGTGTCTGATTTCATCATGGGCGTCTATCTGATCATAATAGCTGGGGCTGATTTGCTTTACAGGAATATTTACGTAGTGAAAGATTCTGACTGGAGATATAGCGACACGTGTAAACTGGCTGGCATTCTGTCGACATTCTCCAGTGAGACTTCTACTATATTCATTTGTCTAATTACACTAGACAGGTATTTGGTCATCAAGTATCCGTTTGGTCAACACAGATTTTCAAAGACTGGGAAAATATCTTCCCTTTGTTTAACACTGATTATAGGTGTCGTAGTTTCTGTGATCCCAGTTTTGTTTCCTGGCTGGGAGATTTATTCCTCAAATGGGATGTGCTTGGCGCTTCCTTTCAGTTCTGGGAGACACATGGGATGGGAATATTCGGCCGTGTTGTTTGTTGGCCTTAATTTATTTCTATTTATCCTTATATCCATTGGCCAGCTATCCATTTTCCTGGCCATTACCTCGTATAAAGGAGATGACTTTTCCATTAGGAGAGACAATTCAAGAAAATCTCAGGAGATAGCTGTTGCCAAACAATTATTTCTCGTGGCCTTTTCAGACTTCTGCTGCTGGTTTCCTATTGGAATTATGGGTATCATGTCTATCAGCGGCTTTCAGTTTAATCTTGACGTCTACGCCTGGTCAGCGATTCTCGTACTGCCAATAAACTCAGCCATCAACCCATTGATCTATACGTTGCCAGCTTTTTTGAGAAAGATTAAATCTGGTCATGAGGTGTCCAAATTGACATCACGCGGCACATAACTTATGTTGTTCGACGGGAAACCTTAATGTACATACTAACATTGATAATTTCTTTATTAACAAGAAATACTTTTAAAAAATTCAGTATCATTAGAATTTTTAACAAAAAAATTCTTTTTATAGAAATAGTGAAACATCTGTGACAAGCGCGTACGCATATTTGTTCAATTTCCACACGTATTAAATTAAACGTGCATTTTTAATTATCACCCTTTGCGATACACATTTCTTAAGTATCTAATTTTGATAAGGATTAATTTTTGTACTTGTTTAAATTCTATTTAAAATGTTTTTAAGTGTTTGGTAAATGTCAATTTTAATTTTTAAAAATTTGTTTTATTTTTTAAAATATGAATTTTTTTTTTAAAATATGAAAAAAAAATAATATATACTTTAAAAAAAAAAAAAAAAAATATTTTGAAGAAAAAAAATGAAATAGTTTTATAATTTTTATAAGGATTAATTTTTGTACTTGTTTAAATTTTATTTAAAATGTTTTTAAGTTTTTGGTAAATGTTAATTTTAATTTTTAAAAATTTGTTTTATTTTTTAAAATATAAATTTTTTTTTTAAAATATGAAAAAAAAATAATATATACTTTAAAAAAAAAAAAAAAAGATATTTTGAAGAAAAAAAATGAAATAGTTTTTATATATCATAGCTCTTTTAATAACTTTTCATTATTATTTTTATTATTATTGTAATTATTAATTTTATGTTGAAACTTCATTAATATTTTTATGAACGTATATGAAATGGACGCACTTATATACTTTTACAATGTTAATTATTGATACATTTTTGAACTCTAAAATATTTTTTGCTATTTACCGTATCTGGGCTAATATGAGAATAAACACATAGGATAGATTTATATTTAGCACAAATGATATGAATTGAATTTGATATTTAAATTGTTATTGAATTGTGACTTTTTAAAGCATTTAATCAAGCAAAAGACAATTAAACAAATATTATACGCAACAAGAACAAGTGACATGAATCATTAATTGCTACCAGAATATCATAGACCAACATATAATGTGCTACATAGAAATTTCTGAAAAATCTTATAGTGATATGAGCAAATTGCCAAACAAATACCCATAGACATACGTGGATTTAAGTGACCAGTAAATAAACCGCAGTCATAGGAGGAAATGGCAAGCCAAATCATCCAGCTTAAAAAGCTCACTTTGTAAATTTTAACAAAGTTCCAAAGCCAATGATAATGAGAATAAAACGTGTTTGTTGTGTTTTTAAAGATGAACTTGACAGGAAACGTCCAGTTATTTCTATCTCTTAATTATCATTATATTTGTCTTTTCTAACTGTGTAATCCATTTTCTAAGCCTTTAATTAGATGACCTCAAAGCTTTCATTGTCTCTTTAACAAAATTAAAACGCAAGTTAACATATTGATGTAATAACACATTGATGTATTACTATGTTAAAGTGTTAGTGTGTAGGTGTCCTTATTCGTGGATTTGTTAAAATATGAATGATTTAATCTAGATATGACTCCATTTATGAATGTGTTAATATATATATGGTGTTATTTGACTTTGAACTCATAATAAGATTTTACAAATATTTATAAAATAATTTGTGATTGACTTTAAATAATTGCGTAAAAAATCAGAGATTTTTGGGAGACATTTTGGTAGATTTTTGCAAGGCCATGCAATAAGTTTTGGCAGGCGCATGCTGTGGGTGTTTGCAGGCTGTGCGGAGCTCGTTGGCAGGCCCATTTGATGGATATTTGCCAGGCCATGTGGATGTCATTTGAAGGCCCATTGGGTGTTTTTTTCCAGGCCGTGTGGAGGACGTTGGCAGGCCCATTGGATCAGTGTTTGCCAGGCCATTGGGGGTGTCGTTGGCAGGCCCATTGGATAATTGTTTGCAAAGCCGTGCAGTGAGTATTAGCAGAGCCGTGCGCAGGGAGTTGGCAGTGTCGTGCGTTTAGTGTTTGCAAAGATGTGCTTGGGTGTTGGCCCTGCGATGCCGAGTTTGTTGGCAGGACAATGCGGAGTGTGCTCGTAGGGCCAAGTGGAGCATGTTGGCATGGCCTTTTGAAGTGTGCTGGCAGGGGCATGTGGATTGTGAGGCCTGGGCTTTGCAGAGGCTGTTGGTAGCACCATGGGGAGGCTGTTGGCATAACCAAGTAAAGCATGTTAGCAGGAACATGCGGAGGTTGTTTGCAGACCATGCGGAGCGACTTGACAGGGCCATGTGGAGTTTGTTGACCGGGCCTTGCGATGATTCTTGCCAATGCTATGTCGAGGGTTTTTGAAAAGGCCATGTGGGGTGGGGGGCGCGTGAGCAGGGAAATGTGGAGGATGTTAGAAGGGCCAGCAGAGGGTGTTGGCAGGCCTAGCAGAAGGTGTTGGCAGAGCTAGCAGAGGGTGTTGGCAGGGCTAGCAGAGGGTGTTGGCAGGGCTAGCAGAGGGTGTTGGCAGGGCCAGCAGAGGGTGTTGGCATGGCTAGCAGAGGGTGTTGGCAGGGCTAGCAGAGGGTGTTGGCAGAGCCAGCAGAGGATATTGGCAGGGCTAGCAGAGGGTGTTGGCAGGGCCATGTGGAGTTCGTTGACTGGGTCATGCGATGTTTGTGGCCAATGCCAAGTGGAGGGACACATCGATGAAAAAATAAAGTTGTTTCAATTTTTTTTCGAGACAGTTGAAACTATGAATCAATTAATTCAACATTTACAATGAGAAATATGACATGTATTTTTTCTATATGTACATTTAGAGATAGAGGGAATGCAAGGTTTAAATATTAGTTATAATTATTATAATATGAACAAGTGTTGGCAATGCAATTAATTGTCTTAACCGTTTTTTGTTAGACTTTTCTGTTGAAACAAACTAGAAACCAAATTTCGCTAATCAGCCAATAAAATCCCAAAACTAAAATTTGTCAATCGCATCTTCAATTACCAAACCATCAACTAGATACGCAACTATATTGTCAAACCATTTAGGTTCCTGTTTTAACTCTAAAAATATTGATAAGCCAATCTGAAAAAGTATGTGCTTTGCAATTGTATTCTTTAAGCAGTAATTTTAACTACAGTGGTACTAATAAGGTTAGAATTTTGTCATTACTTCTTCGAAATGAACTCTGCACTTGGTCAAAACTTTTGCGCCCCTATAGAAGGGTAATTGAGTCCCGCTTGGCTCGGTTCATTCAATTATAAACCCTTACTCTAACCCTGATCTATAGTCAATTATTCGTCTAATATTCTCAATAAAGTAGGGATCACCATGCGTGCTAAAGCATTTTTCCATTTCAGACAAAACTACATTACACGTATTTCTCCAAAGATTAAGTTTAATTTTGGAATTGTACAAAAAATAAATAAAAGGGACAAATGTTAATTGCAAGTCTGTCGTATTTGAAAAGAAGTTGTTTTCATGGAGCCAAAAATATCCATTAGGGATGCTATAGGAAAACCGCATTCATAACAAAAATACTGATTCATTAAAAAATATTGAATGAACCAAAAAAAAATGATTTTACAAAACAAATGGAATGTAATCAAACTATTTTGTTATGGAATTAATCAAATATTTGTTGAACAAAATTATTGATTTTACCAAAATATTAAATTAAACCAAATATTTAATCAAACCAACATTTAAAATGAAACATGCATATTGTAATTTTCGCTTATATTGTAAGATTTCAAAAAATAATTAATAAAATGATTGTGTTAGTATTGGGAATGAACATTTAATAATAAAAAAATGGCTGGATGTTTTAATGTTTCTTTAACTTCTCGAATTTTTTTTCGAATGTAACAAGTTTCGTGGTCTCCCAAGGTGAGTTTAAAATAAGTATTCATATACACTGGATGGAAATTTACTCCTGTTTTAATCTTAATATGAATGCAATCAACACAAACAAACATGTTTCATTTTGTCGTTTTTAACATTTACGGCAGATATTTGTGTACAAAGAGAAGATGATGTCGCTGTTGGTTGAACATTTGCCAATGTTAGACTGGCTAATTATGTACAAAGAATTTTGTCGTTTTTAACATTTACGTAAGATATTTGTGTACAAGGAGAAGATGATGTCGCTGTTGGTTGAACATTTCCAATGTTAAGACTTGCTAATTTTGTACAAAGATAGAAATTTATCATTAATATTAGCACATTGGCCCAAGTTAAGCATTGCTGTTTCTCTATTAAGTGAAGTAATTATCAAGCTAGGTAGAAAATTGTTTTGTATTATAATAAATTGTTCAGTGTAAAGTCTGGCGTGTTTCTTTTTTTTTTGGATTCGTAGTAATGCCATAGTTTTGGGTTTTCTCATACGTAAATGTCACTAACTCAAAGCTGTAAATGTATTTCTAAATAATTTATATATTTCTGATTAAAAAGTGGTGTAGCGTGGTCCTAAATATTGTGTATGGAACTGTATGGGTCTTACTGTTAAAATAAGTATTGTCCACGTAAAATGGGTGTATTCTGGGATGTGTCAAAAGGACTAAGTTCTCTCAGAATAATATTTAAATTATGTATGTGTGTTTTAATATGAAGTCCATTCGAAACTCTAACATTGATTAAAGCAGACACAACCTGCTATTCTATTGCTTTTCTAAACTCTGTCCATCTACCCTCACAATGGACCACCTAACTCGCTCCTACCAAAACATCACCAAACTAACAATATATCACCTACCTCACAAAAGAGCACATACAACAAAATAGATCATTTCCGTCTCCCCATATTAGATTACCAACCACCTTAATCGACCACCTAGATCACAAAAATCACCTACTGCACAGACGATCACTTATGACACAAAAAATCACCTACATCGAAATAGATCACCTGCTATAAAATAAATCAACTAACACAAAATGGGTCGATAAACCCCCAGAAGATAAACTACGTCCACAATGATTCATATACAGCCCAGTTGATAAACTTCATGCAAAGTAATTTACCTAAACCATCAATAGATGAAATAACCGAACAATAGATCACATAAACAAACAAAATATTGCCTAACCCAAAATTAGATTAACTAGTAAAACAATAAATAACCTGCTCCAACAATTGATGTGAAATCTGAGGTCCCCCGGGGATCAGTGCTGGGCCCCTGTTTATTCTTAGCATACATTAATGACTTACCCGATAAACTGACATCACAAGCAAGACTGTTCGCTGATGACACAGCGGTGTATTGGACGATCGCCAAAAGATCTGACCAGGACCAGCTACAACAGGATCTCACTCTGTTAGCTGAGTGGGAGATGAACTGGGACATGGAATTTCACCCTGCCAGACACTATCAGTCTCAAGAAGTTGTACTCCTCTACACTACCAATACGAACTGCACGGCCATATACTTGAGCCAGTCACCTTCGGAAAGTACCTGGGTGTTACAATTCAAAGAGAGGTCTGTTGGGACGAGCATATTAACAATGTATGTAACCAAGCAAACAAGACCCTCGGGTTCTTAAGGCGAAATCTAAAGATTGGCAACTCCTGTGTGAAAGAAAGAGCATATAAAGCCTTTGTGCGTCTGGTTTTAGATTATGCAACTTCAGTCTGGGACCCTTTTAACCAGAAGAGCATTGACAGGTTGGAGGCGGTCCAGCGACGAGCAGCACGCTTTGTCCTAAACTGCTACGGGAATACCTCTAGTGTTGGCAACATGCCGGAAACACTAGGCTGGTCACAATTGGAGGAACAACGACGACAATCCAGGCTCTCCATGATGTATAAGATAAATAATGGGCTGGTCTACTGTTCCAGTATTAAACAGAAACTCGTCCCTCTCCCCCATAGACAGCGACGAGGCCATGACAGGCAATTCAGGCTCATACCAGCAAGAAGCCAGTATAGGAGCTGCTCATTCCTGCCCAAGACAATCAGGGACTGGAACAATCTTTCAAAAGGAACGGTTGAGGCGACAACACTAGATACATTTATGTTGCCTCAAACCTTCAAACCCCTAGTGCATGATTCCTTAACAAAGTGGCACTGAAAATCAGTGAAATTTCCTCATCAACACCAGGTACAGAAACATTGCAAATCCCATCTACATGCATAGTAGCCAAAATGATAAATAAATTGATCGTGGGCCATTAAAATATAGAAGAAGAAGACGATCATCTTTCCGCACAAACCTTCCCTCATCCCGACAAAAGATGATGTACCCTAACAATAAATAACCTACCCATCACAATCAACATCCACGCTACCAATAGATCACTTACACTCCCAACTGACCAATATCCCAAGACCAACTCTCTAATATGACACCTAGGAAACAATTAGATTAGGTTCAAAATATGTATGTAATGGTTTAACAATATATATTGTTAATATTACATTGTGTCACATTGCTGTTCTTCAAGGGATTAAGTTTTTTCAACAACAATTTAGATTTTATAACTTGAAAGTTTCGGTATATATGTTACCGCAATGTGTAAAAATCCGGCATTATATAGAATGCCTAGGTATTCTATGGAATGTCTGAAAACTGTAGGCAAAGTATGAAATGGTTTATATTTCACACATTTCCTAGACATTCTATATAATGCCTAAGAGCGACCTGACAATGTCTAAAATACCCCGCCATTCATGTTTGATTCTTTGCTTGGTGGTGGCGTGGTGATCGCGACACAAGTGCTTCGTACTCCCGCCGAAGACAATACTCCTATTGTTTCAAGATGGCTGCCGAGATGTTGGAAGATCAGATTGTAGCTTCAGATCAGGAATCACGGTATGTTTACAAGCAACGGCGCTGATACGATGAACTTTCTCCATGACGAGCCAATACTGCTAAAAACTGCGTTTCTCTAACGGAAACTAGTTACCAAAAATTGGTGAATAATGTAAAAATAGCTCAGATGACAACTCAAAAGAAACCAAGAGACTATTGGCTGCTGAAACGCTATGATAAAATGGCGGTAGAGAACAAAAGTAAGTTGATCTATCCTGTTAAAGAAGGTGACAGTGCTATTCAGTTCTATGTCACGGATGAGATCTCGTCACTCAGCTCCTTCCACCTCAACACCTAATCATATGCATCAACCCACTTCTCCCCAGTTTGCCCTCAAAGATTCAATGAAAGTAAATTGGTCTTTGGAGAAGCAGCAATCGACGCATATCCACATGGTGACAGATGTGTTTGAACGCCTTCCTGTTCGTCCCAAGCGCTTACCATGGGTCCCACTTGACTCCGGACGTATTCGGCGCAGCAACGTCATTGTCATCAGTGGCCACCAGAAGCTTCCAGACCAACTACGAGTAGGCCACTATAACTGCCAATCCGTGGGCTCAAAGTGCGGGGCGAAGCAAACAAAGATAGTAGAGTTCGTAAAGGACAAATTTGTTGACGTGCTGTTCCTGACGGAGACTTGGTTGAGGTCAACAGGGGATGATGCCAAGTGCGCCGACCTCACGCCACCGGGTTTCGATATTATGTCCTTTCCGCGTGCTACGCGAGGCGGCGGCCTCACTGTCACCTCTCAGTGACTTTCACCTCCACTTTCCCACTCCAGCACACCTCTCTAGAACTTGTTCAGTTCACCCTCAACACGCCCCACACTGTCCACATTTTCTGCTTGTACCGCACTCGCCCCAGTAAGAAGAACAAGCTCCTTCCTCTCTGAGCTACCTGACCTACTTGACTACTGCAACCTACTCGGTGGAATGAGTGTGACTGTGGGCGACCTTAACGTTCACCATGACGTCCCTTTTTTTTTTTTTTTTTTTTTTGTTGCTATCCCAGCGAGAGCGTCCAGGAAGACACCGCCAGGAATCAGCTGAGCCGAATTCTGCTGGCCAAGAAGGTGGCCGAGGCTTTCATNGGCACCAGTGACGTCGCAGGAGTTGTCGGAATGTTTCATTGTATCAATGTTATCCGCCTTTCGGGACTCCATCTCCGGGTTTGATTTCAGAGTTGCCTTCTCTTAGATGAGTTGCCGTCCAAGGTTAACGAGTCCCGTCTACCCGGGGTGCTGGTGGTGTTTTTGCTCTAGCTGGAATTGAACTCCAGACCACCAACTTGAGATTTGCTCAGTTTAGACCACTCGGCCACCCAGCAACCAACTGATCCCCTTACTAGCAAGTTACTTGATATCCTCACAAGGTTTAGCCTCGTCCAGGGCATTAAGCAGCCTATCTACTATCGCAGCGGCCACATTATCGACTGGGTGGTGTACCGTGATGACGACAACTTGGTGGACAGCTGTACTGTGAGTCATATGCTCTCCTCTGACCATGCAGTGGTGCTCACTACACTCAACGTAGTTCCCCCAAAGAACCCACCTGTCTACAGGACTGTGCTGGACATAAATGCTATAGACAGAGCAGCCTTCAAAGCCGGCATTAAGACAATGCTTCAAGGGCTAGGTACTGAGCTCAGCGCACAGCATCTGGACGATGGCCTCCGCGCACTCTTGGACGAGCACGCCCCTCCCATGGCGCGACGTGTGTCGACTGGTCGCTCGTCGCCATGGTATGCAGGTGTTACTGACCAACTCCGTCTGGCAAAAGTCGAGCACAGACGCGCTGAAAGACGCTGGTTAAAGACTGGACTGAGTGTCGACAGACATATCTTTTGGACAGCGAAAGAGGCGGTGGCAGAGATTGTACAGAGGGCAAAGGATGACTACTGGAGCTCAAAGGTTGAATCATGTGCATCAACCATGGCGTTGTTCAGCGCTAGTAACCGTCTCCTTGGCAACAGCAAGAATTTCACCCTCCCTACCGACATTGCACCAGAGCAACTCCCTGACGCCTTTGCGGACTTTTTCATCACCAGGGTGCAAACGATCAGGGAGGAGCTAGACAGTGTGACCCCTACACCTTCCTCACCGTTCTCGGAGGACGTTAGTCAGACAGAATCATTTGATAGATTCCTGCCTGTGACTGAGGATGAGGTGAGGAGAGTCATCATCAGGTCTGCCCCCAAGTCTTGTGTCCTCGATCCGATTCCCGTCCCAATGCTTGTAGAATGCCTTGACGTCCTCCTCCCATCACTCACCTCCATCATAAATTCTTCTATTCTCTCTGGCATCTTCCCTCCAATTTTTAAACGGTCGATAGTCCTGCCACTCCTAAAGAAACCCTCACTTGGTGCAAACACACTCAAGAATTATCGCCCCGTCAGCAACCTCTCCTTTCTCTCAAAAATTATAGAAAAATTCATACCCTCTTAGCTCTCTGACTATCTTCACTCTCGCAATCTCCATCGTTCCTCTCAGTCGCCTACCGACTTGGTCAAAGCACAAAAACAGCACTGGTCCGAGTCATGAGCGACGTCCTGCGCGCGATGGACGATGGCAAACTCTCTATTCTCACTCTGTTAGATTTCTCTGCTGCATTTGATACCATTGACCACCAGATTCTTCTTGACCGCCTTCATCTTTCTTTCGGACTTACTGGCTCAGCTTTAAACTGGTTTCAATCATATCTTTCTGACAGAACTCAAACAGTCTCTATTTCCAACCGCTCTTCCAAACCTTCAGCCCTGTCTATTGGAGTTCCTCAAGGATCGGTCCTTGGGCCGGTCCTTTTCATCCTCTACACTAAACCTCTATCATCTCTCATTAGCCACCACTCAGTTTCCAGTCAATCCTTTGCTGATGACACTCAAATCAGTGACTCTTGCTTTCCTGATCAACTTGATGCCACAATCCTTCGCATACAGGAGTGCGTGGACGATGTAAAGCGTTGGATGACTTGCAACAAACTGAAGCTAAATGATGATAAAACGGAAATCCTTCTCATCCACTCTCAAAACAAACCTCTCCCTCCATTCGCTCCTTCTTCTATATCTATTGGCAACTCTGAAATCACACTCTCTCCCTCTGCCAGAAACCTTGAAGTCACGCTTACAGACACCCTCTCCACGGACAAACATGTCACGAATATATGCAGATCCGCATATAACGAATTAGAAAAATCAGCACCTCTAGACACCTCCTCTCCTTTGATGCCACAAAAACTCTCGTCTCTTCACTCATTATTTCAAATATGACTACTGTAACACTCTTCTCACAGGCATTCCTCAACACCACATCGACAAACTTCAGAAGGCACTCAGATTGCAGACTCATTTTTGAATCAAAGAAACATGACCACATTCAACAGCACATGCGGCAACTCTACTGGCTTCCAATATCCTCTCGCATCAAGTACAAGTCTACCAATCTATGCTTCAACTCGTTCACTGACCCTCACTTTCCTGTCTATCTCTCTGAATTGTTGCTTCCTTACATCCCCACAAGACAACTACGTTCTTCCATTGACAGTAGAACCTTCTCAATCCCAAGAACCAAAACTAAGACCATCGGTGAACGCTCCTTCTAATTTCATGGGCCTACGTTCTGGAACCAGCTCCCCTTCCATATCCGTCATTGTGAAACCTCGTCCATTTTCAAAAAGTCCCTTAAAACTCATCTGTTTAGGTCCGCCTATGACCTGTGGTGCACCGTCCTTTCCCTGCCTCATTTTCTGTTTCAAGTTGATCCTGAAGTATAGGCCAAAACGTGTCAAAGTGTCCTCGTTTTATAGCCATTTTCATTGTTTCTATAGTATAGTAGTTACTATCCTAGTGTCTCATTTTTATTTTACTTAGTTTACATGTTTTTAATAATTGTAAAGCGCTTAGAGCTTTATGGTAAGCGCTATATAAAAATGCCTAAATAAATAAATAAATAAATTCAGAATTATTTGATGTACTTCACGAGGCTCATCTGACCGTGGGACATGGAGGAAGGGACAGAATGTTGAAAGAACTTTCACACAAGTATAAGAACATTACACGTAATGATATTGAACTTTACCTCCACCTTTGTGAGCCGTGCCAGAAGAAACAAAAATGTGTCACAAAGGGTGTTGTGGTGAAGCCTATGTTTTTTTTCTGAATTCAACTCCCGTGGTCAGGTCGATCTTATCGATTTTCAATCCCATCCTGACAGGGAATATAAATTTATAATGGTGTTAAAAGATCATATCACAAAGTTTGTGGTTCTGAGGGCTTTAGCATTCAAGAGGGCGGAAGAGATAGCCTACACTCTAGTGGAAATATTTACGTTGCTTGGAGCTTCATCAATTCTACAGCCCGATAATGGCCGGGAATTTACCAACAATGTGGTGAACAGTTTAATGGAGTACTGGCCCAAGTTAAAGATCGTCCATGGTAAACCGCCGAAACTGTCCCCATAATGTTCATGTGATCTGTGGGCATGTTGCTAAAGACGATGGAGATGAGGAAATAGAAGGTTATGGTGTTGGTATTTTGTGCAGCTTGTGTTTCAAGATAAAGAGAGCTGTAGAGGCTAGAAAAGAATCTAAATCGAACCTTGAAATCCAGGCCAAAGAAATGAAAATAAACTCTGACAAAAAGTTCCCGCCTGCACCTTTAGGAGCCACTGTGCGAGTTCCTATTCCTGACGTTGACAAGGGACGGGGTGACTCGCGCAATCTGTTGGCAGTTGTTACGACAGAGACAGAAGACGGCTTTTACCGACTTGGAACTGCACAAGGAATCTTGAAACAAGAGTATTCGAGATCACAGTTTGCTTTATGTCCAAAAGATTTATTGAGAGTTGAAGACGTCCCGGCCCATGAAATACCTTTCCGATCTGCTGCTATCTCTCAGTCAACAGGAAGCGGTCAAGGGTACGTGAGGTGTATGTGCAAGACCAGGTGCCAAAACATGAAGTGTCTTTGTTTGAAAAAGAGATTTAAGTGCAATTCAAAATGCCACTCCAGCCTTACTTGCTGCAACAAGCAGCTCGATGACACCTTTGCTTTCCAGTTTTATTGTTATCTTTCGTATTCAAATGTGTTTTTCCAATTAAAAAAAATTCTTTACACTCTTTTGAAACGTTGCCTGAAGTATATTTGTCATTATATATAATAAATAGGCAATGTATAAAATACCTAGACAAAGTATATAACTTAATCACGAAAATAAAATATTTCATACTTTGCCTATAACCGCCAGGCATTCTATATAATGCCTAGGCATTCTATACAATGCCTGCATTTCACACATTGCCGGTAACATATACAACGGAATCAATCAGAAATCAAACAAGTCTTGCTGCAAACAATCCACCACACGGCATATTAATACGTGTGTTTTATTGTGCAAGCGAGGGGACCAACATCTACTGACATTTTGTTCAACACAGTTGACTACTGAAACATGTATGAGTGATTAGGTGCGGTCATGTTCATTTGTACTTATCAATGGGAAATATCAGCTTATATGTGTCACAATAGACTAAGTCAAACATTGTTCAAAGTGCCGTATATTTTATGAAATCCTGTGTAG
The DNA here is from genome assembly GCA_964033795.1 of Lymnaea stagnalis. Classification (NCBI taxonomy): domain Eukaryota; kingdom Metazoa; phylum Mollusca; class Gastropoda; family Lymnaeidae; genus Lymnaea; species Lymnaea stagnalis. The sequence continues at coordinate 657,533 of CAXITT010000350.1, forward strand.
GACAGACAATGATTATAATGATGAGGTTTCAGAGATTGGTAAAGGGGGTGTGGTATTGAGTGGGGTTGGAAAGGCATGATCTTGTGGAGAGAGTTGGGGTGCTATGTTGTTGATATGGGTGATGAGGAGAGAGATTGTGAGTTAAGTTAGGTAAGACAATATTGGCGTGTGTGATTGATGTTGTGGGGAGAGGTAAAGTATGGGGATTTTGAATTAGGGTTTGTGTCGAGAGAAGGTGTGTATTGACAAATAGACATTTTAAAATTTGATCATGCGGTCATCTTTCGGTCAATCAAATGAGGGGTCGTCAAACACAAGAAAAAACAGGTGCCGTTTCACACACGGCTACTAGATACTGATGGATCTGCTCGAACAACGCAAAATGATGAATTATCTCACAGAAGGCCACTGGAATGGTCCTTTTTCATAAGGACACCAGATGGAACGTCAAACACATGGCAAACTGGTGAATCGTTGAAAACACTTGCACTGGCTACAGATGAATCTTTGAACACACGACCACCAAGTACAGATTGATCTCATAAAAAAATGGCACGAGATTTAACTTCTAAAACATGGGAGATAGTTTCACATGCAGCAACAGACATTCATCGGCTGACCCACGTGCACAAGAAGTTTCGTCAATTGCATGGTTAACAGATGGATTGTTGCACACACAGCCATTAGGTGATTACCACATACCGTTACTGACATGAGTACCTCAAACACGGTAACTAGAATTCATATCGCATGGATTAAAAAAAAAACAAAAAAAATTCTGGTTAGCAAAAAATTGTAACCACTAAATAAGAAAGGTAAGTGAATGTCTCTATTGGCACACCACATCCCCCCTCTCTCTTTCCTTCATCACTGGTCTAAATGTAAATATTCTTAGACCAGAAGTAGTAATTCAAGCAAAGACAGAAGATTTATTTTACCTACAAGCTATTCAAAAAAATGTCTCACTAATTATTGCAGAATTCAGTCTGTTTAGTTTTCTATACACATATAAAAAAATTTTAAATTGTATCTTTATTCACATAATTGTAAAATAATCTTAAATGAGCAGCCCCCCTCCCAAACAAAAAAAAAAGTTGTTCCCTTAAAAATGACTTATAAAATGTAAAATGCACTGAAAATTTAAATTTATAAATTTAACATATTTGGGGATATAGCTTCCAAAGGAGTGTCAGGAATTTTGCCATTCTTTCAGAAACAGATTTCTATAATTTGACAAAAGATGAACCACTTTTATTTCGAGCAAGAAAAAAAAGAACAACTAGCATGGTCCTCTCAATCCGACTACTTTCTACACCTCCCTGTCGACTACTTTATACACCTCCCTGTCGACTACTTTCTACACCTCCCTGTCGACTACTTTATACACCTCCCTGTCGACTACTCTCTACACCTCCCTGTCGACTACTTTCTACACCTCCCTGTCGACTACTTTCTAACCTCCCTTTCGACTACTTTCTACACCTCCCTGTCGACTACTTTCTACACCTCCCTGTCGACTACTTTCTACACCTCCCTGTCGACTACTTTCTAACCTCCCTTTCGACTACTTTCTACACCTCCCTGTCGACTACTTTATACACGTCCTATTCCAACCACTTTCCGAATATTTTCTGTACCTCCCTATCTGACTACTTTCTGGACCTTCCCGTCCAACTACCTTTAGGACCTCCATATCCGACTACTTTCTAGACCTCCCCGTCTGACTTCTTTCTAAACCTCCCCATCTGAATACTTTCAGGACCTTCACGTCCGATTACTTTCTGGACTTCCCGTCCCATTACTTTCTGGACTTCCCGTCCGACTACTTTCTGGACCTTCCCGTCCGATTACTTTCTGGACCTCCTCGTCCAACTACTTTCTGGACCTTCCCGTCCGATTACTTTCTGGACCTCCTCGTCCGACTACTTTCTGGACATCCCCGTCTGACTACATTCTTGACCTCCCTTCCGACTACTTTTTGGACTTCCGGTCTGACTACTTTCTGGACCTCCCCATCAGATTACTTTCAGGACATTCCCTCTGATTACTTTCTTGACCTCCCCATCTGACTACTTGCTGGACCTCCCTATCTGACTACCTTCAGGACCTCCCAGTCCGACTACTTTCTGGAACTCCTCGTCTGACTACTTTCAGGACCTCCCCAATCTGACTACTTTTCAGACCTCTCCATCTGACTACTTTCAGGATCTCCCCATCTGACTACTTTCCAAACCTCCCCAACTGACTACTTTCTGGACCTCCTTGTCCGAATCTTTCTGGACCTAGACGTCTGACTACTTTCTGGACCTCCCCGTCCGATTACTTTCTGGACCTCAGTGTCCCATTACTTTCTGGACTTCCCGTCCGACTACTTTCTAGACCTCCCCGTCTGTCTATTTTCTGGACCTCTTGTCCGACTACTATCTGGACCTCCTCGTCCAACTACTTTCTGGACCTCCTCGTCTGACTACTTTCTGGACCACCCCGTCCGACTACTAATGGACCACCCAGTCCGACTACTTTCTGGACCTCCCCATCAGATTACTTTCAGGACTTTCCCTCTGACTACTTTCTTGACCTCCCCATCTGACTACTTTCTGGACCTCCCTTTCTGACTACTTTCAGGACCATCAAGTCCGACTACTTTCTTGACCTCCCAATCTGACTACTTTCAGGACCTCCTCAATCTGACTACTTTCTAGACCTCTCCATCTGACTACTTTCAGGATCTCCCCATCTGACTCCTTTCCAAACCTCCCCAACTGACTACTTTCTGGACCTCCTTGTCCGAATCTTTCTGGACCTAGACGTCTGACTACTTTCTGGACCTCCTCGTCTGACTACTTTCTGGACCTCCTCGTCCGACTACGTTCTGGACCTCCTTTTCTAACTACTTTCTGGACCTCCTCGTCCGGCTAATTTCTGGACCTCCTCGTCTGACTACTTTCTGGACCACCCCGTCCGACTACTTTCTGGACCACCCCGTCCGACTACTTTCTTGACTTCCCGTCCGACTACTTTCTAGACCTTCCCGTCTGACTACTTTCTGGACCTCCTCGTCCGACTACTTTCTAGACCTCCTCGTCCAACTAATTTCTGGACCTCCTCGTCCGACTACTTTCCTATCTTAGTGAAGTAAAGTTCATTATTTGTATTACGTTTTATATAATGTGTTCATTTACCTCTAAGAAACAAATCATGACTCTAATTTCTATAACATTTTTTAAGCAAGATACACAACACTTTGCAAGATATTTCCATCAACAAGATTAAGCGCACAAAACACACTGATGAGGTCAAGGTCGAATCAGAAAAAGGTACCAGGAATAACGCTCATCAATTTTTTAGAAATTAATCACTTTTGATAAAATGTCAGCTGGTTTTGTGTTGGCTTTCACTCCCCCCCCCCATTTAGACATCTACCACTACATCCAAACTCCTACATTCACATCCTAAAAACAACACCGGACCACCTACCTCCACATCCGACCATTTACTAACACACCATATCACTTTCTCCTAAACCCAATCACTTATCCCCACACCCCACCACCAACCCATACACCCAAACATCTACCACAACACCCGATCCTCTTCTCCTATACCTAAACACCTACCCCGACCCTCAATAACCAAACCCTATACACAACCATCTACCCCACACCCAAGCAACTTCTCCTTCACTCAGCAGTATATCCCCAATCACCACTGCCTAACCCCACACCCGATCACACACCCTAAACCTTTACATCAATTGAAGTAAGATTTAACCAACAAAAGTTACATTACCTTTTGTAACAACGCCTTGGAAAGATATAACAATTTGATGTTTGTTTAACGTAAACTTATATTTAATTAAAATAAACTGTTTTTAAAATGTAAGTAGCTGATTGTATGCTTAATTTTTTTGCATTTTGATACCTTTTAAAATTGCAACTAAAACTAAAATGTGATGTCAAACTATTTTTTCATTTCGCTGTTTTTAACGGCTTTATCTTTTAAGGATAAAGTTTTTACAAAAGTATTGGTTTTTATATATTTTATAGTTTAAGCTTATTAAATAACGCCGATAATGAACTAGAAAATTTAGATAAAATATAGTCAGCTTATTTAATTAGTTTATTTAGAAACTAACAAGTTTTGATATATATATTCATCGCCTTAAATAAACCAATTAAAAATCTGAACAGGTTTAGAAATTAATAGTCAGTTTATTAAACGATCCGTTTCAGAGACTAAACAAGTTTAAAATACATCAGCTTATTTAAGGAACCCATTGATAGAGTGAACTTGTTTAAATATTAATAGTCAGCTTTTTAAAGTAGACCATTCAGAAACTGAGAAAGTTTACAAATAAATAGTCCGCTTATTAAATGAATTCATTTAGAAACTGAACAATTTTCGATATAAATAATCAGAATATGAAACAAAACCATTTAGAATGTGCACAAGCTATACATATTCAGCTTATTAAAAAGGAAACAAATTCAGAAACTAAACAAGCTTTACAGAAATAAAAATTCAGCTTATTCAACGAACAGATTCATAAACTGATCAAGTTTAGTTATAAATAGTCAGCTTATGAAATAGACCCATACAGAAATTGAACAAGTTCAGATTTAAAAAGTCGGCTTATTTAACGAACAAATTCAGTAACAGAACAAGTTGAGATAAAAATAAAAAAGTTTATTGAAATGAACTCATTCAGAAAGTGAAACAAGTTGAGATAGTCGTTAAATGGGTGTATAGTGCTATAAGATTAATAATATTTCTTTAAACAAACACATTTAAGGGAGTTACATACGTGAAAAACTGTAAGGAGATAATTCTTTAGATGAAATATATCATTGTTTTACGATTTCCCGATAATATAGTTTTAAAAAAGACACATGTTTGGTTACATTTTTAATGAAGATGTTAATATTACAATTCAGTTAACACAAAATCTATTAAAATATTATAAAGGGCGTTTGTTCTAAATTTAAGATTACGTTTTCATAAATTTTTGGGTAATTTGAACTTTATTTTAGGGGCGCCGAAAAGTGGTTGGGTAGGCCCAACATTTATTATCAGTTTAAAAACACATGACATCTAAAGTATTCCTCTAGCGTAGAATTCAGCCTTCAATGATCTCCATTAGTGACACTCATGATTTAATTAGCGAAAGGTTTTTTGTGGGTTTAATTTAAGGACATGCTTAGAGATAACAAAATTGTAATTTAGGTACGCGAAAAGAATACTTCTGAAAACTTTTAAGGATGCTAGAAATGTGAACATCATTACATAGATACTTCTTTTTAAAATACTGAATTATTATGATTTCTCGCAATATTCGTAGGAGATTATCGTAATCTGATTGCTCTTATTATCTCCCTAAAATCGGGTGCTATTTTCTAGCCTATAACTCTAAGAAAGGTTTCCGTTAAAGTGACGAAGCGATTTAAATACGTTCGGTTTCTCAAAAACAATGTTTGTGATTTTCAAAGGTTTGACTAATTTCGAATAAATTTAAATGCGGAAAAAAATTAAAGTGATCCACATTTCATTGTATAAAATATTTGAGTATTATTACTCTAAATTAAATAAACATTTAAAATAAAAATAAAGGGACATTTTAGCATTGGTGTCCAAATTTGAAAGTTATGAAAACATTTGTTTAATTTTAAAAAAAAAATTATCATCCAAGACATACTTCATAAACACATTTATCGGGAAAACGCAAAGCATGTGTTCCTTTTTGCATTTTTATGATTGCGATATAAAATTAAAATTGATTTGAGCGAAATAATCACAGAAAGAACGTCATAACGCGAACTGCCTATTTTAGCCAGTGCATTTAGTTCCTTTGATTTAATGGCGAAATTGACATTTTTCCCCGTCTATAAATATTTAATAATTAATAAATATAATTGATTGCTTTTTAAATGGTTAAAAACACAAAAACATTTATAAATTTTTATTTCAAACATTTTATACCCTTTTTACGTCTTTTCTTTCATTCCAAAATATAATGTTATAAGATAATACAAGTGTAAATTTTCAATATTTTAAAAAAAAGGAAATTCCGTCTAAGACATTAAGTGCAGCGAAACTCAATTACCAAAAAGCATTCACTGTGCAATTATCACTCATCCAAATGAAGCGAATCATATCAAGTGCATAAAAAGAAAAGTATTTACTTACGTAGTGGAAACAAAATACGCCTCAGTATAAAGGAATGATTTTGATAAATAATAACCGTCTTACCTACATCAATCGGGGTTAAGCCTTAGGGTGAGTACATTTTGACGTGAATGGCAATAGCTTTGACTCCACTTATGTTACTGTTGTTGGAACGACATGTTACATTCCCTTTTTTACAAATTAACATATGTTTAACAATTAAGAAAATCAATGGCGCTAACAAATAAATGATTTAAATAAATACACGAATTACTATAAGAATCCAATCATTCTACACATGTGAGAATTTACTTTGAAAAACTCAGAGAGTCAAGATTTTCTTTAACGACATGAACATATTTTTTTTCGATTTACGTTATGAAAACGAAAGCGGGTGTATCTTGTTATAAGATCAGTAAATTTTCTGTAAAAAAAAAGACGCCCAAAGAGACATAAAAAATGTTTAAAAGATTTTTCTTTTCTTAAAACATGTATTTATTTTCCGATTTCCCGATAATATAGTACAAAGTGAAGGCAAAATTGTGGTTACATTTTAAATGAAGTTTTCATTATTCTAAATTCCGTTAATCTAAAATGTATTTGAAAGTGTAAGGCCTAAATAGTTTGTATATATATATATATATATATATATGTGTATTTTTGTGTACTTATTCAATATTCACATCGATCCAAATGACACGGGGTATTAACATATTATTTGATTGTGTAAAACAAGCCATAGATTTGTTCCTTTTATGTTCTCTTGGAACTGTTTGACAATATTAACAGAGATTGACAAAGATTGACAAAGATTGACAAAGATTGACGCCTGGCTCACCCTGCTTAAACAAATTATAACATTATAATAAAAGCAAATATAGCAACTATAGCTCCGCCCTATCATGATTATCGCATATTAATTATTAAATAACTATTACCCCCTGTTAAATGCTTAAGTGGTTTCATAATAATATCACTATGCTATTTGCCTGTCAGACAGATCTAGCAATTCCAGTGGCACCGAGTGTCTTTTTTTTCTTCTAGATTTTTCATAGATATGGACTTGTGTTTTTTTATTTTTTTATTTTTTTTTTTAAATTTTTGTGTGTCTATTAAGGTATTCTTAACTTAAAACTATTTTCTGATCTTTATTCGAACAGAACTGCTGCTCTCATATTTGCTATTCTTCTTTGTATGTTGGCACCATGGCAAAGAAACGTTTTGTCATCACTGTAGTGTTTCTGCTATCTTCACGTAAGTGCATTAAATAGTACTATAATTTAATACTATGATCTGATTCATTAGAAACTTAAAAATCTTGAAGGATGACACGTCCACCTATTTACACAAACATACATCATTTAATTATTACAAATAGAAATAATAATTTGTTTTCTTTAAAAAGATTTTTATATTGTGTTGATGTAAAGACTGTTTAATGTGATACCGCACCTTGGTGTTTAAATTGTATTTATATACATTTGTTCTGATGTAAAATAACCACAAGATGTCCAAATTGTATTGATATAAAAATTATTTGATGTAAAATCGCACTAGGCTGTTAATTTTTTTTTTTTTTTATATATCGATTCATTCTATTTAAGACCATCCAAAGGTTTAATCCAATAGTATTACAAATCATCAATGTCATTGATGTCAAGAATTTTTAAAAAAAACTTTAGAAGGTATAAACTAAAAAACAAATCGGAATTGGAACTTATCTGTTCTCATTATTTTTCCTAACATCAATCAAAGATACTATTAACAAAATGATATCACTATTGAAATGTTTGATTTGCATTTATAAAAATAAGAAAAAGATATAAAGTTAAGTATAAATTATTGTAATCCTTTGTCTATGATGACAAATCTCAGGAAGAAAAAGATCTAGAAAAATGTTAACTTATTTTTAAAAAAAAATATATAACTAATATGTTCGCATTAACTGTTCAAATAAATAATTAATTACTTAAAACTTTTCGAAATTTTATATTCATACTTATATTTATACATGTTTCAATATGAATGTCTTCTACAGTTCTCTTGATAGTCAATCCACTGTTTGACTGTTATGATGGGTACATCAACGTTGCATTTGTCTACGATTGTCGCTACACCTTAAAGCTACAACAAGATTTCTTCACTCAATTTATCCATGACTTCAAACCTTTGAAAGAGATCGTTAGTAACATCAAAGTTAGTGGCGTGAAAACTGATATCAATATTAACTTGATGACATTCACGGAATATAAATTAATAATATTTGAGAAGTTAACTGAGGAAAACTTCACTATCTTCAATTTTAATGAAGCTGCGTTAAATTTAAACACATCGTCTTGTCCTCAACATCTGCCTCTGAAAACTGTGTTCAAAGACACGAGAGAGGCCTTAGACGGATATAGCGGTAATGTAAGAAAGTTGGCGATATTTGTGCTGGCTGAAAACTTAACTGATTACGAGAACGATGATAAATCATTACGTGGACTGGAGACTGAACAAGGTCTGAATGGTGATGTCAATCGATTGTTTATTCTGATAAAAACTCGAACAGAGCTTAAAGTGAAAGGTCTTTATTCATTATATATTAACACGTTAAATAACTCACTCGAGCTTGTCAAGAAAAGCATTGGAATGATTTGCAACTCATGTCATAAAAATTTCGAAGGATATAAGCATGGAACAAGTTGTTATTATTCGAAAAGTGTGTTCAATGAAATGACAGCAAGTGAAGCAGACCATATATGTGGAAAAGAAAGGCCTGGGTCACATTTGGCTTACATGAATTCTCAAAGTGAATTAGATTATGTGACGTCAGTTGATGCATTTGATGACCGTAATGTTATTCTAGATTCTTTTTTTTTTTCTGAGAGACATTATGAGCAAGTGACCGGTTTTTTAAGTACATTTTTCATGAGTGGTTTTATCGGTTTGTCAAGTAGGAAAAAAAATATTTCTGATGATTACACCTGGAATGATGAAACTCCACTTGTGGTAGATCCTCCTTGGGGCTCACGTAGCGAGGGCCAAGGCTGCGTTTCTATGTCACTAACATACATTTTATATGGTTTCGACATAGCAAGAAAGAATATTCAGTGGAATGAGTTGGAGTGTAATAAACCTATAGTAACTGATTTTGTATTGTGTGAATCAGACATGAGGGATGTTAACAAATTATCATTAAACTTAAAAGAATTGACACCGAAGCACCAGGAGTCTTACTTCCCTTTACTTTACAGGAGTTATTCACATTTATTGTTTAACAATATACATGAGGAAGTGCAAAATAGCGTGATGTCATTAATGAAACAAAAAATATCCTATACAGTTGTTCAGAAAGGATTTATAATAAAATTTAAAGAATCAAAAGACAGTCGTAAGAATGACAGCTGTACAAACATAACACAATCCAATCTACTTATAGCAGTCATACAAAGAAAGTATCCCCATTGTAAAATAGAAATAATTGATGATAACTTATTTCTGTTTAATGACGACAGTTGCATTTACGGAGGGTTAAGATATAATGAACACAATTCAAACTTGTTAAATGAAAGCCACTTTGATGTTACGTACCTTAAAAGTCCAATCCCTCTTGTCCAAATGTGTTTGTACGAAATAGACTCCAATAGACGTAGATTTGGGTTTCCAAACAATTCCCACTTACAAGCATGTGAACACTTCGTATGTCCACCAGGATTTGTTAAGTGTACAACTTCCTACTGCATTCCCGTGTACCTTGTAGATGACGGTGTTAAAGATTGTCCCCACGGAGAAGATGAATTTTATGTTGACAATGAGACATCAATATGTCATGGAAAACTCATCTTTACATTAAGAAATATATGTCTGCAACAAGACATTTGTAATACAACTAGTAAATGTATGAACAAAATTAATGATTTTGTATGTCAAGTTACATGTGACACTGGTTATGTTTGTGTGTCAAATATCGTGAGGAAAGAAACCGGTAATGACACTACATTTTACATACGTTTTGTTGAGACCACAGTTCAAATATATGATAATTTAGGAGTGGTTACATTTACCCCACAAATGTACTCTTTATTTCAGTTGTTCAAACTTGTAGAATTAGATCTAAGTAACTGTGGCATAAATGATCTAGACCATGTCATTGAAAGCCTGGACATTTCAGATGTCATCATCTTAGATGTAAGTCGCAATTCTATTTTTAGACACAACAACTTTTCTGTCATACAAGAAATGAAGAATTTACAGAAGTTAAACATGTCATTTAACAAGCATTTAGAACTTGATGAGAATTTCATTGTCCCGCTGCATTTACAGGTTCTAGATATGTCACACACACAAGCTGGCTCTGGTGTAATCAAGAGTTTGATTAATTTGACAGATTTAAAGGTTCTCGCATTACGTAATGTGGAGCCAATTGATTTAATTCTAAAGGGAAATGTACAGCTTGACATACTTGACATACGTGGTACAGAAATCATTAATATAAAAGATGGCTACTTGAGTTGGTTGTCTATTGAAACGGCTTTGTACACTGATGACTTTAGAATTTGTTTTCAAGTCATCAGAGGACCAAATATATCAGAACATAAATGTCACGCACCACGTGACGCCATCTCTACGTGCCAGGATCTGATTGGTAGTCAACAAAAACGAATAATTCTATGGGTGGTTGGTATTTTGTCACTTCTTGGAAATATGATTGTTGTGATTTATAGGATATTTTGGGACAGGGCAGTTTTTAACAAAGCATACGGAATGTTTGTTGTTTGCCTTGGGCTGTCTGATTTTATCATGGGTGTCTATCTGATCATAATAGCTGGGGCAGATTTGCTTTACCGGCATATTTACGTTGTGAACGATTCAAATTGGAGATATAGCAACACATGTAAATTGGCTGGCATTCTGTCGACATTCTCCAGCGAGACTTCTACAATGTTTATTTGTCTCATTACACTTGACAGGTATTTGGCAATCAAGTATCCTTTCGGCCAACATAGATTTTCAAAGTCCGGGAAAATAACTTCCCTTTGTTTGACACTGATTATATGTTTCACAGTTTCTGTGATCCCAGTTCTGTTTCCTGACTGGGAGATTTATTCTTCTAATGGGATGTGCTTGGCGCTTCCTTTCAGTTCTGGGAGACACAAGGGATGGGAATTTTCAGCTTTTTTGTTTGTTGGCCTTAATTTATTTCTTTTCATTCTTATAGCTATCGGCCAGCTGTGCATTTTCCTAGCCATCACCTCGTATAAAAGTGATGACTTTTCTATGAGGAGAGACGATTCAAGAAAAGCTCAGGAGCTGGCTGTTGCCAAACAATTATTGCTCTTGGCCTTGTCAGACTTCTGCTGCTGGTTTCCTATAGGAATAATGGGTATTATGTCTCTCAACGGCTTTAAGTTTAAGCTTGACGTCTACGCCTGGTCAGCTGTTCTCGTACTGCCAATAAACTCAGCCATCAATCCAATAATCTATACTTTGCCAGCTATTTTGAGAAAGATTAAATCTGGTCATGAGGTGTCTAAATTGACTTCATTCAGCATATAATGTATGTTGTTAAACAAAAAACCTTATTGTAAATATATACTTCCAATATTGCTCTCTTAAAGAGAATCATCTTTAAAAATGGAAGTCTCATTAATAATTTTAAAAAGAAAACTTTTATAAAAAGAATTACACATGTGACAGGCGCAAACCATTCTTTGTTCATTTTCATCAGTATCGTATTATAAGTGTTTTATAATTATTGCTGTTAAAGAACCACATTTATTTAATATCTAATGTTTATGATGTTTAAGAATTGGTTTTTGTATTTGTGTATATTCTATTTCAATGATTTGAGTTTGAGTAAAATATAAGCTGTCTCAATTTTTTTTCCATATGTTTAAATTATGAACATTTTTAATATATATATATTTTTTCAAGTAAGATATTTTTTAATAAATTTTTTGAAATATGTTTGCTATAGTTTGATTTAAAGAAAAACAAAAACTTTTAAAATAATTTTTTAAAATTATCAATTTGATGTTGAAATTCAATATCTTATTTTTATGAACATATATTAATGGACCATCTTATATCCTTTTGCATTTAATTGTTGATAAATATGTCAACTGTTAAGATATGTTTCCTTATTGTGCCGAAATTAAGCTAACAATAAATTAAACATTAATGCTATTTTTTATAGTTACATCAAACAATATTGTTATGTAGGACGTGTTTACCTAATATGTCCTTCATGCTTAGATTACTAGCAGACGCTGGGTTCTAATTGAGCGTGGTTTATTTCTTTTGATCTTTTTTTTTTACCACAAAACAATCTATCGCCTGTTTGTCTTGACTCGAATAGTTTACAAAATTGTAGTAAAGTATAGAAATTTGGAGAAGATTTGAGTCACGACTACAATGTATATTCTGCCCCCCCAAATCTTCTTAGAAACAGGCGATACCCAAATATAAAGCCGGGAAATTGAAAGACGAGGGACGGATTGAGAGACATGTTTTTGACTTCACGATACAACTGCATTAGTATTCGTGTACTCATATGTTTTTTTTTTTTTTCGCATTCCATATTGAACTTTATTAATTGGCCCATTGTACTACCTTTGTACCGGTGCAAGACATCGTATACTCTTTAAGTTGATGATTGTAATAATATATTTTTTTGTTTTGTCATTATTTTCATACTTAAATAATACTTATTATTTGTAATTAGTTCAGTTTTGAGTGTCGTATTTTCGCTATTGTATTTCTCTTTGGTATCGTTCTTTCTAGGCACTGTGTAAAACGAGCCAATAACTTAAAATAAGAGATTTATTTCTCACAATAGAAGGCAGCGCGTAACAATACTAAATAAGTTTGATTACCAATGTGTTATTCAATTGTGATTCACTGAAACATTCAATCAATCAAATGTCAATAATAAAAATTAATTACATCAAGAATAAATGGCATGGATCACTAACATCTAGTTCTTCTAAAATATCGTGGACAAACATATAATGTCCTACAGTCAAGTTTCTTAACAAAACTCATAGTTATATGAGCAAATTGCTAAACCAGTACCCATAGTCATACGGGGATATCGCTGACCAATACAAATAGTTATACGACGAAATCGCTGACCAATACATACAGCTCAATAAACTCACATTTGGAAAGAAAATAAGTTTCACAGTTTGCGATAATGAGAAATAAAACGTGTTTTTTGTTTTGTTTTTTAAAGATGAACTTGACAGAAAACATCCAGTTATTTCTAACTCTTAGAAATGTTTTTTTTAAATAATTTGTAATCCGTTTTTAAGTCTTAAATTAGATGTCCTTAAAGTTTACTTTTTTTTTCCACAACGCATATAAAACACAAATTAACATATTGATGTAATAACATTTATGGATTAATATGATTAAACTTTAGTGTGTAGGTGTCTTACTTCATGGATTTCTTAAAATATAAATGATTAAATCTAGCTATGCGTTTATTTTCGTTTATGTGAATTAATATATTGTGTTATTTGAGTTTGAGGTAATAATAACATTTTATAAAAAATGTAAAAAAAAAACAGTTTGATACTGACTTAAAATAATTTCGTGAAGAAAATAAGGTTATTGGCAGGCACATGCGGTAGATGTTTGCAAGGCAGTGCTGTGAGTTTTGGCAGGCCCACTGTGATTGTTTGCAATGCAAAGCTGCGCAGAGCGTGTTGCTAGGGCATGCGGAGTTTGTTGTCAAAGCCATGTGAAGGGTGTTGTCAGGGCCATATGGAGGGTGTTGTCAGGGCCATATGGAGGGCATTGGCAGGGCCAAAAGGAGTGTGATGGCAGTGCAATGTTGAGGGAGTAGAAATGACATAAATAGGGTGTTGGCAGGGCCATGTTTAGGGTGTTGGCAGGGTCATGCGGAGTTAGTTGGCAGGGCCAAGTGGAGGGTGTTGGCAAAGCCAAGAAGAGGATGTTGGCAGTGCAATTGAAGGGTGATGCAGGGCCATGTGAAGGGTGTTGGCAGGGCCAAGTGAAGGGTTTTGGCAGGGTCAAGTGAAGTGTGTTGACAGGGCCAAGTGAATGATATTGGCAGAGCAAAGTGAACGGTGTTGGCAGCGCCATGAAAAGGGTATTGGTAGGGCTTGGGTGAAGAGTGATGGCAGGGCCAAGTGAAAGGTTTTGGCAGGGCCAAGTGAATGGTATTGGTAGGGCCAAGTGAAGGGTAATGCAGGGTCAAGTGGAGGGTGTTGGCAGGGCCAAGTGAAGGATATTAGTGTAGCCACGTGAAGGGTGTTGGTTAGGTTAAGTGAAAGGTGTTGTCAGGGCAAGTGAAGTGTATTGGTAGGGCCAATTTAAGGGTATTTTCAGGGTAAAGTTAAGGGTGGCAAGGCCAAGTGAAGGATTTTGACTGGGCCACGGGAAGGATATTGGCTGGGCCAGGTGAAGGATATTGGCAGAGCCAAGTGAATGGTGTTGGCAGTGCGATGTGGATGATGTTGGCAGGGCCATGTTAATGTTGATGGTAGAGTCAGGTGAAGGTTGTTGACAGGGCCAAAGGAAGGGTGATAGCAGGGCCAAGTGAAGGGTTTTGGTAGTGTCAAGTGAAGGGTGTTGGCAGGGCCAAGTGAAGGATGTTGGCAGGGCAATGTGCAGGGTATTGATAGGGCCAAGTGAAGGGTCTTAGCAGGGCCAAATGAACTGGCTTTACAGGACCACGTGAAGGGTGTTAGCAGGAGTGTTGGCAGGGCAAAGTGATTGGATTTTGCAGAGCCATGCCGAGGATTTTGACAAGGCCATGCGGAGAATGTTGGTAGGGCCAAGAGATGGGTGTTGCCAAGGCCAATTAAAGGTTATTGGTAGGATCAATTAAAGGGTGTTAGCAGGGACATTTTAGGGGTGTTGGCAAGTCCATGCGAATGGTTTTGGCAGGGGCCATGTGGAGGGTGTTTACAAGGCATTGCTGAGTGTGTTAGTAGTGTGAATTAAAGGGTTTTGAAATGACCATTCGAAGGATTTTGGCATGGACTTTCGGAATTTTTTAGCAGGGCAAAGTGGAGGGACACATCTTTGAAAAAAACAAGTCTTTCAATATTTTTTAAGACAGTGAAAGCTTTGACTATTTGATCAAAAGTAGCAATGAGAAATGTAACGTGTATGTTTTCTATATGTATATTTAGAGATAGAGGAAAAGCAAGGTTTACATATTAGTTATAATTATTATAATATTATGAGCAGGTGTAGGCAATGCAATTAGTTTTATTAACCATTTTGATGGGTTTTTCTGTTGAAACAATTAGAAACCAAATTAAGCCAACCAACCTATGAAATCCTAAAACTAGACATCGTCAATCGCATGTTTAATTACCCCAACACCACCTAGCAACGAAACTATATTGTCTACTCATTTAGGTTTCTGATTTAATCCAAAAATTGTTGGTAAGCCAATCTGCCAAAGTATGTGCAAATATGACCATTTTTTGGAGCTACATAATTATCAATTTTTTATTTAATTTTTCGCTTTGCAATTGTTTTTTTTAAAGCAGTAAATTAAATAGAGTAGTACTGGTTAAGTTCGACTGGTAATTATGTCATCCCTTCTTTAAAATCAACTCTGCACTTGGCCGAAAATTTCGCTCCATTTTGAAAGGATAATTAAGTAACGCTTGGCTCGGATCGCCCCATTTAAAAACCCTTAGTCTGTTGTATCTGATCCATAGTCAATTATTCGTCAAATGATCTTAATGTGGTAGGGATCTACATGAGATCTAAATCATTTTTCTGTATCAGATACAAATAAATTACACGTATTTACCCATAGATTAAGTTTAATGTTGTAATTTTAAAAAAAAATATTCGGGAGATAGATCCATCGCAAAGTCTATCGTTTTTGTATTTATGGAGCTGAAAATATCAGTTTAGTTTGCTTTACGAGAATTCATGACGAAAATATTGATTCATTAAAAAAAAAAATTAGATCAACAAAAAAAAAAATATGCTTGAACCAAAACTATGGAATTAATGAAATTATTTGAGTGATAAAATTATTGAATTTAATAAAATATCAAATTAATCCAAACATCAATATTTTAAAAGAAACATACATATAATATTGTTCCTGTATCTATGTAAATCATTACTGTATATATTTACACCATTCCTGTATCTATTTACAGCATTCATGTACACATTCACATAGTTCCCCTACTTATTCACACCCCAGAAGATATTAATAACCTTACTGTATCCATTCACATCATTCATGTACTTATTTACATCATTCCTATTACAAAAATCCTATGCTCATTTACATCATTCTTGTTTACAATTACACACCCCATGTACCAATGTACACCATGTACCCATTCACATTATTCCTGAAACCATTTACAGTATTTCTGTAACCATGCACTTCATCATTTACCTATTTACATCATTTTTGTACCCAAATACAACATTCCTGTACAAGTTAACATCATTCCTGTATACCTTCATATCATCTCGTAAACAATTCCATCACTCCTGTACCAATTCAAATCATCACTGTATCTATTTATATCCTTCCTGTAACAATTCACATCATTCCTGTAAAAATTGACATAATTTTTAGTACAAATATTCCTACTTTCTGCATAGTTAAGCACATTTATGCACTCCTCCACATCAATCATGTACCCATTCACAACGCTCCTGTAACAATTAACAACGCTCCTGTAACAATTAACATCAATGCTTCACACATTCACATCATTTTTGTACACAATCACATTATTTATGTTCCCATTCACTTCATTACTGTACTCATTCACATCATTACTGTACCCATTCACATCATTACTGTACCCATTCACATCATTACTGTACCAATTCACATCATTACTGAACCCATTCAGATCATTACAGTACCCATTCACATCATTACTGTACTCATTCACATCATTACTGTACCCATTCACATCAATACTGTACCCATTCACATCATTACTGTACCCACTCACATCATTACTGTACCCATTCACATCATTACTGTACCAATTCACATCATTACTGTAACCATTCACATCATTACTGTACCCACTCACATCATTACTGTACCCATTCACATAATTACTGTACCCATTCACATCATTACTGTACCATTCACATCATTACTGTACCCATTCACATCATTACTGTACCAATTCACATCATTACTGTACCCATTCACATCATTACTGTACCATTCACATCATTACTGTACCCATTCACATCATTACTGTACCCATTCACATCACTTCTGTACCCATTCACATCATTACTGTAGAAATTCATATCATTACTGTACCCATTCACATCATTACTGTACACATTCACATCATTACTGTACCCATTCACATCATTACTGTACCCATTCAGATCATTACTGTACCCATTCACATCGTTACTGTACCCATTCACATCATTACTGTACCCATTCACATCATTACTGTACCCATTCACATCATTACTGTACCCATTCAGATCATTACTGTACCCATTCACATCGTTACTGTACCCATTCACATAGTTACTGTACCCATTCACATCATTACTGTACCCATTCACATCATTACGGTACCCATTCAGATCATTACTGTACCCATTCACATCATTCATGTACCCATTCACATCATTACTGTACCAATTCACATCATTACTGTACCCATTCACATCATTACTGTACCCACTCACATCATTACTGTACCCATTCACATCATTACGGTACCCATTCAGATCATTACTGTACCCATTCACATCATTACTGTACCCATTCACATCATTACTGTACCCATTCAGATCATTACTGTACCAATTCACATCATTACTGTACCCCTTCACATCATTACTGTACCCATTCACATCATTACTGTACCAACTCACATCATTACTGTACCCATTCACATCATTACTGTACCCATTCACATCATTACTGTACCAATTCACATCATTACTGTACCCATTCACATCATTACTGTACCCACTCACATCATTACTGTACCCATTCACATCATTACTGTACTCATTCAAATCATTACTGTACCCACTCACATCATTACTGTACCCATTAACATCATTAATGTACCCATTTAGATCATTACTGTACCCATTCACATCATTACTGTACCAATTCAGATCATTACTGTACCCATTAACATCATTATTGTACCCATTCAGATCATTGCTGTACCCATTCAGATCATTACTGTACCCATTCACATCATTACTGTACCCAATCCGATCATTACTGTACCCAATCAGATCATTACTGTACCCATTCACATCATTAATGTAGCCATTCAGATCATTAATGTACCCATTCACATCATTACTGTACCCATTTACATCATTACTGTACCCATTCAGATCATTACTGTACCCATTCACATCATTACTGTACCCATTCACATCATTACTGTACCCATTCACATCATTACTGTACCCATTCAGATCATTACTGTACCAATTCAGATCATTACGTTAACAAGTTACATCATTCCTATACCCATTCTCATCATTCATTTACTTATTCACATCATTGCTGTACTCATGAACACCATTCCGGTACCAATTCACATAAGTACTGTACTCATTTCCATCAATCCTGGACACATTCACATTATTTCTGTAACTTTTCACATCATCTCTTTATCTATGTACACCGTTCATGTACCAATACAAATGTGTGAAACTTCATTAACAAAAGACGCAACTAATCCTTAAAATTGGATGTGCTGAGAAACCTTGTTCAAAATTTGGTGTAAAATAATGGTGTAAAATCTTGATGTAATATATGGTAACATTTTTTAAAAAAATAAACCAAAACAATAGACATTTATATATATTCTTGTAAAAGCTGAAAGGGAGCTAAAAATATGTTTACGCATTCCACAAGTTCGAATAACGTTTATTAATACAAATTAAGTGTTTCTTCACACAGACTTAAACTTTCTTACCACAAACTTAAAGATTCTTAAAACAATCTTAAAATTTATTAATACAAACTTAATTTTCTTAATACAAATTTAAATTTTCTTACTTCAACTTAAAGTATCTTACTACAAAATTAAATTTTCTTAATACATATTTTTTAAACAAACTTTACATTTTTATTATAAACATAAAGATTATTAATACAATCCGGACGAACAATCTGCAGAAGCGGTACTGACCACGAAGCTCTTGACCAGGTCAAGAGCTTCGTGGTCAGTACCGCATCTTAATACAATCCAGAGTTTTATTATACACTTTCAAAGATTTTTATTTACAAACTTAACGTTTCTTAATAAAAACTTAAAGCTTCTTAATAAAAAACGTATTGCTTCTTAATACAAACTTTATATTTCTTAATACACGCTTCAAGCGTCGTAAAACTGACTTAAATATTCTTAATACAAAATTAATCTTCTAAAAAAACTAACTAAAGCTTCGTACTACAAACCTAAAGTTACTTGTCATGACTATTTCAACTACCATTCTGTCAGGTACTCCAAAACACTTCTTAGAAAAGTTACAACATCTTCAAAACTGAGCTGCTAGGCTAGTTCTAAAGACAAAAAAACGAGATCACGTCACACCTCTGCTTTAATCACTTCATTGGCTCTCTGTAGCACAAACTCTCTGTCCTCTGCCTCAATTTTGTTTGGAATTCCTGCCCTTCATATCTTACCTAACTTCTAACTGTCTATTCGCTCCTCCACAGACGCGCGTAATCTTTCTATCCACAAAACTCGCACAAAAAGAAAAAAAAAAAGTACGGTGAACGAACTTTCTATTTCTGTGCCCCCAGGCAATGACATTCTCTTCCATTACACATCCGCAATATACCGACCATCCTAGCCTTAAAAACTGCGCCCAAAACACATCTTTTTAACTCTACTATCGAGACTGATACCCTCCTCTGACCGATAAATGATGCTGATGGGTGCCGTCCACGGATTAACATATACATAGTTCTGGAATCAGTGGAGGAAAAATATATTTCTGATGTTTTATTCAATTAATTCATGTTCATTTTTTACAAAATTTGATTATTTGTTGTTAAATTGCATGTACAGAGTGGTGAGCCCAGCTTTAGGCTTGATACCAAGCTGTAAAAATACACTTAATATAATAATAATAATATTGCAAAATTAAAGTTTTTTTCAAATAAT
This sequence comes from Lymnaea stagnalis, assembly GCA_964033795.1. Lineage (NCBI taxonomy): Eukaryota > Metazoa > Mollusca > Gastropoda > Lymnaeidae > Lymnaea > Lymnaea stagnalis. The sequence goes on from CAXITT010000350.1 coordinate 677,830, forward strand.
TCTTTTTTTATACAAACTTAATGTTTCTTAATACAAAGCTAAAAATTCGTAATACAAATTAAAGTTTCGTAATAAAAACTGAAATTTATGAAGCAAGAATGTACAAACAACCAGTTAGGCACTTTGTAGAACGAGCACATACTTAAAATAAGAGATTTATATGTCACAATAGAAGGCAGCGAGTAACAATATTAAATAAGTTTGATTACTAATATGTTATTAAATTGTGATTTGTTGAAACATTCAATCAAGCAAATGTCAATAATATATCTTAATTGCAACAAGCATAAAAGCATAAATGGCATGGATCGCTTATATTTGACGATGAATGACAGTTTTTTTTTTCGAGAAAAAATAAGACCGTCTAGCCCGGACCGACTACTTTCTGGAGCTAATCGTCCGACTACTTTCTATACCTAATCATTCGACTACTTTCTGGAGCTAATCGTCCGACTACTTTCTATACCTAATCATTCGACTACTTTCTGGAGCTAATCGTCCGACTACTTTCAAGAGCTAATCGACCGACTACTTTCTGGAGCTAATCGTCCGACTACTTTCTGGAGCTACTCATCCGATTACTTTCTGGACCTATCATCTGACTACTTTCTTGAGCTAATCGTCCAACTTCTTTCTGGACCTAATCATCTGACTACTTTCTTGAGCTAATCATCCGACTACTTTCTGGGACTATTAGTCCGACTACTTTCTGGACCTTCACGTCCAACTACTTTCTGGACCTAATCATCCGACTACTTTCTGACCTCATCATCAAAATACTTTCTGGACCTCATCATCAAAATAATTTCTGGACCTCATCATCAAAATAATTTCTGGACCTCATCATCAAAATACTTTCTGACCTCATCATCAAAATACTTTCTGGACCTCATCATCAAAATGACTTCTGGAAATCGCCGTCCGTATACATTCTTGACCTCTGTGTCCAACTACTTTCCTATCTCACTGATGTAAACATTATTATTTGTAAAATGTTTTAAATGTTTTGTTCATTTTTATCTAAGAAACAAATCATGACTGTAAGCTCTATAACATTTTAAAACAAGATACACACCATTTTGCGAGATATTTCCTGCAAGAAGATTATGCATACAAGTCACAATGGTAAGATCAAGGTCAAATAAGGTAAAGTAACAAGCCAAATCACTCATACATTTTTTAGAAGTCCATCGCTTTCATTGAAATGGCAGATGGATTTGTGTTTGCATTAACATTGGTGGAGTCTTCCTGACATCAATGTATACACTGCTTTTTTTCAGTCTGTCTTTTCTGGTTTTTCGCATGAATAGAACATCGTGATTGGGCGTTTCTCATTCCAATGTCACTCTTAATAAAATTATCTAGAACTGACGTGGAATGGACAGAGAAATAATAAATAATTGATCAATCACTGGGTGTTTGTTACGACGCAATTTGTTATACAATGATACAAGTGTTGGTTTTTTTTGCAGAATACTCAATAACGTGAACTCTGTTCTAATAGCACAACAATCACACTGCCATTTTTGTTTTTCACTATTATCATACTAGTTCTAATATTGATAGAAACAATAGAATGCAGTATGTGGAGGCTTGAATCTTCAGACAGGACAACACGATGTGCACATTTCGGCTAATAGCCTTCTTCAGCAGACATGACAAATGACAACGACAAGAAATATAGAATACTTCAAAACTGAAGTGATCGCCATTTTTATTGTAGGACGTTTCCCACACACCACTCAACCTACTGCAACACCTAACCACCTTTTTAAAACACCCAACCGCCTATTCCAACAGACTTGAACACGCACCGACGCACCCGACAATACACCAACATTCTACCGCTAAATCCAATACTCCCATACTCAACCGACAACACCGGACCTGCCCCAGCACCCGACTATAGAACGACACATCCGATCACCTTCTAATACAAACAAACACATACCCTTACACCCGACTTCCAACTCCTACACCCAAACCATCTACCCTACATAAAGCAACTTCTCCTGGGCCGGACATTATACCCCTACACATGTCTACCTGCCCAAGCCCGAATACAAATACCTGCATTGTCATTATTCAAATTAAGATTTAGCCATAGATTTATATTGCAATTATTACCCGCGTATCGGAAAGATGATATATGATAATTTAAAATTAATTAAGACTCCTAACAATTTTCTTATTGAGTAACATAAATATTTAATTAATAAAATTAAAATCATTTTATAACCGTTGGAAGCTAATAGTAAGCATTGTTTGTTGAATTGTGTTAGGTGTTTTAAATTTAAAACTAAAATATAAATTTGTTGTCAAATTATTTTTATTTAAATTGGAAGATACATTGAAAAAAAAAGTTTTATCACTACGATAATATAATAGAGATTTTAACGACAGCATCGAACCCATTTTCTTTTAAGGGTTAAGTTTGTTCATGCGCTTTTCATTTTCTATAGTGACAGTTTCAGCCCAATAAACGAAACCATTCAGAAGCATAACACGTTTAGACATAAATAGTCAGCCCAATAAACGAACCCATTCAGAAGCTTAACAAGTTTTAAAAAAAATAGTCAGCAAAATAAACGAACCCATTCAGAAGCTTAACAAGTTTAGGCATAAATAGTCAGCCCAATAAACGAACCCATTCAGAAGCTTAACAAGTTTAGACATAAATAGTCAGCAAAATAAACGAACCCATTCAGAAGCTTAACAAGTTTAGGCATAAATAGTCAGCCAAATAAACGAACCCATTCAGAAGCTTAACAAGTTTAGACATAAATAGTCAGCCAAATAAACGAACCCATTCAGAAGCTTAACAAGTTTAGACATAAATAGTCAGCAAAATACATGAACTCATTCAGAAACCCAACAAGTTTTGATATACCCATTCAGCTTATTGAATGAAACCATGCAGAAACTTAACAAGTGTAAGTATAAATAGTCAGCTTGTTTAAAGAACCCATTTAGAGACTAAACAAGTTAAGATATAAATAGTCAGCTTATACAAGGGAGCACATTCAGAAACTGAAGACGTTCAGATATAAATATTTGGCATATTAAACGAACCAATTGAGAACCTAATAAGTTTATATATAAATAGTCAGCTTATTTAAGAAACTCATTCAGAAACTGAGCACGTTTAGATATAAATAGTAAGCTGATTTAATGACCCATTTAGAAAATAAACAAGTTTAAATATGAACACTCAGCTTATTAAACAAACCCAATCATAAACTGAACAAGTTTATATATAATTGTCAGCTTATTACATAAACCCATTCGTAGAGTAAAAAAGTTAATATATAAATTGTCAGCTTATACAAGGGAACCCATTCAGAAACTGAATAAGTTTAGATATAAATTGTTTGCTTATTTAACGAACTCATTCAGAAACTGAACACGTTTTGATATAAATATTCAGCTTATTAAACAAAATCATTTAGAATATGAACAAATTTATATATAAATAGCTTATTTAACGAACCCACTCAGATAGTCAGATTATTAAAGAAACACATTCAGAAACTGAACAAATTTAGATATATCTGTAATTAGTAACATTTTAAAAAAACTTTTAGAAACCTAACACGTTTAGATATAAATAATCAGCGTATTAAATGAACTTATTCAGAAACTGAACAAATTTAGATTTATCTGTAAATGGTAACATTAAAAAAAATATTTAGAAACCTAACACGTTTAGATATAAACAGTCAGTGTATTAAATGAACTTATTCAGAAACTGAACAAGTTTAGATATAAATAGTCGAAATATTAAATGAAACCCTTTAGAAGCTGAACAAATTGAAACATAAATAGTCAGCTTATTCAATGAACCCATTTAGAAAATGAACAAGTTTGGCGGCAAACAGTCAACAGAAAGCCCTGCATTTTAACGGGCGTGATATTAGCAATGAAATTCACGCGCATACACGTCATTGGCATTTCGCTTAAAATGGCAGCTTCTTAAAAAATGTATAAAGCAGTTAGGTGCGGTTGAGTTTCTCATCATCACGCATCAATGTGACATGACGCCATAAACGTGTTATAGGAACAACCACACCCAATGTTGTGTCTGTCATAAATTGTGTTGTGAGATTTTGATGATCATAAATACATTGAGGATTATATTCGGATGATTAGAGAGAGATCTTAGATGTGATTGGTGGCGTGGATTTTTGAGGAAGACTGGGTGATGCGTCATCTAAGACAAAAGTTCTTAAAAGGTTTAAAGCTCCGTACCCCCATTTGTATTCAGAAACATTTCTTGCACACCAAAAAAACACACACAACCCAAAAAGGCTTTAAACAAGAACGAAACCATGTTTTCTGGGTCGTCTTATCTATGTCGATTAATGAGAAAGATTGCAGATGATTTATCAATTTATCAAATTAATTATAAAAAAATCAACTTCTATCAGGGTAACATATTCCTAGAGACTATAGTTTGTGTGCCAAAATTAAAGGAAAATGAATAACTGTGACGTCCGCTTGCAAATGGTTATTTTGCAAAAGTGATTTTCACAATAAAATACGCCTCATTATTTTTAACTAGAAAATATGACCTGATGTTAACGAGATAATAATGTCAGGTATTTTACAATAATTTTTAAGTCCTTTTGCGAAAACTCATCAAAATTCATTTTTTAAAGAAAGAAGAATCTATACAGCAATGTTGTTTACCTTAAAAAATCTGTACAAGTTTTAAGAAGTATTTTTCAGCTAATTATTTTAGGCCTACACTACAAATTTTTGATCTCTTAACACACAATTTCTTATTATCTAAACATCACCTTCACTTACCAAATCTAAATGATAACTAATTAAATCATTATTGTCATCAAAGGATTTTTGTCGGCTAATTTCTACGCTAGGGAAATACTTCAGATTTATGAGGTTTTAAAATGTTAAATGCTGTACCCTCCCCAATCACTTTTCACGCCCATTAACTCTTTTGTTTCTTCTAAAACATTTGAAACGCAATGTTACATTTTTTTTTTTTCTGTACAAAAACTATGCACACAGTGGGGTAGCTAAAGGTGGTTTGGGGTGTGGGCCGCCTAGGGTGATATCATCTCAACAGTGACACCAAAATTAAAAATTGCCTATTTACAGCGCACACACAGCTCGGTGTAACCGACTTTCATAAAAGGATAACCGAACACATGTCAATGGTATACGCACGCTATCACTTCCAAATGCGTGCTTTATTAAAATTTCAAGGTTGATGCCTTATAAATGGGGTGACCATAAAACTATTTCATAAAAAGACCATTTTGATCATGGGTGAAGTGTGCGGTAAAAGTCGGTAAAAGTTGGTAAAAGTCGGTAAAGGAAGAGGGAGCGATATGTATCTATTTCTCAGAAATAAACTTTCCATTGAAACGAAATACGACGTGGTCTGGCGATTCTCAGTGCATCAATTGAATCGCTGAATATTAAAGACATTAAAACAATAACTTTTTATCCATTTATAGAATGAGATATTAACAGACTAAATATCTTTAAAAATTTCCTAACATCTTTTATTCAAATGTAAAAAAAGTTATACAAAAATATGTAAAAACACAGAAATACTAAGCAAATTAAAATTTGCGTCAATTTGCCACTAGCACATTCCCTTAACAATTGAGCACGATTCTCATAAATGATGTATGTTTAATAGTAAAGATACAAATCAACAATCCTGTATAAAAAGAAATTTGTGGAAAAAAAGTGTAAGTAGATAAGTCAGTGTTTTCGTGAACCAAATCAAGGGACAAGGGATCTTAGCTTATGTCAATTTGCTACATGAATAGTTGACATATTTACACACAAAAACACAAATCTTTTTAAATTATTCTATCCTGAGTGATTCCCTTCCTCTGACCGATACACGATCTTGCTGGCTGCCATCCATGCTTTGCGTTGTTAAAGTTATGTGGTGGGGTGGGTGAATATACGTTTTTTTTGGCAGTTCTTTATTTCATAAATGTATTTTATTTTAATGTCATGCTTATGTCTCTTTTGATAATATTTTTATGTACAGCGCGGTGAGCCCATCCCTAGACTGGGGTATGTTTGATAGTAACAATACTAATAAAAAATTCCTGTATACAGAGGAATTTGGGGGACAAAAGGTGTGAGTAGAAAATGATGTGTATTTGTGGACCAGATCAACGGACATGGGATCTTAGTTCATGTCATTCATTTTGCTACATGCATAGTTCATATATTTACACACACACACACATATGTATGTATTTGTTTATTTAAAAAATATTCACATCCATTGAAAGTAACAGGCGATTTAACATATATATTAATGTTTAAAATATGCGATTGGGGATTGTTCATTTTATGTTCCCATGGGACTGTTCTACGTTATTGATATACATGGACAGACATTGACGCTATTTTATTGATCACATTGGCTCAACAAATCGTGCGTCCATGTCATATATTAATGATTAAATAACTCTTCCCCCTATTAAATGCATCAGTTATACCATTATAATATCACTGTGCTTTTTTTCTGTCAGGTTGATCTAGCAATGCCAGTTACACTGATTTGACTTTTTATTTCTCCTGGACTTCTCCTACAATTAGACTTGTGTTTGTTTATTTGTCTATGTAGGTAGTACTAACCTGAACCTATTAGCTGATCTATATAAGAACAGAACTGTTGCTCTCATATTGTTGCTATTCATCTTTATGTGTTGCACCATGGAAAAGGAACTTTTTTTCATCACTGTTGGGTTTCTGCTATGTCTACGTAAGTGAATTAAATAAACTATAATAATAATACTATGATCTGGTTCATTACTGTTGACTCGTTCCCTTATTTACACATACACACACTTTTAAAGCATTAAAAATAGAAAGAACAAATGTTTTTCTTTTAAAGTTTTTGTGTTTAAATAAATATTATTTAATGTAAAATCGCTCCACGTTGTTTAAATTGTGCTGATATACCGATTCATTCTATTTAGATATAGAGATAAATATATATATATATATATATATAAATATATATGTCTAATAAATATATTGTAAATATAAATAACATAATCGCATTAAATGGCCCAAGAAATAAATAATAAATAATTAATTAAAAATATTCAAAATTTTATATGAATAATTATGTTTATATTTTCTAATGTATATTTACAAATCTCTTCTACAGTTTGCTTGATAAACAGTCAACCGTTCGACTGTGGTCAAGGGGACATCAACGTGGCATTGGTCTACGATTGTCGATACAGCTTAGAGCTACAACAAGATTTCTTCACTCAATTTATCCAATTCTTTACACCTTTGACACGGATAGTTACTGGCAACAAAGATAGTCGCATTAAAACTGATGTCAATTTTATCTTGATGACATACACGGAATCTAAATTAATGATATTTGAGAAGTTAACACAGGAAAACTTCACTCTGGACACATGTAATGAATCTGCGTTAAAATTAAACACCTCGTCTTGTCCTCAACATTTGCCACTGAAAACTTTGTTCAACGACACGAGAGAGGCCTTAAGTGGATATAGCGGTAATGTAAGAAAGTTGGCGATTTTTGTGCTGGCCGAAAACTTGACTGATAACGAGAACGATAATAAAGCGTTAAGTGGCCTGGAGACGGAGCAAAGTCTTAATAGTGATGTCAAGCGATTGTTTATTCTGATAAAAACTCAAATAGAACTTACAGTAAAACGGCCTTATTCATTATATACTAACACGTTAAATAACTCACCTGGCCTTGTAAAGAAAAGCATTGGAAAAATTTGCAACTTATGTCATAACAATTTCACTGGTTTCAAACATGGCACCAGTTGTTATTATGTGACAGAAGTGTTGAATGAAATAACGGCAAGTGAAGCAGACGAGATGTGTCAAGAAAAATGGCTTGGGTCACACTTGGCTTACATGAATTCCCAGAATGAATTAGAATATTTGACGTCAGTTGATGGAATTATTAAGAGCAATATTCATGTGAATTTTTTTACAAAACAGAACCCTTTTAGCAATTCATATCCTTTAAATAACATTAATATCGTTGGTTTTATCGGTCTGTCAAGTAGACAAAGAGATAACCCTGAAGATTACACATGGAATGACGGAACTCCACTTGCGGTAGATTCTCCATGGGGATCAAGCAATGAGGGCCAAGGCTGCGTTTACATGTCACTAAAATACTCTTCAAATGATGACGTCATAAGAAGAGAACATCTTCAGTGGAATGAATTGGATTGTAATAAACCAAAACGAACTGACTTTCTATTATGTGAATCAGACATGAGTGATGTCAACAAAGCATTACTAAATTTAACGGAATTTACACCGAACAAGAAAAAACCTCACTTACATTTACTTTACACAAGTTATTCACATTTATTATTTAATTATATAAATGACCAAATGCACAATAAAGTGATTTCCCTCATGAAAGAAAAAATATCATATAAAGCTTTTCAGAAAGGATTTATAATGAACTGCCAAATTCCAAAAGAAAGTGGTAAGAATGACAGCAGTATACATATAAAACAAATCGATCTATTTATAGAAATCTTACATAGAAAACGTCCCACTTGTAAAATAAAAATACTTGATGATAACTCAGTCCTGTTTAATGACGACAGTTACATTTACGGAGGGGGGAGATATAATGAACACAATTCAAATGAAAGTCGCTTTGATGTTATGTACCTTAAAGAGTCAATCAAAACTTTACAAATGTGTTTGTACGAAGTAGACTCCAACAGACGTAGAGTTGAGTTTCCCAACAATTCCCACCTACAAGACTGTGAACACTTCATATGTCCACCAGGATTTGTTAAGTGTCCGGAATCCTACTGTATTCCTGTGTACCTGTTTGATGATGGTGTTAAAGATTGTCCACAAGGAGAAGATGAAATTTCTGTATACCATGAGACAACATTATGTACGGGAAAACTCAAGTTTACACTAAGGAATTTGTGTCTGCAACAAGAAATTTTTAATGCAAATGGACAATGTATAAACCATACTAATGATTTTTTCTGTCAGGTGCCGTGTGACGCTGGCTATGTTTGTGTGTCAAATATTGTGTGGAAAGAAACCGGTAATGACACTGCATTTTACATAAGTTTTGTTGAGACCACAGTTCAAATTAATGAGGATCTTGACTTGTTTACATTTACCCCACAAATCTACTCTTTATTTCAGTTGTTCAAACTTGTAGAAATAGATCTAAGTAACTGTAGAATACGTGATCTGGACAATGTCATTGAAAGCCTGGACACTTCAGATGTTATTATCTTAGACGTAAGTCGCAATTCTATTTCTGGACATAACCATTTCTCTGTCATACAAGAAATGAAGAATTTACAGAAGTTAAATATGTCATATAACAAAAATCTAGAATTTGATGAGAATTTCATTTTCCCGTTGCATTTACAGGTTCTAGATATTTGTCACACTCAAGGTGGCTCTGGTGTACTGAAGAATTTGATTAATTTGATCGATTTAAAGTTTCTTGCACCACGTGACGCCATCTCCAGTTGCCAGGATCTGATTGGTGACCCACAAAAACGTGTCATTCTTTGGGTGGTTTGTATTTTATCACTTCTTGGGAATATGGTGGTCGTGATTTATAGGATAGTTTGGGACAGAGCTGTGTTTAACAAAGCATACGGACTGTTTGTTGTTTGCCTAGGTGTGTCTGATTTCATCATGGGTGTCTATCTGATGATAATAGCTGGGGCAGATTTGCTTTACCGGGACGTGTACGTTTTTGAAGATTTAAACTGGAGATATAGCGACACATGTAAATTAGCTGGCATTCTGTCGACATTCTCCAGTGAGACTTCTACGATGTTCATTTGTTTCATTACACTTGACAGGTATTTGGTCATCAAGTATCCGTTTGGTCAACACAGATTTTCAAAGACAGGGAAAATATCCTCCCTTTGTTTGACACTGATTATAGGTGTCGTAGTTTCTGTGATCCCAGTTCTGTTTCCTGGCTGGGAGATTTATTCCTCTAATGGGATGTGCTTGGCGCTTCCTTTCAGTTCTGGGAGACACATGGGATGGGAATATTCGGCCGTGTTGTTTGTCGGCCTCAATTTCTTTCTTTTCATTGTGATAGCCATCGGCCAGCTTGCCATTTTCATGGTCATCACCTCGTGTAAAGGCGATGAATTTTCTATCAGGAGAGACGATTCAAGAAAAGCTCAGGAGATAGCTGTTGCCAAACAATTATTTCTCGTGGCCTTGTCAGACTTCTGCTGCTGGTTTCCTATAGGAATTATGGGTTTCATGTCTCTCAGCGGCTTCCAGTTTAATCTTGACGTCTACGCTTGGTCAGCTGTTCTCGTACTGCCAATAAACTCGGCCATCAACCCTATAATCTACACGTTGCCAGCTATTTTGAGAAAGATGAGATCTGGCCATGATTTGTCTAAAGTGACGTCACGCAGCACATAAATTATCAGATAAAACGGTAAACTTTAATGTAAATATCAATTTAAAAAAATTCATTATTAACATGAAATATCTTTAAAAATTTCATTTTCATTAATATTTTTTGTACAAATATCAAATAAACTTCCTTTATATTTTCACTAATTTTCATTAATTTGACGGTGGTCTCAACAAGACACACACTAAAACATATCGCGAACCATCTTTCTCTATCTACGCCCCCAAACAATGGAATTCTTTGCCACTGCACATACGCAATATACCAACCACCCAGGCCTTCAAAACTGCACTCAAAACATATCTTTTTAAATTATACTACCCTGACTGATTCCCCTCCTCTGACCGATAAATGATCTTGCTGGCTGCCGTCCATGGTTTGCCTTGTAAAAGTTATGTGGTGGGGTGGGTGAATATACATTGCTGTTCTTTATTTCATAAATGTATTTTATTTTAATGTCATGATTATGTCTCTTTTGATAAAACTTTTATGTACAGCGCGGTGAGCCCAGCCCTAGGCTGGGGTACCGCGCTATATAAGACGTCTTATTATTATTATTATTATTATTATAATTATCGCTCTTTGGGATACAGATTTCTTAAATATCTAATTTTTTTTTAATGATTAATTTCTGTACTTGTGTACTTTCCATTTAAAATTATTTTAACTGTTTGTGTAGTTAAATATAACTTTTTATTTTTGTTGTCATTTTATGTTTTAAAATATGACAAATTTTAGTATATGTTTTTAAAATTTTAGATACCTTGAAAACAACAGTATTTGAAATATTTTTGATATATCATTGTTTAAAAAAAGAATTCGCCTATTAAGTTTTATTTGAATATAATTATTTCAGGACTTTTCTTAATATTAAACACATGTATAAACGAAATAAATATAGAAATAGATTTACGTATAATATATATAAATATATATTTATATATATCTGCTAGCCGATACAAGCGGCGTTGCTCGGTACTGCCTTCAGATCCCATTTGCATCCCGATCCCGACCCCATTAGGATCTCAATTCCAATTGTGGCTTTTTTAAATTATGAAACTTTCTGGAAAAAGTTTACACTGGACCTGAATGGATTGGATAGTACTAATTTAAATACACCGACATTTCAGTTTGGAAGTGTATTGCTACCAAAATTGCTAGGCCAAGATCCATAAATTCGCATAGAATCTATCGTGTTTTCTTATCCTATTAATACTTTTAAAAGCTTGTATTAGGAAAAAAAATGGCCCCCCCTCCCCTGCCACAGATTATTGGGTATTATGGGTTCAGTACATTTTGAATATGGTTAATCAAGTGTATGTGTATTAAGTTTTGCAAAACTCCATCCATTCATGTACGAGTATTTGTTGTTAATTTTATTGATATAGATTAAATGTGGGAAAAGATAAATTTAGAGCCACCGTTTTCAAACTGAACAGTGAAAAAACTCAAAACCTCTTCAGAGTTCATTAAGGATAATGATGGATATATGTAACAGGTTTAGTCTTTATCCATGGGTCCATGTAAAAGACTTTGTGGAAAAACTCTGCAAAAACACAAACCGGATTTCTTTTTTCAATATATATATATTTTATGATACTTATTCATGTTTTTTATAATCGTGTACAATCTATAAAGGAGTCTTTGTTTATTAGATTATCTATATTACTGTCATATATTAGGTTATTTCCGCCCATGATGAGCAAGGAATTTTGCATCCTCCTTAACCAAAGAAATTATGAAATTTGCGGAATGTACCAATCTTTTATAAAACCAAAATAAATTCATAAAAGCCCTCACCGATTAATTTCCGTAGCGCTTAGTCGAACTAATTTCCGACCTTCCAATTAGACTAATTTCCGGATTCCCTGTCCGAGTACTTTCCAAACATCTGTTTTTTTCCTTTTTATTTTACTTTAGCAGTTTAAATAGTTCAGATATTTTTAATAATTGTAAACCGTTTAGAGCTGTAAGGTAAGTGCAATAATAAAATGCCTAAATAAATAAATGAACAGCCCAGTCCGACTAGTTTCCGGATCTCCCCGTACGGGTACTTTTCTGAAACTACCGTCCCAATCTTTTCTGAAATTACCGTCCCAATCTTTTCTGAAACTACCGTCCCAATCTTTTCTGAAACTACCGTCCCACTCTTTTCTGAAACTACTGTCCCAATGTTTTCTGAAACTACCGTCCCAATCTTTTCTGAAACTACTGTCCCAATCTTTTCTGAAACTACCGTCCCACTCTTTTCTGAAACTACTGTCCCAATGTTTTCTGAAACTACCGTCCCAATCTTTTCTGAAACTACTGTCCCAATGTTTTCTGAAACTACCGTCCCACTCTTTTCTGAAACTACTGTCCCAATGTTTTCTGAAACTACCGTCCCAATCTTTTCTGAAACTACCGTCCCAATCTTTTCTGAAACTACCGTCCCAATCTTTTCTGAAACTACTGTCCCAATCTTTTCTGAAACTACCGTCCCAATCTTTTCTGAAACTACTGTCCCAATGTTTTCTGAAACTACCGTCCCAATCTTTTCTGAAACTACTGTCCCAATGTTTTCTGAAACTACCGTCCCAATCTTTTCTGAAACTACCGTCCCAATCTTTTCTGAAACTACCGTCCCAATGTTTTCTGAAACTACCGGCCCAATCTTTTCTGAAACTACCGTCCCAATCTTTTCTGAAACTACCGTCCCAATCTTTTCTGAAACTACCGTCCCAATCTTTTCTGAAACTACCGTCCCAATGTTTTCTGAAACTACCGTCCCAATGTTTTCTGAAACTACCGGCCCAATCTTTTCTGAAACTACCGTCCCAATCTTTTCTGAAACTACCGTCCCAATCTTTTCTGAAACTACCGGCCCAATCTTTTCTGAAACTACCGTCCTAATCTTTTCTGAAACTACCGTCCCAATCTTTTCTGAAACTACCGTCCCAATTCGTTCCTGTCATGCTGATTTAAAGTTTAGTATTCGTCAATTGTGTTTGCCTTGGGACTTACGGAAAGCGCACTTTCGCATTTGCTGGTACAACAATTTGGAACACCCTTCCTGTCGATCTCAGAAACAACCAGACACTGGAGTCCTTTAAAACCGATTTAGAGACACATATATTTCGCAAACACCTTCTGGGATGATTGTCTACCATTTTTTCCATTTAATGCATATTGGCTGTGTTGCTCACGGTTGAAATGGGTAGAAAGACTTTGACATTGTATGCTTGTAATTAGTTTTTGTAGTGTTGCGTTTGTTTTAAATGTGGCAAATTATATATATATAAATATATATATATATTTTTTTTACCACACTTCGAGCCTTTGGGGACGAAGCGTGTTTCTGAAATAAACTTTATTATTATTATTATTATTAATTGTTCTCTTATCTTTTGTACATTACTTTTTTAAATAGAAAAAACACAATTATCGCTGTGGGTCATTAACTAATTTGTTTATACATTACACCAGTTGTCGGCAAACTGCGCCTCGACAGCCACATGGTGCTGTTTGGCGACACAAGAGTGGCTCTGTCCAGTCGGCATCAAATCGGTTTTGAGTCAGAAAAATCATGGTTTAACAGATTATTGAAAGGAAATTTGACTTAAAAATATTTCTCGTCGCCCTGCTCCTGATTTTGTTACTCTCGTAACTAATGAGTTTGCCGACCACTGCGTTGCACTGATAAATAGTACCTACTACTTCGTACAACAATAGTTCATAAACCGGTCGTACTGCTGAGTTCAAAGCTCAATTAGTAAATTAAGCCACACCCAGTGGATCATTCCATTGTAGTAGTCAAGCACTTTAACTTAAATGTCAGTTTTATTTGTGTTGTGGGTTTAATGTGTAATATAATGTGGCGCTAGTAAAATACATTAACGTGTAAAATATTTTTCTTGTGACATAAATGGCTCTTTAATGTATACCTAAAATTTTAGCACCGATAAGCGGAATGTTTATATTTAGAGTAAATAAACTTCGGAAAAATGTTTAGTTGATGGTATTTAAGTTATTTTAACATGAACACGCTAAAAGATCACCTAACCTTGAGGCTAACACACCACATAACCCTGACGCTAACACACCACATAACCCTGTCGCTAACATACAACATAACCCTGACGCTAACACACCACATAACCCTGACGCTAACATACCACATAACCCTGACGCTAACACACCACATAACCCTGACGCTAACATACCACATAACCCTGATGCTAACACACCACATAACCCTGACGCTAACACACCACATAACCCTGACGGTAACACACCAAGAAACCGCCACACTAACACACCACCTGAGTCTAAACTATCTCCTAACACTGATGCCGGCCCACCCGCTAACGCTTACGCTGCCATATCACACACATGACACCAACACACCACCTAACACTGACGCTAAAACAGCACCTAACTCTCATGCTATATGTCCATAACCTTGACGCTAACATACCACCTAACACTGATGCTAACACATCAACTTAAATTGACGCTAACACAGCACCTAACCCTGAAGCTGACACACCACTCAACCCTAATCCTTACATATCACATAAACCTGAAGCTATTGCACCACCTAAAGCTAACGCGAACACATCACTTAACCCTGCTGCTAACTTATCACCTAACTCTGACGCTAACAAACTACCTAACCTTGACGCTAACATAAAAATATCCCTTATTTTGATAACATTAAAATATGTTATTTTAAACGCTGTTATCAAACATCCTTAGATTGAATATTACAATAATCTTTTAAATTAGTGAATACATATTTAGACCGGGGCTGAATCATGTGCTATTATATGTGACTAATTATCTTTCAAATCAAACGTTACTTCTGTGAAGCTGGTTCGTCAAGATTATATAAATTTGTTGCAGCATTTATCTTCTGATTATGCAATTTAGTGAAGAAGGTGTGTTAAGTTTATGTTAATTGTGAATAATGCTTGTTAAGATTGTTTAAAGAGTGTGATGCTGGTTTGTTATTATGATGCAAATTATCTAAAAAAAAATTAGTTGGAATTTTTTCTACTAATGTATTGAGCAAACACAAATAATTATTTCAAAAGTACACTAAAAATGACATTAATACCACGAGTATGTTCCTGAAGTTGATTTTTGAATGAACCATTTCTGACAGTCATTTGACACGATGTGCGGTCTCACTTTGCAATTCGAGTGTAGCTTCTCATGCAACATATTGTCGCTAATCATAAACGCACGTCTTCGCTACCTTAGTGCGTCGTTTGTCCATGTATCCCAGCTCTATTGACATAACGTGGATGGACATTTCAACCTATTTGGGATATATTTAGTCAAGCTTTTTTAAATGAAATTTTGATTAGCCATTATGATTTTAACCAAAATTGCAATCAACATTGGTGGAGTCTTCCCGACATTTATAACCTCGGTTTGCTGTTGACACATGTATAATAGCACGACTGGGCGTTTCTCATTCGAATGTCATTCTGAATAATTGATCTAAAACTGACGTGGAATGGACAGAAAAATAAAGGGTGATTTTTACGAGTCATTATGTTATACAAGAATGCAAGGGTTTTGTTCAGGAATAATCAAGAATGTAAACATTGTTTTTATAACAAAATATTACTTAGTCATATAAGTTGTCTTTTTAACATACTAACATCTGATATTAGTACAATTTTAGAACAAGGTATGTGAAAGCTTGAGTCACAGGATCCTTCATTAATTGTTATTATATTTAGACATCACATTATAAGACGCATACATGTATTAGAACATTCTTGTATATCACTATATATCATTTCACCTGCTCACACACTACACCAGTTAACCCCCACACATGACCACCTATTCCAACACACTTGACCACGTACCTCCGCACACAGCCATTATGTATCCGATCCATTTCTCCTACACCCGAACACCACATCGAACCATCTACCACACACAAAAGCACGTTCTCTTTGACTGATAATGTACCCCCCACACGACTACCTACCCCTACACACGACCACCTATTCACACACATGACTACCAACATTAGCACAAGACACCCCATCCCAAAATTGGTATAATTGAAAGTAAGACTATCCCAAATTTATCTATTACGTTTTGAGACTGTTTTTTCGGAAAGATGAGATATGCCAATTAAAAAAGTACTAAGAATTGTAATACGTTTTTTTGTGTGGAGTGTCAAGTTATATTTAGAACAAACAAAAAGTATTTTATAACTGTTAGTAGCTGAATGTATGCATACTTTTTTTTGCATTTTTTTTAACGTTTTCAATTTTCAACTGCAAATACTTTCATTTTATCAGTTTATGTGTAAATGTGTGCAAGTACCATTATTGATTAGTTGAAATGCAAAAGTAATTCCATTAACATTTACATTTACTTAAATTGACAAAAGATCTATCAGAGCGTGTTCCAAAGCTGTTGTCATTTGAGTGCCCGGTTTCAACAAATGTATCGCTGCTTGAAATTTGCTCTCCTGAAAAATATCTTTTGGTACCTTGAGGCCTGCCAGTTGAAATTATCCTTTAACGCCCTGAGTCCAGCTGCAGGAATTTTAAAAAATAAAATTAGCAGCTAGGACTCATATGTTATATTTATTATCCTTATTCCTTGCAAGGTGAATTTAAACTTTGTTTGAAAATGTCCAAATCAAAATTGATTTACCATTTATTTAAAAGCGTTAAATTATTAACGATTTTTTTTTCTATTTTTTAAAAAAAAAAGGCCAAAAATTTGTGCTTTTCATAATAATTGATAAAACCCAAGATGGTTGTTTACAAAAAGCATTAACATACTTCACAAAAAAAAACAACAAAGAGTCTTGATAACTTCAACAACAGCTCAAAATATACACGCTGAACACACGAGTGTCAAACACATGGCACTACAACTCATAACCATGATCCCCTTGTTCAGAACTAAGCGATTAATCCAAGGACACTTGGTATGTAAAGAATTAACACCCACCAAGCTCAATACAGTGTAGTTTGCAACGGATTTTTGAGGACGGGGTTGAGAAGAAAAGGGTCTACGATTATTAAATATATAAATGCTTTTTTTTTTCTTTATTTGTAAAATTATATTTATTTTAAATATGTTGAAGCCTAATAGGCAAACGTTTATCGAAGTATTTTTTAAAAAATCCAATATAAGCTGAAATTATTGACGTAATATTAGATAATGCTGAGAAAGTAAATATACCAATCACTGTCAATGAAAGCGCGAATCAATGAAACTATGTGGCTGTTGGTAATGCAAAGCGTTTCTGGCACACCTCTCAGTCATATCATTATTGTTTACGTTTTCAGGTGATGTTAGCACAGGTGAAGCTCTTTGGGAAGATACATTTGCTTTGATTATAATTAAAATATTCATACAACTAATATTACATCTTCAAAACATCAAGAGAAACTTCAACTACATCTACAGCTGCATCTTCATCTAAAGTATGCTGCAACTACAGCTATAAATATAACTACCTATAAAACTACATCTACAACTGCAACTGCATCAACGGCATCTAAAACTACATCTACAACTTCAACTGCATCAACGGCATCTAAAACTACATCTACAACTGCAACTGCATCAACGGAATCTAAAACTACATCTACAACTGCAACTGCATCAACGGCATCTAAAACTACATCTACAACTGCAACTACATCAACGGCATCTAAAACTAGATCTACAACTGCAACTGCATCAACGGCATCTAAAACTACATCTACAACTGCAACCACATCAACTGCATCTAAAACTACATCTACAAC
Organism: Lymnaea stagnalis; assembly: GCA_964033795.1. Classification (NCBI taxonomy): domain Eukaryota; kingdom Metazoa; phylum Mollusca; class Gastropoda; family Lymnaeidae; genus Lymnaea; species Lymnaea stagnalis. The sequence continues at coordinate 696,055 of CAXITT010000350.1, forward strand.
TGCAACCACATCAACTGCATCTAAAACTACATCTACAACTGCAACTACATCAACGGCATCTAAAACTACATCTACAACTGCAACCACATCAACGGCATCTAAAACTACATCTACAACTGCAACCACATCAACGGCATCTAAAACTACATCTACAACTGCAACTACATCAACGGCATCTAAAACTACATCTACAACTGCAACTACATCAACGGCATCTAAAACTACATCTACAACTGCAACCACATCAACGGCATCTAAAACTACATCTACAACTGCAACTACATCAACGGCATCTAAAACTACATCTACAACTGCAACTACATCAACGGCATCTAAAACTACATCTACATCTTAATTGAAACATAAGCTAGAGCTCAATGTATATTACATATTGCTGCTGCAACAACTACACATAAACATATACAAACTACAAATCTGCAACTACAACTACAAAACAAATACATCTAACACCAAAGTTTAAACTTTATCAACAAATACAACTACATGGACTCTACCTAAACTTTCAACTACATATACATCTAGTAAAACTAAACTACAGCTACATCTACAATTACAAAATGCGGATGGAGGGTGTTGTCAACCCATATGTCACTTTTTTCTTTATGTGGGGGGGGGGCATTTTCGGACACCTGCAGATTTGTTATCATTGGAGGGTGCGATGATACTCTGCTATGCTCCATGTTAATTTAATGTAATGTGTTAATTTTTACACAGACCTGGGTTTCCGCTTGTGGAGTCCCAACAGTTAAATTATTACAGTAAACATACAGCAGTGCGTACAAGTCTTACACAGACCTGGTGTTTCCCCTTGAATTGTCCCAACATTATATCATTATAGTAAATGTAATGCCATGTATTTAAGTTTTCCATAGAACCGCGTGTACGCCATTATAACTGTAATGGCAAAGAATTTACAAAAAAAAAAATTGTAGGTGTACAATCGAGTACCTTAGGGTCTCCCTGATTAAAATAGGTACGGAATAATTGCAAACATAAACACATAGCTGGTTGGCTGAGCTGTGTAAGTAGGTGAACTAGTTAGGTTTAGTTTAAAACAAACCAAAGTAAGTGGACTGGAGTTCAAATCCCCAGAACAATTCTGGACCTTATAAAACACTACCGGCACCTCGGGTCGATGGGACTCGTTAAATTAAGCTGACAGACAACTCCTCTAAAAGATGGGACTCGTTAACTTAGCTGACAAACAACTCCTCTAAAAGATGGGACTCGTTAACTTAGCTGACAGACAACTCCTCTAAAACATGGGACTCGTTAACTTTAGCTGATAGACAACTCCTCTAAAAGATGGGACTCGTTAATTTTAGCTGACAGACAACTCCTCTAAAAGATGGGACTCGTTAACTTTAGCTGACAGACAACTCCTCTAAAAGAAGGGACTCGTTAACTTTAGCTGACAGACAACTCCTCTAAAAGATGGGACTCGTTAACTTTAGCTGACAGACAACTCCTCTAAAAGATGAGACTCGTTAACTTAGCTGACAGACAACTCCTCTAAAAGATGGGACTCGTTAACTTAGCTGACAGACAACTCCTCTAAAAGATGGGACTCGTTAACTTAGCTGATAGACAATTCCTCTAAAAGATTGGACTCGTTAACTTTAGCTGACTAACAACTCCTCTAAAAGATGGGACTCGTTAAATTTAGCTGACAGACAACTCCTCTAAAAGATGGGACTCGTTAACTTTAGCTGAAAGACAACTCCTCTAAAAGATGGGACTCGTTAACTTAGCTGACAGACAACTCATCTAAAAGATGGGACTCGTTAACTTAGCTGACAGACAACTCATCTAAAAGATGGGACTCGTTAACTTAGCTGACAGACAACTCCTCTAAAAGATGGAACTCGTTAACTTTAGCTGACAGACAACTCATCTAAAAGATGGGACTCGTTAACTTTAGCTGACAGACAACTCATCTAAAAGATGGGACTCGTTAACTTTAGCTGACAGACAACTCATCTAAAAGATGGGACTCGTTAACTTTAGCTGACTGACAACTCCTCTAAAGGATGGGACTCGTTAACTATGGATGACAACTCATCTAAAAGATGGGATTCGTTAAATTTAGATGACAACTCATCTAAAAGATGGGACTCGTTAACTATAGATGACAACTCATCTAAAAGATGGGACTCGTTAATTTTAGCTGACAGACAACTCCTCTAAAAGATGGGACTCGTTAACTTAGCTGACAGACAATTCCTCTAAAAGATGGGACTCGTTAACTTTAGCTGACTAACAACTCCTCTAAAAGATGGGACTCGTTAAATTTAGCTGACAGACAACTCCTCTAAAAGATGGGACTCGTTAACTTTAGCTGACAGACGACTCCTCTAAAAGATGGGACTCGTTAATTTAGCTGACAGACAACTCATCTAAAAGATGGGACTCGTTAACTTAGCTGACAGACAACTCATCTAAAAGATGGGACTCGTTAACTTAGCTGACAGAAAACTCCTCTAAAAGATGGGACTCGTTAACTTTAGCTGACAGACAACTCATCTAAAAGATGGGACTCGTTAACTTTAGCTGACAGACAACTAATCTAAAAGATGGGACTCGTTAACTTTAGCTGACAGACAACTCATCTAAAAGATGGGACTCGTTAACTTTAGCTGACAGACAACTCCTCTAAAAGATGGGACTCGTTAACTATAGATGACAACTCATCTAAAAGATGGGATTCGTTAAATTTAGATGACAACTCATCTAAAAGATTGGACTCGTTAACTATAGATGACAACTCATCTAAAAGATGGGACTCGTTAACTTTAGCTGACAGACGACTCCTCTAAAAGATGGGACTCGTTAATTTAGCTGACAGACAACTCATCTAAAAGATGGGACTCGTTAACTTTAGCTGACAGACAACTCCTCTAAAAGATGGGACTCGTTAACTTAGCTGACAGACAATTCCTCTAAAAGATGGGACTCGTTAACTTTAGCTGACTAACAACTCCTCTAAAAGATGGGACTCGTTAAATTTAGCTGACAGAAAACTCCTCTAAAAGATGGGACTCGTTAACTTTAGCTGACAGACAACTCCTCTAAAAGATGGGACTCGTTAATTTAGCTGACAGACAACTCATCTAAAAGATGGGACTCGTTAACTTAGCTGACAGACAACTCATCTAAAAGATGGGACTCGTTAACTTAGCTGACAGACAACTCATCTAAAAGATGGGACTCGTTAACTTTAGCTGACAGACAACTCATCTAAAAGATGGGACTCGTTAACTTTAGCTGACAGACAACTCAAAGATGGGACTCGTTAACTTTAGCTGACAGACAACTCATCTAAAAGATGGGACTCGTTAACTTTAGATGACTGACAACTCCTCTAAAAGATGGGACTCGTTAACTATAGATGACAACTCATCTAAAATATGGGATTCGTTAAATTTAGATGACAACTCATCTAAAAGATGGGACTCGTTAACTATAGATGACAACTCATCTAAAAGATGGGACTCGTTAACTTTAGCTGACAGACAACTCCTCTAAAAGATGGGATTCGTTAACTATAGATGACAACTCATCTAAAAGATGGGACTCGTTAACTATAGATGCCAACTCATTTAAAAGATGGGACTCGTTAACTATAGATGACAACTCATCTAAAAGATGGGACTCGTTAACTATAGATGACAACTCATCTAAAAGATGGGACTCGTTAAATTTAGATGAAAATATTCACCTAAGACAAAGAAATCTCTGAATTCAAACCCTGAAGTGGTATCCCATATTTGAAAAGGACGCTACATGTCCCAAGATGTATCATTCACACATGTTCACTTTGGTTATTCTTAAGTGTTAAGACAGATGAAAATATCCTAATCTCATGATTTCGTCCTGTGAAGTATACGCCATAATCACATTGTGACGGTTGGGTGACAAACAAAATATTAAAATATTAAGATTTAGAGCAAAAATCTGTACTATTCGTATTAGCTAAACCATGCTTATGTAAAATCTTAATATTATAAAGGGATTATTATGTTGGGTCTACTATTATAATTAATCATTTATCAATCAACGTTATTATCCTATAGGATTAATGCTTTTAATGAAAAAAAAACATATCGGCATTTAGCAATGTTTTAATACTTTAAATACGTGTTGATTAATGATTGCAGTAATTAATAAAATGTGTGGTCATCCCAATAAGTTTATGTGACATGTTTCAGCTCGATACGTTGAAGGTAAAATGGTCAATTTTCCGTCCAAAGATTTTTGCAATCAGTCACGAACAAAAGCGAGTGAATATAAAAGACATTAACATAATTTTTGGGTTAGAACATAGGCGCTTTATAGTACGAGTATGGAACCGTCATTTATACCGTCTTTAATCTCTCTCTTTATCACATTTTTCTCTCTTTCTCTATTCTTTTCTACCCCCCCCATCTTTCTATCTCACCCTTTATCTCTCCATCGATCTAACTCTATATATCTCTCTTATTAATTTATTTTTTTCCATTTCTCAATCAATCTTTTGTATATCTTTCTTCTCTCTTTCTTTCTCTTCAAACTTAATTTCTCTCCATATTTATACCTATCTCTCTATTTTAGCATTTAAATTCTTTTTCCAAATCTCTCTATCTAAAACCCTATCTCCCTTTCTCTTCATCGTTACATCACACTATACAATCTATTTCGATCTCTTTTTTCTCATTGTCAAACTTATTGTCACATTCTTTCTTGGGGCTTGAAATGTTCAAAAAGTTTTCATGGAAACAATGGTCACAGATTCCGAAAAAAAAAAAAAACATATGTTCAATTAGATTTAATGTTCTTTAAAAGATGGAGACGAGTGGACATCAAGTGTTAACTTGAAAAACTCCAATTTAAATGATTAGTTGTGTATGCATTTTACAAGTTACGAGTAGTAATCAAAGACTAAGTTATTTAATTTACCAGTTGAAATCCGATAAAAAAATCATAACGATAAAAAAATAATCCTCGTCCACGCTGCATGCACAAAGCGATTAAACTTTAAGCAAGGAATGTTTTTTCTTAAATATATACATACATAGTTTTATGTCAGACATAAACAAATAAACACCCTTGTTATATAGACGACGTGTTTACGTCACACTTTCCCCGTGCTTTGAACTCTGCATGACCTTATCTAGCAGACGCTGCGTTCGTATTGGGCGTGGCTTATTCCATTTCATCTTTGTGTGTTTACTACCAGTACTAACTAAAAATAATATATATGTTCTAATAGAATTTTGTGGAAAGTTCTGTGGTGAACTAGACAGGTAACCAATGCAAAGTGTATCTAGATGCCTCGGTATACCCGATGCATATATATATATATATATATATAAATATAAATATATGAAGTATTCAGATAGCATAGAGTAAGGGATATATTTTTTTTTTACTTCACATGACAATAGTGTGTTATTTTATGTGTGTAAATTCATATTCACTGTACCTTATTTTTGTGGCACTTTGTATTAACTGTGTACCGGTACAAGACATATTGTACTGTGTAAGTTGATAATGTTCATAATATTTTCTTTACTTTGTAATTATATTGATACTTAAATAAATCATATTATTGTAATTAGCAACTGTTTTGAGCGACCTATTTTTGATACTGTAATGCTCTGTATAGTATATTCTTTTGCAAGGCACTGTTTACAACGAGACACAACATTAAAATAAGAGAGTAATTTCTCACTATAGAAGGCAGTGCGTAACACCCACATTACTGACACCTCGATGAGAAAAGAAATTTTTTTAGTGTGAGCTGAAACAATTCAATCTATTTTAAACAAATTAACATTTACGAAGAGAAAAGAAATTATTTCAGTGGGTGCTGTGAGCGTTTGATCTATAACTAATCAATCAACCTTTACAATGAGGAAATAATGAAATTTGCTGCTGCTGAGGCAGCATTAACAATGAACATCATATGTTGTTATCACTACTTCTTTAGAGATTAAGGTGATAGGAGGTTTATATTAACAGCAACAATTAGTATAAGCTGGTCTGGGCTGTGATACTGATGGTTTTAAACTAGACACTAAATTGGTACTGTTCGTGTAATTCCTATTACGGGTTTCATCTTTCATGTCTGTTACCAATAGTGTCAATCAGCAAATAAAAACCTAAACAAAAAAAATTCTATACTCACATACTTAATTGTACGCTCCCACCCCCAGTAGATAACGGTTTGAACACTTAAAATATAGTAAGCTGATCTAAAAAGAAAATCCTGTTCATGCAAACATTTATTACTTTTATATGTTTTCATACAGCCTAAAAATGTGTATTTTGATTTTGTGTTATCCATAACAATAACATAGCTGGGGTTATAGCTTCAAAGCGCGAGTCAGGTATTTTGACGCCTCTATCACGAAGAAAATTCTGCAATTTCACCAAAAAATGACAATCTTTTATTTCGAAAAAAAAAGAAGAAAGAAATCCTAGCTGGGACCTCACCGTCCAATTACTTTCTGGACCTCCCCGTTAAAATACTTTCTGGATCACGCGGTCAAATTTCTTTCTGGAACTCACCGTCCAACAGTTTTATTGACCTCAAGTAAAGAATACTCTCTGCACCTCAAAGTCCACTTACTTTCTGGACCTCCCTGTCTCATTACTCTCCTATCTCACTGATTTAATTTCGCTTATCATGAACAAATTACTTCGGTACGTTTTTAGCTTGTCCTTTGTCCATGTTTGCCAGCTATTTTAACATGAAGTGGCTTGACATTTGAACTTAGTACGGAATTATTCATTTCAGTTAATTTATGACATTTTTATTGACAACTTTAATGCCAAGCGAAAATTCCATCAACATTGGTGGAGTCTTTCTGACATAAATTTGGAAACCGCTTTTTTCGGCCTGGATTTATTGCTTTTGACATGCATATAACATCGTAATTGGGCGTTTCTCATTCGAATGTCATTCTTAATAATTTATATATAGCTGTCGTGGAATCGACAGAGAGATACTAAATAATTGAAAAATAACTCTGTGTTTGCTACGACGCAATAAGTGATACAATGATACAAGTGTTTTATCCGGAATAATCAATAATGTAGATCCTGTTCTGATAACACAATATTGCACTGCCATTTTTTGTTTTTCAATTTTATCCTACTAATTCTAATATTGATAGAAAATATAGAACACAATATGTAGAAGTTTGAATCATAAGACAGGATAACAAGGTGTGGACATTTCGGCTAAAAGCCTTCGTCAGCAGAAAGGACAAATGAAAAAAAAAGACAAGTAGTATAAAATAATTCAAAACAAAAATGAGGGACCATTGTAATAGTAGGAAGTTTCCACCACACCACACAACATACTTTAATATCTAACCACGTATTCAAGCACACTTGAACACGTACCGACGCATATGGCACTACACCCACATTCATTCAACTACCGCTACATCCAACAACCTACTCCCGACCCAATCGACAACACAGGACCTGCCCCAACACCCGACTATCTAACGAAATTCCCGAGCACCTTCTAATACACCCAGACACATACCCTTACAACCGACCACCCCCTCCTACACCAAAACCATATACCCCACACAAAGCACCTTCTCCTACACCCGAGATTATATCTCTACACACGACTACCTACCCAAACAAGGCCGACCACACACACCCACATTTGCATTATTCAAAGTAAGATTTAACCCAAACTTTATATCGCGGTTTGTAACAGCGTATCGGAAAGATGAGATAGGATAATTTAAAAATAATTAATTACATGTAACAATTAGATTATTGAGTAACATAAAGATACAATTAGAGGAATATTAAATCATATTTTAACTGTTAGTAGCTGATAGTAAGCATACGTTTGTTGCATTTTATAAAGTTTTTTATATTTGGTATTTTATATTATATTTTTTAATTTCAAATTGAAGATAAAGTGAAATCCCGACGATAATATAATAGATATTTTAACAATAGCATCGAACAGATTTTCTTTAAAAAGGATTAAGTCTGTACATGAGAATTTGATTTGATATAATTTACTGGTTCAGCTTATCAAACGAATCCTGTCAGAAACTGAACAAATGGTACACATAAATAGTAAAAATCATAAATTAACTCATTAAAAACTCCACACATTTAGATACAAATATTCAGCTTATTAAATAAACACATTTAGAAACTGAACAAATGGATATATCAATAGTCACTTTGCTTAAAGAATCCATTCAGAAACTGAACAAGTTTGTATTTAAAAGTTCAGCTTATTAAAGAAGCCCATTCAGAGACTAAACATGTTAAGATGTAAATAGTCAGCTTATAAAAAGGAAAACATACAGAAACTGAACACATAATTTAGATATAAATGGTCAGCATATTAAACGAACCAATTTAGAAACTATTAAGTTTAGATCTAAATAGTCAGCTTATTCAAGAAAACTATTCAGAAACTGAACAAGTTTAAATTTAAATACTCAGCTTATTTAACAGACACATTCAGAAGCTGAACAAGTTTAAATTTAAATACTCAGCTTATTTAACAGACACATTCAGAAACTGAACAAGTTTAAATTTAAATACTCAGCTTATTTAACAGACACATTCAGAAACTGAAAAAAACTTAGATATACATAGTCAGTTTATTTAACAAACACATTCAGAAACTGAAAAAAACTTAGATATACATAGTCAGTTTATTTAACAAACACATTCACAAACTGAAAAAAGCTTAGATATACATAGTCAGTTTATTTAACAAACACATTCACAAACTGAAAAAAGCTTAGATATACATAGTCAGTTTATTTAACAAACACATTCACAAACTGAAAAAAGCTTAGATATACATAGTCAGTTTATTTAACAAACACATTCAGAAACTGAAAAAAACTTAAATATACATAGTCAGTTTATTTAACAAACACATTCAGAAACTGAAAAAAACTTAGATATACATAGTCAGTTTATTTAACAAACACATTCAGAAACTGAAAAAAAACTTAGATATACATAGTCAGTTTATTTAACAAACACATTCACAAACTGAAAAAAGCTTAGATATACATAGTCAGTTTATTTAACAAACACATTTAGAAACTGAAAAAACTTAGATATACATAGTCAGTTTATTTAACAAACACATTCAGAAACTGAAGAAAACTTAGATATACATAGTCAGCTTATTTAACAAACACATTAAAATTCATATTATTTAAAATTCATATTATTTAACAAACCACCAGTAACAGAAACATTGCAAATCCCATCTACATGCATAGGAGCCAAAATGATCAATAAATTGATCGTGGGCCCTTAAGATATAGAAGAGAAGAAGACATTCAGACACCAAACATGTTTGGTTGGAAACAGTCAAAAGGCAGACATGCATTTGAACGTGATACTATAACAAATAATTTCACCAGAATACAAGCTATTGGCATTTCGCATTAAATGGCAGTTTCTGAAAAATGTATGAACTATTAGGTGCGGTTTAGTATCTCATCAGCCCTAATCAATGCGCTATGTCGTCATAAACTTGTATAGAAACAACCACACCCAATGTTCTAAATGTCATAAAATCTTTAGGAAGATTTTGATGAAATACATTTTTTGAGGATGACATTTGTATGATTAGAGAGAGATTGTGGATGGGATTGGCTGCGGGGATTTTTGAGGAAGAATGGGTGATTCGTCATCAGAGACAAGTGTTCTTAAACGGTTTGAAGTTCAGTACCTCATTTTTTTATTATAAAATATTTATTAAAACCCCTCTTATCTCTCAAAACGTATTTCTTGCACAAAAGTACAACCCAAAATTGAAACTCAACCTTATGTTCTGGTTCTTCTTGCACTGTCTGATACTGCCTCCTACACCCCTAGGGTGGTCTGTCGTCCCTGGTTAAAAACCCAAGAATAAGTGGGTTTCGACGCAACGTGAGTGACTTTATTTAAGTGGATTATTGAGAAATATTGCAGATTATTTATCAGTTGATCTCATTTATGTACAAAATCAGTTTCTATCAGTGTAACATATTCCATGGGACTATACTTTATTTGCCAACAATAAAGAAACATGATTAACCGTGTCGTCCGCCTGCCAATTGTTATTTTTCAAATATCTGTATCACAATAAATTAGGCCCTTAGATTATTATTTTTTATCTAGAAAAGTTGACCCGATATTATCGAAACAATACTAGCAGGTATTTTGCGATAATTTTTTAACAGCTCTTGCGAAGACACGTTAAAATTTTTTTTTTTTTTTAAAGAAAGAATATCTATACAGTAATTATTTTAAGTTTCTAAAAAATCTTTAACATTTTAAGACGTAGTTTTCTGCGAAATATTGTACGCCTACCCTAGCAATTGTTGAACTCTTAACAATTTTTTTTTCTCTAAACATGAGCTTCAATTACCAAAGCTAAATGATCACTAATTAAATCATTGTTGTCAATCAAAGAGATTATTGTCGGATAATTTCTATGCTTCGGAAATATTTCGGATTCATGTGTTTTTTAAAATGTTAAATTTTACGCTTACCTTACCACCTTTCGTTCCCATAAATCATTTTGTTTCCTCTAAACGTTTTTGAAACGCAATGTTACATTTCTTTAGAAAAAAACAACAACGTATATACAGGGGCGTAGCTAAAGTGTGCGAGGTGCAAACCGCATCGGGTGACACCATCTCAGGAGTGATACCATCTCAGGAGTGACACCATCTCAGGAGTGACACCATCTCAGGAGTGACACAATCTAAGGAGTGACACCATCTCAGGAGTGACACCATCTCAGCAGTGACACCATCTCCGGAGTGACACCATCTCAGGAGTGACACCATCTCAGGACTGACACCATCTCAGGACTGACACCATCTCAGGAGTGACACCATCTCAGGAGTGACACCATCTCAGGACTGACACCATCTCAGGAGTGACACCATCTCAGGAGTGACACCATCTCAGGAGTGACACCATCTCAGGAGTGACACCATCTCAGGAGTGACACCATCTCAGGAGTGACACCATCTCAGGAGTGACACCATCTCAGGAGTGACACCATGACACCATCTCAGGAGTGACACCATCTCAGGAGTGACACCATCTCAGGAGTGACACCATCTCAGGAGTGACACCATCTCAGGAGTGACACCATCTCAGGAGTGACACCATCTCAGGAGTGACACCAGCTCAGGAGTGACACCATCTCAGGAGTGACACCATCTCAGGAGTGACACCATCTCAGGACTGACACCATTTCAGGAGTGACACCATCTCAGGAGTGACACCATCTCAGCAGTGACACCATCTCAGGAGTGACACCATCTCAGGAGTGACACCATCTCAGGAGTGACACCATCTCAGGAGTGACACCAAATTTAACCATTGCATATTTACAGCGCACAATGTGCTGGGTGTAATCGAATTTTATAAAAGTGTAATCGATCACGTGTCAATGTCCATACATGTAACCAATCCAAATTCGTGCTTTATTAAAAGTTTAAGGTTGATGCGTCAGAAATTGGGGGACCCTATAAGTACTTCAAAAAAACAACAACAAAAAAAAACCACCGTTTAGACCATGGTTGAAGTGTTCGATAAATATGTAAATGACAGTAAGCTATATGTTTAAATCTAAAACAAATAAAGCTTTTCATTGAAACGAATAGGAAGAGGTCGGGTGACTCTTTAGTGCGTCAATCGAATTGTTAAAAATTAAAGTCATAAAAAAAAGACTTTTTACCCATTTATAGATGTTATCAAATAATATATTTTTTAAATGTTCTAATATCGGTTATCCAAATAAAAAAATTAAAAAATATACACAAATATTTAAAAACCCAAAAATACTAAAAAATAAAATATTCGCCACTTTGCCACTAGCACCAGACCTAAATATGTGAGCACGATTGTCATACAGCACGCGGTCTTCTATATGCTGTCCTCGATTTCACGTTTATCAGCTGCCTATTATAACTTTGAGCTGATCTATTTGAGGAAGTTAGTTTTACATAGCAATATCTGCAGACTAAATGTTATTTTCTTGACAAAGCGGTCACAAACTGTTGGGCCTTTAGATTCATTCTGCACAATTAAAAGGTGCTGGACTCTCTCTGCCAGAAGAAAACTGTAGGGAGATGTTGGAGTGTATTGATAACTTTCACTCTTTGCCTCAGATCAGATCTTCAACGATCAAGAAAGTAGCAGATATTTTTGGGGCTGTTCAACCAAAGAGTATTCTATCAACGTGTAAGGAAGAGTTTTTGAGGTCCGTTCCAAAATTAACCATTTTCTATGATGCATTAGCAGAAGATGAACTTTTAAAAGAAATACCAAAACTTAGAAGACACATAAAAGCAGCTAATTTTGCATTTCACAAAATCATTGACTGATCAGTATTTGATATATTCATAGCTAAATGGGACTTCCTAAAATCTCTTCCAAAACTCTCGAAAAGCTTTTACTTGTTTCTTGCCACCCGTGTATCTGTGGCTTCATGCGAGCGGAACTTTTTTAAAAAGTAAGGCTTATCAAAGAACTATTTACGATCTCACCTTGTGTCACCAACCTCAATAAAATCATCCACGGGACTGAAGCCCCTATGCAAGGAAAAAAAAATATTTTGCACTTCATATGGTTTCTTCTTATTTGGATGAGGTATATGTTATCACTGAATACTTCTAGGCTATGGAGTTTGGCTGCACTGGTTGACTTAAACGGCCTGTTCTTATTTAAAGTACATTTAAAGATTAAGTTTTAATTACTTTAAACATTTAATAAAAATATTTTTTTGAATAAAAATATTGTGAAACTTATAAAATGGGAAAAATTCAAATATTCATTTTGGAAACATTTTATTAGCAATCAGTTATTTTTAATTAATTTTACTTTTGAGAAGAAGAAATCAGTTTTTGGGCGCGGTTATTAAATCAAAGAAATTAGCGCTTTCGCTAAAATGGCAATTTGCGCAATGACGTTATATGACTGATAATTTAGAACAATTCAATTTTAATTGTATCTGCAATATAAATAATTCACTAAAAATAGAAGAAAAAAATACCACTGTTGTATCGGTTTTCCTGATAAATTTGATGACAATGTAATTCTTAAATCATCATTTTTCATTAATTTGATTTTCTATTACTTTCTAACTTTGATAAATGCTTAAAATAGTTATTTATTTATAATTTAACGTGTTTTTAATTGATATAAATAAAAATTAAAACCCATACTATTTTAAAGAGGATACATTTCATTTTTGCACATTACATTTTTTTTTCTAATTCAGTATCATAATAGAAAATAAAGGTAATTGTTTTTAAGAATATTAACGTATTTAAATCGCTTCGTTTGTTTTGCTTTATGGTCATCCTAAATTCTGATATACTAGAATAAATGACCCTATGTTATCGGGTTAATAATAGTAGGTCATTTGCAATAATTTCTATCTGCTATTGTGAAAACTCATCACAATTAATAACTTTAAAAATCTAATGATATTTAAATTTCTAACTTCATTAAGTTTTGTGAATTATTTATCTGAAATATATTATAGGCCTAACCTACTCCATTTCACCCCCCTTAAATATAGTTTCCCCTATACACCTTTTCTGAAAATACCCAATCTAAAATATCACTAATTATATCATTTTTTCAATAAAGAAATTAACTGAAGCACGATTTCTAAGCTAGAAAAATACTTAATATTTACCCCTTTTTGTTCACTTGAATATTACAACATTTTTTTCTAAACATTTTTCTCTAAACATTTTTAAAAAACATCATTTTTAAATTTACATCAAAAACTGTAAATATGATATAAATATATTTTATGTTAAAGAATTTTGATATATATTGATATCTTAATAAAACATTTGAAGACATTTTTGCCTTTTTTATAATTATACAATATAAGAAAATCGTAAAACAAACAAGTCTTTTAACTAAAGAAAAATCTCAAAACAGTTTTTCATGTCTATGACAGACTTTTGTGTCTTTTTTAAAAAATTGTTCATCTCATAATAATATACACCCACTTTAATTTTCGCAAAGTAAAATAAAAAAATGTATTTCCATTTTAAAAAAAAAATAAGATATTAACCCATCTCAAATTTTTCAAAATTAAATTTTCAAGTGTGTAAAATGATTGGGTTTTTATCTATATGGGTATACCTATATAAATTACCCACGTTTTGTTAACGCCATTGATTTTCTTAATTTGTTAACATATTTTATTTGTAAAAAGAGAATGTAACATCTCCTTTTTTTTACAAATGTAATACCATATGATTTAAATATATTGTCACCCATGAAAAAATGAAAACATCCTATTTCCTACCTTAGATATATATGTACCCATGTAGGTTTGAGACGTATCTTGGGCTGCTTGGGGATACGTGACCAAAGCCATAAGCAAGATTTTTTGTTAAAGTAATTATTATTTTATTATTATTTAGGCATTTTTGTATAGCGCTTACCTTAACAGCTCTAAGCAATTTATAATTATTAAAAAATGTGTAAATTATTTAAACTGCTTAAGTAAAATAAAAATGAAAAACCAGAGGCACTAGAATAGTAACTACAATGTGAAAAATGACTATAAAAAAGTAGTTAAACATTAAAATGGCTATCAAAACAATTACACTTGGCACGTTTTGGCATATACTTAAATACATGATCAACCTGAGACAGAAAATGAGGCAGGGCAAGGGGAGTGCATCACAGGTCATAGGTGGACCTAAACAGATGGGATTTAAGGGACTATTTGAAAGTGGAGGAGGTTTCACAAGGGTTACAATCTTTCTCCAGATTGTAGTCCCTTCCATACCCAATCTAAAATATTTTGCGCCTCATGTGGTTTGTTCTTATTTGGATGAGTTATAAGTTGATTAGTGAATTCTGTTTGGCTATGGCGATTCGCTGCACTGATTGACTTAAACGGCATTTTCTTATTAGAATTATATATAAAGTTCACCTTTTTTATTACGTTATCAATTTAATAAAAGTATATTTTTGGAATTTAAAAAAAAAAAAAATATGTTAAAAATAGAAAACTAAAAATGTGTGTGTTTTATTAACAATTTAAAAAATGGTTTTGTCTTATTTTGATGAGTTATAAGTTGATTAGTGAATTCTGTTTGGCTATGGCGATTCGTTGCACTGATTGACTTAAACGGCATTTTTTTATTAGAATTATATATAAAGTTCACCTTTTTTATTACGTTATCAATTTAATAAAAGTATATTTTTGGAATTTAAAAAAAAAAAAAAAATATGTTAAAAATAGAAAGCTAAAGATGTGTGTGTTTTATTAACAATTTAAAAAGCAATCAATCATATTTATTAATTTTAATTTTAAGACGGGGAAAATAAAAATCAATTTTGTCAGGTGGGTTGTTAAACCAAAGAAACCTAAATAGGCCATTCCCGCTATGACGTCGTTTACTTTATTATTTAGAACAAATTAATTGTAATTTTAATTTTGCAATATTAGCAACACACCAAAAGACGCACTTAAAACCACTAATGTTTAGTTTTTCCCAATAAATTTTATTGCTATGAAATATTTTGATCATCATTTTAAAAAAAAAAATTTTTCATAAACTTTAAACCCATAAAAATGTTCAATATAGTTTTTTAGTTGATACTGTAAATTTAGTTGAAATTGTTAATAATAATATAATATATTTTTTTGTGTATGTAAATTTATTCGATTTAAGATAAAAATGAGAAAATAAATATGATTGTTTTTTTACAATCTGGACTTATTTAAATCCTATCGTTTCTTAGGCGTTATGTCAGTATAGTTCATTCTTATATATATAAATAAATGTATTTGGTCGTTTACAGGTTTATTTATCGGGCGATAGCTGGCATATTACTATACTCACATTTTACTTTAAATTAGAGAACATGTTAATACTTTTTAACCCACTCTGTTAAAAAAAAATGACATCCACCTTTATAAAGGATGGATATGTTTGATAGTAACAATACTAATAAAAAAATCCTGTATACAGAGGAATTTGGGGGACAAAAGGTGAGAGTAGAAAATGATGTGTATTTGTGGACCAGATCAACGGACATGGGATCTTAGTTCATGTCATTCATTTTGCTATATGCATAGTTCATATATTTACACACATACACATATATATATTTATATATATATATATTTATATATATATATATATTTATATATATTTGTATATATATATATATATATATATATATATATGTATGTATTTGTTTATTTAAAAAATATTTACATCGATTGAAAATAACAGGGGATTTAACATATATAAATGTTTAAAATATGCGATTGGGGATAGTTCATTTTTTGTTCCCATGGGACTGTTCTACGTTATTGATATACATGGACAGACATTGACGCAATTTTTTTATCACATTGGCTCAACAAATCGTTCGTCCATGTCATATATTAATTATTAAATAACTCTTCCCCCTATTAAATGCTTTAGTTATACCATTATAATATCACTGTGCTTTTTCTGTCAGAACGATCTAGCAATGCCAGTCACACTGAGTGACTTTTTATTTCTCATATCTTTATCCTAGATTTAGACCTGTGTTTGTTTATTTGTCTATTAAGTATTGTTAACCTTAAACTATTACCTGCTTTATATGAAAACGGAGTGTTGCCCTCATATCCGCTGTTTGTCTTATTGTGTAGGCAGCATGGAAAAGCAAAGTTTTTTCATCACTGTAGTGTTTCTGCTATCTCCACGTAAGTTAATTAAATAATGCTATAATAATAATACTACAATCTGGTTCATTAGATACTTAATAATCTTACAGGATGACGTGTTGTCCTACTTACACAAACACACATTATGAAAGCATCAAAACATAGGAAGACCCATTTTTTTTTTTCTTTGAAATGTTGTTTTGTGTTGATATCAAGATTATTTGATGTAAAACCTTCCCCCGCTGTTTAACTTGTGTTTATATACATAATATTTGATGTAAATCGTCCTATCATGTTTAACTTGTGTTGATATACATAGTCTTTGATAAAACCGTCCCACCAGGAAAACCTTTTAAACTAAAAGACAAGTTAGAATTAGAAAATAATTTTTCTCATTATTTTTCCTAACTTCAATCAAATATAATACTGTTAAAAGAACATTAGAAGTGAATAATTTCATTTTTCTTTATGAAATTAAGATAATTAAAATAAAGTTAAGTGTAAATTGTTGCAGTCGTTTGTCTTTGATGACAATATCTGAGGAAGAACATTTTTTAGAAACATTAAACATGTATATTTAAAAAAACAACAACATATACCTAGCATATAACATATTCGCATTTACTGTTCAAATTAAAAAAAATATAATAATAAAATAATAATAAAGTTCATTTCAAAAACACGCTTCATCCCCAAAGGCTCGAAGCGCGGTACAAAGTCAACAAAAAATAAATCTATAGTTTACCACATTTAAAACAAACGCAACACTACAAAAACTAAGTACAAGCATACAATGGCAAAGTCTTTCTAGCCATTTCAACCATAATTTACTATGAATAACTATAACAATGTATTCTTGCGTATATTTCTGAATGAATTCCACAGATTTGTTGATAGACAGTCAGATATTCGACTGTGGTCAAGGTGACATCAAAGTGGCATTTGTCTACGACTGTCGATATAGCTTACAGCTGCAACAATATTTCTTCATTCAATTTATCCAAGACTTTGAACCTTTGAAACAGAGGGTTAATAACAAGACAGCTAGTGGCGTGAAAACTGATATCAATCTTATCTTGATGACATACACGGATACCAAATTAAAGATATTTGATAAGTTAACCCAGGAAAACTTCACTCTGGACGAATATAATGAATCTACGTTAAATTTAAACACCTCATCTTGTCCTCAACATTTACCTCTGAAAACTGTGTTCAACGACACGAGAGAGGCCTTAGGCGGATATAGTGATAATGTAAGAAAGTTGGCCATTTTTGTGCTGGCTGAAAACTTGACTGATTACGAAAACGATAATAAAGCGTTACGTGGCCTGGAGTCTGAACAAGATCTGAATGGTGATGTCAAGCGATTGTTTATTCTGATAAAAACTCGAAAAGGTCATAAAGAAAAAGGTCTTTATTCATTATATACTAACGCGTTAAATGACTCTCTGAAGCTTGTCAAGGAAAGCATAGGAATGATTTGCAACTCATGTCATAAAAACTTCAAAGGCTTTAAGCATGGCACCAGTTGTTATTATTGGAGAAATCTTAGGATTGAAAAGACAGCAAGAGAAGCAGACGAGCTGTGTACACAAAAATGGCCTGGGTCACATTTGTCTTACATGAATTCCCAGAGCGAAGTAGAATATGTGACGTCAGATATTCTAATAATTAGTATTTATTTATATAGTTGGAGACCCTTCCTTAGACCTGGACCTAGTATAAAATACAATGAAGTTGATGTTTTTATCGGTCTGTCAAGTAGACAGAGAAATTACCCTGTAGATTACACTTGGAATGATGGAACTCCACTTGTGGTAGATCCTCAATGGGGTTCACGCAATGAGGGCCAGGGCTGTGTTTACATGTCACTAAAATACTCTTTAAATGATGACTTCGTGAGAATTGAAAACCTTCAATGGATTAAATTGGATTGTAATAAACCCAAACGAACTCACTTTCTATTATGTGAATCAGACATGAGTGATGTCAACAAAGTATTTTTAAACTTCAAGGAATTGAACCCTAGAAAGATGAAGCCTTGCTTACATTTACTTTATATAAGTTACACACATTTATTATTTAATTACATACATGAAAAAAGTCAAAATAACGTGACGTCATTAATGAAACAAAAAATATCCTACAACACCTACAACGTTATACAGAAGGGATTAATAATCATCTGCAAAACATCTGAAGTCATTTTGAAGAATGACAGTAGTACAAATATAACACCAATCGATCTACATAAAGAAATCATACAAAGAAAACGTCCCCATTGTAAAATAGAAATAATTGATCATATCTCAGACCCGTTTAATGACGACAGTTACATTTACAGCAGGAAAATAAATCATGAACACAATTCAAAATTGTTAAATGAAAGCCACTTTGATGCCAGGTACCTTAAAGATCCAATCCTATTTTTCCAAAAGTGTTTGTACGAAATAGACTCCAACAGACGTAGAGTTGAGTTTCCAAACAATTCCCACCTACAAGACTGTGAATACTTCGTGTGTCCAACAGGATTTGTTAAGTGTCCAGAATCCTACTGTATTCCCGTGTACCTTGTAGATGACGGCATTAAAGATTGTCCACAAGGGGAAGATGAAATTTCTGTTAACAATGAGAAATCAGTATGTACAGGAAAACTCAAGTTTACACTAAGAAATATTTGTCTGCAACACAACATTTGTAATAAAACTGGTCAATGTATAAACCACATTCAAGATTTCATCTGTGAAATTCCATGTGACACTGGCTATTTTTGTGTGTCAAATTTCGTGACGACAGGGACCGGTTATGAAAATACATTTTACTCACGCTTAGTTGAGACCACAGTTCAACTATATGAGAATTTAACCTTGTTTATATTTACCCCACAAATCTATTCTTTATTTGAGTTGTTCAAACTTGTAGAAGTAGATTTAAGTAACTGTAGAATACGTGATCTGGACAATGTCATTGAAAGCTTGGACAGTTCAGATGTCATCATCTTAGATGTAAGTCACAATTCTATTTCTGGACAAAATAACTTTTCGATCATACAAGAAATGAGGAATTTACAGAAGTTAAATATGTCTTTTAACAGAAATTTAGAACTTGATGATAATTTCATTTTCCCGGTGTATTTACAGGTTCTAGATATGTCTCACACTCAAAGTGGTTCTATTGTTATAAAAAATTTGATTTATTTGATCAGTTTAAAAGTTCTAATATTACGTGAAGTGGAGCCAATAGATTTAGGTCTAAAAGGAAATGTACGCATTGACATATTTGACATACGTGGTACAGAACTGATTAATATAAAAGATGGCTACTTGAGTTGGTTGTCTATTCAAACGGCATTGTACACTGATGACTTTATAATTTGTTGTCAAGTCATCAGAGGACCAAATATATCAGAAAATGCATGTCACGCGCCACGTGATGCCATCTCCACATGCCAGGATCTGATTGGTAATCAACAAGAACGAATAATTATGTGGGTGGTTGGTATTTTATCACTTCTTGGCAACATAATGGTCGTGATTTATAGGATAATTTGGGACAGGGCGGTCTTTAAAAAGGCGTACGGACTGTTTGTTGTTTGCCTTGGGCTGTCTGATTTTATCATGGGCGTTTATCTGATAATAATTGCTGGGGCAGATTTGCTTTACAGGAATGTATACGTTGTGAAAGATTCCAACTGGAGACACAGCAACACATGTAAATTAGCTGGCATTCTGTCGACATTCTCCAGTGAGACTTCTACGATGTTCATTGGTCTCATTACACTTGACAGGTATTTGGCCATCAAGTACCCATTTGGGAAATATAGATTTTCAAAGACAGGGAAAATATTTTCTCTTTGTTTGACATTTATTATAGGTGTCGTAGTTTCTGTGATCCCAGTTTTGTTTCCTGGCTGGGAGATTTATTCTTCTAATGGGATGTGCTTGGCGCTTCCTTTCAGTTCTGGGAGACACAAGGGATGGGAATATTCAGCCATTTTGTTTGTAGGCTTCAATTTTTTTCTTTTCATTCTGATAGCCATCGGCCAGCTGGCAATTTTCTTAGCCATCAACTCGTACAAAGGAAAGGATTTTTCCATCAGGAGAGACGATTCAAGAAAATCACAGGATCGTTCTGTTGCCAAACAATTATTTCTCGTGGCCTTTTCAGACTTCTGCTGCTGGTTTCCTATTGGAATTATGGGTATCATGTCTCTCAACGGCTTTCAGTTTAATCTTGACGTCTACGCCTGGTCAGCGGTTCTCGTACTGCCAATTAACTCAGCCATCAACCCATTAATCTACACGTTGCCAGGTATTTTGAGAAAGATTAAATCTGGTCTTGAGGTTTCTAAATTGACTTCACGCAGCACATAACGAAACCTTAATCTAAATATTAACTCATAGCATTGCTCTATTAATAAGAATTATTTTAACAATATCAGTCTCATTAATACTACTTTTCAAAATTGTTTATAAAAAAGGTGAAACAGTTGTGACAAACGCAAGCTAATATTTCTTCAATTCCTATCAGTATCAAAGTAAGCGTGCTTTATAATTGGTGCTCTTAACGATAGTGATTTCTTTGATATTTTATATTTATTATGTTCAGAGATCAAATTTTATATTTGTGTATATTATATTCAAAATGATTGTAGTGTAAAGTCAAATATAATTTGTTTCAATATTTCTTCGATTTTCATATGTTTGATAATATGGCAATTTTTTAATGTATTCTTTCCATTTAAGTAAGATATATTGGAATAAAATATTTGAAATAGTTTTGCTATATATATATATATAAAAAGAAAAAAAAATAACTCTGAACATTATTGTTATTATTTGTGTTATTTATCAATTTGATGTTTAAATTTAAAGTTAAATTTTATGATATTATATTTATGAACGAACTTATATTCTTTAAAAATTTTAATTGTTGATAAATATGTAAACTCTTAATATAATTTCCCCTATTATGCAGTACTTGAGATAACATTAGAATAATCATATAAGATATGTTTTTATTGTTACCCCAACTGATATTAAATGAGTTTGATAACTTAATTGCTTTTTATTGTGACTTTCTTAAACATTCAATCAAGCAAGGTTCAATAATAAATATTAAAGACAACAAGAACATGTGAAATGAATTATTGATATATAGGGCTGCTGGAATATTGTGGACAAACATATAATGTGCAATGTTTTAGTTTCTGAACAAAACTCACATTGAAAAGAGAAAACTGCTAACCCAATCCTTATTTATTTATTTATTTATTTAGGCCTTTTTATATAGCGCTTATCATAAAGCTCTAAGCGCTTTACAATTATTGAAACATGTAAACTAAGTAAATACAAATGAGACACTAGGATAGTAACTACTATTGTATAGAAAATTTGGAATAAAATGCATACGAGTATATCTCTGACCACTAACCGCAATCATACGAGGAAATGGCTAGCCAAACATACAGCTTAATAGGCTCACATTTGAAAATTTAACATAGTTTGACAGTCAGCGATAATAAGATTAAACTATATTCCTTTTTTTTTTAAAGAGGAACTTGACTCATAAATATTTTTGCATGCGCGCAATCCGTTTTTTAAATGTTAAATTAGATGTCCTGAATGTATTTATTGTTTTCATAACGCATTTGAAACACAAGTTAACATATTCACGTAATAACACATGGCTGTATTAATTTGTTAAAGTTTTAGTTTTAAGGTGTCTTACTTCATAAATGTGTTAATATATATATATATGATTTAATTTAGGTATGCCTTTTTTTTTACGAATATGCTAATTTATGTATGGTCTTGTTTTTGTTTGGAATTCATAATATAAATGTTTAAAGATTTAAAAACAATTTTTGACAGACTGAAAATAATTTCTTGAAGAACCCTAAGGTGTTGGCAGGCATATGTGGTAGATGTTTGAAAAGTCGTTCGGTAGGTGTTGGCAGGGGCACGCTGTGGGGGTTTGCAATGCAAGGCGGTTCAAAGGTTGTTGGCGGAGCAGTACGTAGTGTGATGGCGTGGCCATGCGGATGGTGTTGAAATGTCCATGTCGAGGGTATTGACAAGGTCATGTGGATGTTGTTGACAGGGCCATGTGGATGTTGTTGACAGGGCCATGTGGATGTTGTTGACAAGGCCATGTGGATGTTGTTGACAGGGCCGTGCAAACAGTATTCGCAGTGTATTTGCGGATGTTTTTGGCAGGGTCGTATGGAACGTATTGGCAGAGTCGTGTGAAGGGCATGAGCAGGGCCTAGTGGATGGAGTTTTTAGAATCATGTGGAAGTTGTCATCTGTCTTCCTGATCTGTCAAAACAATCATGTTTTTCAATTTAAATTTTGAATAATGGCATATTTTATTGTGTGGAAGGACATAGCTCGTTTCAAGTTTCTCATTTGCTGCAGGTTTTCTTGGAAACTATCGTGCATAAAAGTCCATACCAAACTTTGAGCATTTTCAACCAATGTTTAAGTTTGTAAAAAAAAAATCCTACTCTTTCCTTTAGCCTATCAATTTTTATTTAAATATAATTAATTATTATTACACGACTTTTCTTAAAATTTAAGAAGAATGTATCAAAGAAATAAAATGATAAATAAATGTAGATATAAATATAAATGGATCAGTTTTTCATTACGATGTTTGTAGAATTAAAAATATCGTAGACATTTTAAGATTAGACAATGCATAGATCGCATTTTTTAAGTACTTAACAATATTAATGTCTGAAATTACTTTGGGGCGTGTGAGATATGATACATTTTTATAAGTATTACTCACCATTTTTTTCCAACAATCATGAACTTATTTGATGGTGGACATGGAAACAAAAATGTAATACTTATTTTTAACTAAAATCTTAACACTCATTCACCCCTATGAGAAATCATCAGCTTTTGATATAATATTACGCCGATAAAATCTCCATACCCTTTATTTGCGAAGCTTGACTAAATCATTTATGTGGAATTATGGACCTCTCCACAAGCTTGAAAGCCGTATCTTGACTAAATCATCCATGTGGCAATATGGACCTCCACCCGCTAATCTATTATATTATATACATTCCATCCCATACAACCAGATTTGACCACGTACACCCACATTCCATCCCATACAACCAGATTTGACCACGTACACCCACATTTCCATCCCCTATAACCAGACTCAACCACGTACACCCTCATTCCATCCCATACAACCAGACTTGACCACGTACACCCTCATTCCATCCCATACAACCAGACTTGACCACGTACACCCACATTCCATACCCTATAACCAGGCTCAACCACGTACACTCACAATCCATCCCCTATAACTGGACTTGTCCACGTACACCCTCATTCAATTTCCTATAACCAGGCTCGACCACGTACAACCACATTCAACCCCATTACACCAGATTTGACCACGTACACCACATTCCATCCTCTACAACCAGATTTGACCACGTACACCCACATTCCATCCCCTACAACCAGACTTGACCACGTACATTTGATCCCCTACCACAGACTTGACCACGTACACCCACATTTGATCCCCTACCACCAGACTTTACCACGTACACCCACATTTGATCCCTTACCACCAGACTTAACCACGTACACCCACATTTGATCCCCTACCACCAGACTTAACCACGTACATCTACATTTGACCCAATAACACCAGACTAGACCACCTACACCTATATTCGACCTTCTAACACCAGACTTGACCACTTACACAAACATTCGATCCCCTACAACCAGACTGGACCACCTAACAATAATAAAGTTCATTTCAAAAACACGCTTCATCCCCAAAGGCTCGAAGCGCGGTACAAAGTCAACAAAAAACATATCTATAATTCACCACATTTAAAACAAACGCAACACTACAAAAACTAATTACAAGCATACAATGTCAAAGTCTTTCTAGCCATTTCAACCCGGAGCAACACAGCAACACATGGAAAATAAGGTAGACAATCATCCCAGAAGGTATTTGCGTAATAGATGTGTCTTTAGATCGGTTTTAAAGGACTTCAGTGTCTGGTTGTTTCTAAGATCGACAGGAAGGGCGTTCCAAATTGTTGGACCAGCAAATGCGAAAGTGCGATTTCCGTAAGTCTCAAGTCAAACACGTGGTGTCGAGAGTTTGCCACTATCGGATGAGCGGAGCTCTCTACTGGGTACATAAGGCGTCAGCAGCTCTTTCAGATAGGACCTACACCTACATTCGACCCCCTAACACAACATTGACCACTTGCACCTAATTTCGACCCCCTACCACCAGACTCGACCACCTACCATTTGGACAAGGTTGAATAAGATAGTGGGATATTAGAAGCGAGGAGCTCGGTGACGTTGACTTCCTGTAAAAGTGAGTTCGTCAGCTGATGCAATGGTTCTTATATATTTTGTAGTGTCACATCCCCATTTTGATTTTTAACAATTTACAAATTTTTAAATGGCTAGTATGGCCTTTTAAGAGGACTTCTTAATTTAATTCGTTTATTTCAAGATCCTTTGAATATTTTATAAAACTTTTTTAGAACACATAATGTCTTATAAAGCTTTACAGTAATTTTATCTTACAAAAACGATTCTATAATAAAAAAATTACTTCAATCTATATATTTTTTGCAAAACTATAAATATTAATGTTCTTACATGTAGAGAAGTGGGTAATATATGTAAAAAAAGTGCATGCAAAAGACGGTGATATTAATGGAAGCTTATATAAACTGTTACAATAAATGTTTCCCTCATTTGAACGTGTTTTTTTATTTAAAATTTTAACAACGTTGTCAACATGACGGTAATTGTAAGTATGGATCGTCCGATCAAAATGGCGTGAAATATTTTTTTGACTCTTTATGCATGTGTTTAGTCCCAAGTTAACTTGTCTGTGTATGCTCTACTATCAATGGAATGTGATATGGGGAAATGATGCTGATTTCGATCAAGTGATTGACAGGTTTGAAACTTTTGAAAACCAGAAAAGAACAATTTTAAATAAGTAAATTTAATGTAAAAATAACTGTAACTTAATGCTGTTACAGTTCTTAAATACATTTACCTCCTGGCATTCAATTAATTTTTTTTTCTTGTCTTTGTTATACTTAGGACATATTTTACGAAGAAGAAAAAAATAGTGTAAGGCCTGTTAGGGGTTGACACCATGATTTAATCGCACTAAGGGATACCTACCCTAGCTACGCCACTGCAGACACCAGATATGAAACACACTACCTGAAGATCTCAGACCGACATGTGTACCCACCGCAGAAATAGGTTTATTTGTCCTGTCGGCTGAGGAAGGCTCTTAGCCGAAACGTTCTTCCTTTTTTTGTGTGTGTCAAATCTTTCTTTTTCAAGCTTTCCAAAACCTTGTTCTTCTAGAGAATGAACATAGCGTGAATGCAGTTCTTCATATATTATCATTTACTAAATACCGTTCTAATAATTAGAAACGACGATACATGACTAAAGGCATATACAATCAGAGGGAAAGAGAAAAGCATCATCAAGAAATCATAATCTATTTAAAAAACACCCTAAAAGTGTTTTTATACTTCACAAGTTAATTAGTTTCTTCAAAGTCATAGTCAACTTCTAGGTATTGTATCCAAACAAGCTATTATCGTTCTTAACCGCCATCGTCACTCAATAGATACTGTCGAAAACTTTTTTTTTATTTTTTATTTAACCGTAATAGTTAAAGAGATTTACAGTTTCTTTTGGGACAATAATTATATAATTAGTAATAATTTAGATTTGGTCATTAAAGGTCATGTAGTGTAGAGGCGTGACAGGGTGTATCGTAGATGTATAATATAGAGCTAATGAATACTTCTCAATACTGAACTATGTTAGAAACTTAAAATCTTTAAAAAAATATTCCTTTTTAAATTTTGGAATTGCGATTAATGTTTGCAATAGCAGGTGCAAACTAATCGTAAATGAGCTACCACTATTATCCCTATAACATCGGGTCATATTCTAGTTTTAAATATTCTGATGTCTATTAAATAGATGTTCCAACTACTTTTGAAACCGAATTTTTTTTATACAATACTCAAATTGAGACGATTTCATTATCCGAAAATAAAATATTACGCGCAAAACGTAGTAGCGTTATTAAAAAAAAATATATATATATCAATTAGCGTAGTTATCGGGTATTATAATTTGCGCGCTATTGAACTCATTATTGAGTCAAACTTTCTTTCAAACATTTAGAACAAGCAAAACTCCCGGTAATCGTCGCAATGCCACTCTAAAGAAAAATAGTGTTTTTGCTTTAATGTTTTTACGAAGTAATTTTCATGTGGACAATATTTTTTTTTTTTATATATTTTTTTTTTTTTTGCATTTTGCGTACACGAATAAATTCGAAGGCTTTTCGATTCATTTTTGTTTTTATTTTTTTTCGAAGTAATTTTTATTTTGATAATATTTTTTTTTTTTAAAATTTTTTTTTTTTTTTGCATGTTGCGTACACGAATAAATTCGAAGGCTTTTCGATTCGTGATCAGGCAACATACAGCTAGCTGTCCATGTGAGAGGCAAGGATTTTTGTAAAAAAGTTAGACCACACACTTGCAGCGATTGATCCAACCATGCAATAGCTCTGCTCAGTGGTGTAGCTAGGGGTGTGCGGGGGATGCGGACCGCACCGGGTGTCACCCTCTCAGGGGGTGACACCCAATTGAAAAATTGCATATTTACAGAGCACACACTGCTCGGTTCAACTGATTGTCATAAAAGGATAACCAATCACACAGCAATTTTCCACACTTGTAACCAATCTTAATGCGCGCTTTATTAAAAGTTATATGTTGCTGCGTCAGAAATGATGTGATCCTATAATTAGGTCAGAAAAAAAAAACCGTTTAAAAATGACTTTTCACCCATTTATAGTTTCAATTAGTGACGTAGCTAGGGGTGTGGGGGTGTTGACCACAATGGGTGACACCATCCCATGGGGTCGACCAAATGGAAAAATGGCATCTTTGCAGAGCCATAACCGATCACACGAAAATTTTCCATACGTTCCACACGTGTAACTAATCCCCATGATGCGCCAGAAACACATTTCTGACCATAATTCAACGCCGATTGAAGTGGTCGGTAGCTTTCATAAATGACACAAAGCAATAGTTATCTAAATTCTGAGAAGTAAAGCTTTCCATCGAAACGAAATATGATGTGGTCGGACGATTCTAAGTTAAGGAATCGAATCGGTAAAAATTAATAACATTAAATAATGAGTTTTTACCTATTTTTAGGGTCAACAAAATAATAGTTTACAAAATTTTCTAATACTTTTTAATAATAAATTAAATTTTTAAAAAACTTTTAAAAATATGTTTTTGGAACCAAATCTATCGAAACCCAGAAATATTCTAAAATAAATATTTTCGCCGATTCGTCACTAGCACCACATCTTAACATTGGAGCGTGATTGTAATATAGCAGAATAATGTCTTTTACATGTTGTCTTTGAATTCAAGTTTATATTGTACCCTTACCTTTGGGATAATCTACTTGAAGATGTCAATCTTACACAGAAGTATCTGCAGACTCAAGGCTTTACTCTTGACAAAATGATGACCAACCTAGAGGCCTTAAGATTGTTTATGCACGAGAATCGCTTTCACTTTGTGTAACATGCTATTGAAAATGTACCGGTACTTTTAAAATCAGACCAATATGAAATTTCGTTAGAGAGAACAAAAAGTTTTAAGAAGAGAACAAAAGGAGAACAATTAATAGATGCTAGACTCCCTCTGCGACAATTAAAGATAAGAAAGATTCGTGTGTGCATTGCTCGCTTTCATTCTGAAATCCCGATCAGTGATCAAGAAATTAGCAGATATGTTTGGGGCTGTTCAACTCAAAGAGTCCACTATCAACAAGTGAAGTAGAGTTATTGGTTTCCGTTCCAAAATTAACCTCTTTCTATGAAAAGTTATCAGAAGATGAACTTTTAAAAGAAATACTAGGCTTAGAAGAAACTAAAGGCAGCTGATATCGAATTCCAAAGTAAAATTAATGTAAAAATAACTATAACTTAACGTTTTTACTTCTTCTTCTCTATATTTTGAAGGCCTTCGATCAATCTATTGATCTTTCTGGCTCGTATAAATTCTTAAATACAGTTCTTAAATACATTTATTTTCTGACCTTTAATCAATTTGTTTTTTTGCTCTTGTCATTGATATACTTTGGACTTTTTTCAACTATAACAAATCCATCTTTGAACATGGAGTGGGGATTGGTGGGGGGGGGGGTGACACCACGAGTTTATAGCACCGGGTGACACCGACCCTAGCTACGCCACTGGCTCTGCTTGAAATTATGCTTATATAATTTTGAAAAAAGACGAATTTAAGGCTCAGGCCCCAAATGAAATATTTAAAGATGGTTGTTTTAAATTCAGAAACCTACTAATTATGTCAGACACAAAACTGAAATGTCGCTATTTGTATTGGATTAAAACGTCACCCACGCATGATTAGCTCTGTTTAAAATTATGGTTATACATCTAAGATTAGAACAAAGAAAGGTGTGCCAACGACTCTAAACGCTATAAAGTAGAATGTTTGGACTCATTCAGAAACCCTTTGCGGGCGTGCGCACAGCTCACACTAACGTTTTAATACAATCGGATGAATGGTATACGGACGCAGAAGGAAATTATATTTATATAGCTAATATAAGCTAAAAATGAATTTTAGGGCCCACCGGACCAAAACAGAATCATGTAAAGTGGTTGTACTAACTTGAAAATATTTTCGGGCGTGCGAACAACTTATTAAAGTTTTATCGCAATTGGACGAATGGTATGGGAACGCTTTCGGAAACTATGTTTAAATAGCTAATGTAAGCCAACAACGAATTTAGGGCCTCTGGCATAAAACGGCATGTTTTTAAATGGTTGTGCTAATTCAGACACCAATGTATTATGCCACACGCAAACTGAAATTTAACTGTTTGTATTTGATTAAAACTCCATTAACTCATGCATTAGCTATGTTTGAAATTATATTTAAATACCTCATATTAGAAAAAAACGAATTGAGGACCCCTGGCTCAAAATTGAATATTTTTAATTGATTGTAATAATTCAGAAAACTTTGCGGGCGTGCGCCCAGCAACTCACTAAAGTTTTATCGCAAATGGTATAGAAGTGAATACTGAAATGATATATATATATAGCTCATATAAGAAAAAAAATGTTGGGGTCAACTTCGCATACGAAATATTTTTAGAATTGTAATGACTCAGAGAATTCGCGGGCTTGTGGACAACAACTAACACATAGACATTCATATATATATATATATGTATTTAAAAAGGAATCACTTGTATTTATAAATTAGACTTTTAAGAAAATACGTTAAGTTCTGTCACACGATTTTATTAAATCAAACGATTGGCGCTATGACGTCATTTGCGGGTTTATTCAGAACAAATTAATTATTTTTTTTTTCCCAATATGAACAACGCACAAAAAATGCACTAAACAAAACATATATTTTGGCTGACGCAATTATTCTGATTACGATGTAATCCTATGATAATAAATTTTAAGCCATAAATTTCAATCTTGGATAAAATGATTAAAATAGTTCCTTTATTGTTACTTTAAATCTATTTGTAATTTGTAATAATAACACTTAAAATTTTACTAAAGTAAAAGTGGATATATCATATTTTTGCGAATTTAAAAATATTCAATTTCCGTAAAATAATAGAAAATAACTATGATTGTTTTTATGAATCTGAACGTTTTGAAATCTTTTCGCCTCTTTGGCTTTGCGGTCAGCGTAGCTCATTGTTATATAAATTATTTTCAATACACGCACATTAACCAGCTGATTAGAAAGCACTCCGTTTAGAAGCAGTCCACGAGCAGATCACAAGCGTAATATATATTAAGAGATATATTATTCAAACATTATCTAAACATAGATACCAAACATACATGGTTATCACATTTCCATACTAATGCACGAACAATACAGATTAACCCACATGTTACCACATCACCCTCTATGTCCGGGTATGTGTATGTTACATTAAACATAAACAAGAAACATACAATAAATAAACTCAATGAAAACCATTATTTAATAATTTACAAAAAAATTTAGAAAAAAAAATTCTTAAAAATGTTTTAAATACAACAAATTTTATTGGATCAAATAGTTAAAAAAAATAAATAAAATAAATAAATATTAGAAAGTAAAGAAAAGAAAATTCTCGAAAAAAAAAACCCACTAAATTAATATGCTTTAAAGTTCATGGAATGGTCTTGTTAGAGGTAAAGGTGCCGAGACTGAAAGTGGAGATGCTCATGTGGCATATTTTTGAGGGTGTTTTTAGGGCGTCGTGTTGAGGGTTTCAATTGGGAGCATTAAAGTTTTCTTGGCTTTTAGAACAATAAATATTTTAAACAAATTTAAGTATTTAAAATATTATAATTTTTTTTTACATGATTAATATTAGAGCTCGTACAGAGCAGCGGCACAATAATTTATTCCCTCAGAGTTGACCCCACTGTGGACGTGGTGGCCAGAATACAGCCAGACATCGTACCCTAGTGAATGAACATGTGCTCCGCTACTGCCCGGACATGTATGGGTTGTGTACGTGTACTTGGACTCATCATCGCTAACCTTGTACCTGTTTATCCAGTGGCCCACGGAGACCTGTTTAGGACACCCGTGAGGATGTGATACTATGAATGTCATCTTGTTCTTATTTCTTGATCTCCTGTATTTGTTGTCCACTTTAAGCCATAGATCACCCCAGTGTTCCGCCATATTGTACAGTTTATCCAGTACATCTAGGTCGCATGTCGCACAATTCAACAAACACCAGTCTTCCAAAGTGTTTGCCCTCACCACCGTAGTGCCCTTAAGAGTGACCAGTGGACTATCTTGTCTATCATAAAACAATATGCACGTGGTGTGTCTCGCCTCAACGTCATCAAACACCACTTGTCTAGCCGTGTAGATGCCTGCTACCCCCCACACTTTGCTTGGTTTCTTCGAGTGTAGACAGTTGTGACATTGGCAGGTTCCCAGGTGGTATTGCTTGAAGTCTTCCTCTGTCCACTTGTTTACATACCACACCATCCCAGTGCCTAGTCTCGTGACGTCACTTCCTCCCTGGTCAGAAAATGGATATGGTTGAAAGGTGTCTGGCCAAAACTTGTGTCTTCCCGTGCTGGTAATTTTAACATCTATCCTGACAGTCAGCACACCTGTAGCTTTGATGAATTCAACTAGGTCGTTGTCATGGTAACCTTTAGCAAGGTGGTCGATGTTAAAATCAGTGAACGGTACAAACTGTGTGTGACCTGGACTCTTGTTACAGCAAACATGTTTGTGTAGATCCGCTTCTCCTTTGGTCACCTGGGTTTCATGTGTACCTGACAAGGTAAGTAAATAAATTACATTTTAATCAATGTGTTACACATAGTTCTCGTCTCTTATCTTTATTGAACTAGATTTCATTAAGTCTTTACTTTTATTTCAAGAGTTGAACACATTTTTTTTCAAAGATGAATTATCAAACAATAATTGATGTAATATTACTTGTAAAGTCTTAACTAAGAATTAAATTATCGTGACATCAACTGAGATATAGAAAGTTGTATGGCATGCATAACTAATGGTTTTCAATTAATTGGTGAATGTTTCGACATCAATAAATATTTACCATAGGAAAGACTAGATTCATATTTCGTATGATAACTGTCATTTGTGCCATCTCCTTTTTGACTGTCGTCAGGGCCTTCCTCTTGTTCACTGTCATCTGTGACATTATCCTCTTGACTGTCATATCTGCCATCCTCTTCTTCACTTACATACGTTTCCTGTTCGTCTTGATCCTCTTTTATGCCATCTTCTTCTTCACTGTTATCTGCGCAAACCTCGTCTCCGCTGTCATCAGTGATATAATCGTCTTGAATGTCATTTGTCACATCTTCTTCATGACTTTCATTTGTGACATCTTCTTCTGGCCTGTCATCTTTGGAATTTTCTGCTATGGATCAGTAGTAAATATATTATGTACATCCTAATTCTAAAACAACTTTTTTTCTACTACTAATTTTCTCTCACAGATTGTTACCTTATTCTAGGATTCTAACATATTAACTTTCTCATTATGACTCATATTATTCATTATTTACTTTCTCATTATCACTCATTTTATCTATTATTAACTTTCTCATTATGACTCATATTCTCCATTATTTACTTTCTCATTATGACTCATATTATTTATTATTAACTTTCTCATTATGACTCATATTCTCCATTATTTACTTTCTCATTATGACTCATATTCTCCATTGTTAACTTTCTCATTGTTACTCATACTATTTCCTTTCATTTTGCACATTATCCCTAACATGTACTCTATTTCTTTCTCTATTGCTCAATCCTATACTTTTCTAACAAACTCTCTTCATTATTTCATCTACTTACTCTTCGCTTTTTTTCCTCTACAGTAGTTTCTATTTCTTTCACAAAATTCTCTCTAAATATTATTAATTTATTTGTTTGTACTCAATCTTACTGGCGATTAAAATAGTATTAACGTGTTACCATGTCTTTGTTGAAATTTCAGTTTTTCTTTAATGATTCCTGATTTACTTTGAGCAATCTGTAAAAAAGGAAAACAAAAAAAGTAACTAGAATAAAACACAGATCTTTCTTTGTTTTTTTTAAACAAGCAACTAACTAATTTGCTTTAATTTAAAGAACTTCCTTTAAAATTTGGAGCTATATTTTAATACTTCGTGCAAATATGCAAAGTTAAAGTCGCTCATGTTCATGAAAGCTATAAATTTTCAAATTTAACTGAAGCTAAATCCTCATTCGAACAGTCTTCCCTTAGAATTGTGTGGAGTGATGAAAAGCATGCTTTTTAAACATAAAAATAAAATGTTATTGAATAAATGTCGTAAACATTATCAAAGATTTTTAATTTGAAAAAAAAAAGTTTTTTAGCGCCCACGTGTTATATCTTCCTAGACGTGTGATTAAAACATTTCGATTTATTTATCCTTCAGTCGCTACTGTGAATAATTACAAAAAAAAAAAAAAAAAAGTAAGGATACCGTACTCATTTATTTTTGTAAAAAAACACATACATATATATGTATAATTTAAAAAAAAAAAGTTTTTTAGCGCCCCCTTGTTATATCTTCCTAGACGTGTGATTAAAACATTTCGATTTATTTAACCTTCAGTCGCTACTGTAAATAATTACAAAAAAAAAAAAAAAAAAGTAAGGATACCGTACTCATTTATTTTTGTAAAAAAACACATACATATATATGTGTATTAATGTTTAAGTAAATGTTTTAAATACCCTTTTAAAAATTCATTTTCTTGAATATGCTTTTTAAAAATTTAAAATTATTACTATACAAACACTAGAAGTAAATATGTTGATAGAAGTTTTTACCTTTAGTATTGTTAATAAACAATAGTTATTCTAAAAAAGAAATCGTTAGACTAGCCAAAAAAGGGAAACCAAAACGTTATAAATAATTCATCTTAATTTAAATTTACTTATTTAAATATAGTTTCATTTCATAGTATTTCTTTTTTTTTTTAAATTAAATGTATCAAATTTTATTTTATCGTAATACATGTAAATGCCATGTTCGTAGATACTGACTTTCCATCGAGCGCCTCCCCAGGTGGCGGATAGCGGGAAGCCGCCAAGATATGACAGGTAAAATGATTTCAACATTTCTATAAGGAAATGAACTCATGCGATGACTACATTTCCATAAGACAATGAACTAATGTGATGACTACGTTTCCATGTGACAATGAACTAATGTGATGATTACGTTTTCCATGTGACAATGAACTAATGTGATGATTACGTTTTCATATGACAATAAACTAATGTGATGACTACGTTTCGATGTGACAATGAACTAATGAGATGACTGCGTTTCCATTTGACAATGAACTAATGTGATGATTACGTTTCCATTTGACAATGAACTAATGTGATGATTACGTTTTCATTTGACAATGAACTAATGTTTTGATTACGTTTCCATGTGACAATGAACTAATGTGATGACTACATTACCATTTGACAAGAAACTAATGTGATGATTACGTTTCCATTTGACAATGAACTAATGTGATAACTACGTTTCCATGTGACAATGAACTAATGTGATAACTACGTTTCCATTTGACAATGACCTAATGTGATGACAACGTTTCCATTTGACAATGAACTAATGTGATGATTACGCTTTCCATGTGACGATGAACTAATGTGATGACTACGTTTCCATGTGACAATGAACTAATGTGATGACTACGTTTCAATTTGAAAATGAATTAAAAAGATTCCAAGTTTTCCATTTGAGAATGGAAAACTAGTTGATTTTCTTTACACTTTCTATTCAAATAAAATTGCTAAAAAATAAATAATCTTTACATTGATCTATATTTATTTCTTCTGTAAATAGATATGCATAAATTTTGCTGTATGCTTTAATAGAAAAGGCCAATAAATCTTTAATTCAAACGTGATATAATAAAAAGCAATGTTCTTGACATTGGAAACCTTAATTAAATTTTTGTTAAAATAGACAATTAATGATGCTAAATTCTGATTAGTACACAAAAAATGTATTGACGCTGATATATTTTTTTATGACGTGCTCATTCTAGTACCAAAAAAATAAATAACATTGTTCTTACCTTTTCCATTTCATTGTTGTCAGTACGTGTCCCCGTAGGTTGTGCTGATGAAGCTACAGTTTGTATCTCTTGGGATCGAGAAAAAAAAAAAATATATATATTTTCTCTTCCACACTCTTCAACATAAAGTGGAAGGTTAATACCATGTATTAATTAGTTCTCATTTCTCATGTAATACTGAAATGTAAATTCTAATTCTAAGAAAAACGTGTTCGTTATTTCTGTTCAATTTTGCCGGTATATCTTACGAACCACTTTGTTTTTGTGAGCCTGCTTTATCTCTGCATACGTTCATCTCTGTAATTGTGGTCTCTCCTTCTGTAGTGACAATATAGGCATCAGTTTTAGCTTCATCTTCCTCACCTTAAATGGTGACAAATTATATAAGTGGTGAAAACTCAAGACATTTTATTTCTTTATTAAAAATAAACTTTGTCCATTATAACATATATTGTAAAATTTCGTAACAAATCAAATGAAATCTAAATACATATATAATATGATGTACATTGGATGATTGATAGCTGGATAAAAATAAACTTTCTTTTTCAATTACCATTTATTGCAAATGTGAAATTGCGCTATAATTAATTCGTAAATATTAAATAAATTTTTGCTCTAGACACATACACTTTAAACGTGTGTATACAAATTCACTTTTACGTATCACTAACTTTAAAATAAATGTATCTACTTAATTCTAATCCTACCACTTAAATATTTCATAAAATTTAACATGTACAGTATGAATTTAACAGTTCGTATATAAAATAAAAGTATAATGTTAATGTAAACCTGTAAAGTGTATGGCATTGGCCATGAAGAGAGCAATAGCCTGTTGGATCTTGAGGGTCAGTTTCACGAAGCTGTCCTGTGAGCTGCTGGGTTTATTTTCCCATTCGAGCACCTCATTTACCACCTGCCATTAACAAAGTACGCTCGTTTTTAACAGTATTTGTTTCTGAGCTCGTGTCGGAGTATTTTGTTTATAAATTCGTTTATCAGTATTTAAAAAATGCAATCTATTTTAAAATGCATAAAAACTGTTTGTTTAGCTTTTGATACAGCTATCGCCTGAAGGTTCATCTGTTTTGAGCCTTCCTATTTAGCCAAAAAATATAAAATACTGGTAGAGGGACGACAGATAATAACGAATACCATAGAATTAAGATAATATAAGATACAATTCTTTTATGATCCAAACAAATGGAACATGTTTTTGATTGTATTTTACATTTTCAGCACATAAAAAAATAATTTGATCACACGACAACTACTTTAAATTATTTCACTAGTGAAAATCACAGCCATTCAGTGACATCTCTTAGCCATAAGAAGGACTTATTAGTTCTCATTTAGATTTGGGACTTCGAGGTGAGCACGCTAGTAAAGTCATTCACATGGGGGAACAAAATATATTTTTCCATATCTTCCAACCCTCACCCGTAGAGAAAACATTCCTCCCGACTGGGCCGATCCTAAGTATATGTGATGGAGAGGGTGGGATGTATCATCCAAAATGTCTTTAGTTTTACCATAACATTTTTTCTTAAATAGTTCTTCAAGTGAAGGATGCTTAGTTTCTGTAATGTTTCTAGCTTCTTAGATTAATCTTTTTATTCTGTGTTTAATATTAGAAGATGAATTCCCGCACCAGGAGGTAATCCTGAAATTAAGTAGGTTTCAAATTGTTGCACCGTGGAATAAGTTAAGACACAAATTACCTTTTTAAACCTACATTTTTTAAAAACTTTCCATAATTTTTATTTTTTATTTTATTTTTGTTTAAGGAATCATCCCATGAAAGCTAAGAATTTTTCTGGTTACAGTTAAAAAGTATTTTTTTACTCCCTGTTGTGTTTTTAGTTCAAAGAATGATATTTGTTTTGTCTTTCATCAGGTCTACGGTTTCCCAGTATTTTATGTATCATATTGTTTCTAACTGACTCATGTTTTCCACTATTCTTTTTTTTTCACATTAGCTTTCATTTCAAAATGAACGCAGGTTTTACACGACCCTTTGTTTTAAACATGATTTTGTTTGAAACTGATCACAGGTTTTACACGACCCTTTGTTTTAAACATGATTTTGTTTGAAACTGAACACAGGTTTTACACGACCCTTTGTTTTAAACATGATTTTGTTTGAAACTGAACACAGGTTTTACACGACCCTTTGTTTTAAACATGATTTTGTTTGAAACTGAACACAGGTTTTACACGACCCTTGGTTTTAAACATGATTTTGTTTGAAACTGAACACAGGTTTTTTGCCTAAACTGTGTTTCAATTATGCTTTTATCTTTCATTGAAAACAGTCCAACCAAAATGACCATCTTGCCAGGTGGCTCAAGTTAACGAAACTGCAAATACCTTCTCAATAGGACTAAGTAGGACATGTGTTTGCCGACCTGGCTATAGTAGGAAGATAAAGTAATGCTAATAAATGTGTTTGGAATAGATTAACATCTGTTTGGGGACCCTGCTAGTACTTTTTCGACAAAGTCCATCCATAGGGCTGTCTATGTTCTGAAGGTAGGTTTCAATGAAGACAGTTAGGATTCTTGTTCTCTAGCCAATAAAAAAATGATCAAAAGAGGGTGAGCTACACGCATTTGGAAAATAAGCCAAATGCACACATTTTTATCATATAAAATAAACTCACATGTTTGAAATAACTGTCCACCACTTCATGGAGATGGTTGCACTCTTCGCTCAGTGTTTCCAGCTGTTGCTTTAGAATCTTGAGATCTCGCTTGTCTTCCTGGCGTTTATTTGCCATGCTATATACAAGTGTGTTCAAATGTTCATAAGTGTATTAAATAGTTTTTTATAATTAAAAAAAAAAATCAATAAAGATATGTTTAGGCTTCAAAACAAAGCAAAAAAAGAAACAAGACTTAATAGGGACGCTTAAGTTAAACGAATTCTCAGCAGACAATATAATAGTACAATAATGAATGCTGAAGTAGGCATTTAGTCTAAATATCCACGATATTATCTTGTTATTTTTTAAATTTTAATTTGAAGCCTAACATATCTTGTTGAACTATATCATTTCATTTTACACGGCTTGATTGCAGGCCTTCAAATAGTATGTTTTAATAAAAAGTTTAATAGAACGAAGTACAAATTGATGTCATAATGTTATAACTTTAAGTTATTTTACAAACTATGTGGATTAAAAAAAAAATAAAGTAATAAAAGTAACAGAGTATTAATAATAATACATTTGATTTTGTCAAAATTATTTTTAAAAGATAATTCAGTTAACATTAATGTGTTTAACATTTCAAAGTTGTTTTCAATGTTGAAGACACAAACTTGATATTAGGGGCCGGCGGTGCACAGTGGATCGCAAATCTTGTTATTATTTGTTTTGTTTTTTTAATTTAAAATGTTTTCATAGAGGTTTTAAAGTTGTATCAGCAGATTAGTTGAATTGTATCATGGACATGGATAGGTATCGTGAAAATGTTGCTGAATATTATCTGCTTGATTACAGAGCTTCTCAGAGTGTGTCAGGGGTAAGTAGATTCACTGTAACACGTTACCTTGCAGCTGCTCTCCTTCTAACGCAGATTGCAGGCAAGACCTTTGTCTCTGACGCGACAGTCCCCTGCGTGGTGATGTTGTAACAGCGTTTCCTGTCAGTTGGTTCACAAGTGCTGACACTTATTTAAATTGTTATTACAACTGCTACTGTCACTTCTTTACAATGAAATATTAAGGAGGATATTACATACTATGCATTTTTATTCAATGAAACACAATAAAATAGCAGTGCAATAACAACAGTAATAACATGATATGCAGCGAACATACGAGGAAACTTACTGAAAGTTAATTAAAAATAGTAAACACAATAAAGGCATTTGAAAAATATTTTTCCTTCCCAACATGTCTGCTAAACTATTCCACTTTGTGTTGCAATCTAAAATAATAAAAAAGGTCACGACCAATGTTCCCTCTAAGGTTTGTTGGTTCGTGTGCAAAATCATAAAGTTGTGTGCAAATTTTTAAAGCATCATTTTTTTTGTGCGCAAAATGTTACAGCCTAAAGACACAAACACACACATAAGTGGAAATTTTGCTCCGCGGTACTCAAGACTGCTGCGCGGCGTCTGTGAGATTACTGCGCGGCAGTGCAGCCACACAGCTTAAAGGGAACGATGGTCACGAACAATTTCTTCTTTTACATCTATCTGAAGAATCTTTATTTTGGTATGCAACGTTCGGAAATTATTTGCATTTTTTTTCGAACCTTACCGATTAAAACTTTGAAAACAAGTTCTAGATCTTGATTGATGTCAGCTGTAACATTAAAACCGCAGTTGTCATTATCATCATCGCCGTCAGGATTTTTCGAATCGTTGTCATCTTCAGGGTGGTGTTGTTGAAGTTGAAGTGTTTTCGTTTATATATAAATAACTTCTAGGATTGCCAGCTGTACACCGTGAGGAAGACAATGTTGGTGGTACACCACGTTCTAATACGTCACCACACTGACAAGACTCTGTTGATGGTACAGCGCTGTTTCACGTCCTAATACAGTCACAAAACTGACAAGACTCTGTTGATGGTACAGCGCTGTTTCACATCCTAATACAGGCACAACACTGACAAGACTCTGTTGATGGTACAGCGCTGTTTCACGTCCTAGTACAGTCACAAAACTGACAAGACTCTCTTGGTGGTACACCGCTGCTTTACGTTCTAATAACGTCATCACAGTAGCTTGCCCCTGGTTTACTATCTAGTTGTTATCTATGGATGATTCCTGTTTTTGAACTCAGTTATCTTTAAGCAGCAGTAAGTCTGAGCTTTTGTTCATTAAATTATCAAGAAAATAACTAACCAAACCTGGCTTTTTGTTCAGTGATTCTGGGCTTCATAACACTAAATAGAGGTATTAAAGATCCACGTTGAATAACTGTAGCCATTTATTAATTTATTTAAAATAATACTCTCATCGCCATTCACAGGTGGATGCTGTCTTTTTTTTTTTTACAGTTAAAAGGAAACACTATTCTTTAAAAATTGTGTTAATCCTTTTTTGTTGTTGTTGTTACCATGAAATTAATAAAAATGTTAAAACTTGACCTTGTCATGTAATTTGAACAAAAATATTTTTGTTATCAATCAAAAGGAAAAGCTGACATAAAGAAGGTAAACACTGCGGCTCTTGCTGTACAAAA
Source organism: Lymnaea stagnalis (assembly GCA_964033795.1). NCBI lineage: Eukaryota > Metazoa > Mollusca > Gastropoda > Lymnaeidae > Lymnaea > Lymnaea stagnalis. The sequence continues at coordinate 736,745 of CAXITT010000350.1, forward strand.
AAGTACATTATTTAAGTTTTGCAAACTGACAACACAAGATCTGGAATGTGGACAAAAAGCCTCAACACAAACATCGCTATTAATATAGTGTGAGTAATGTATGGAGAATTCTTTATGAAACCCCCATGAAATTTTCATTGAGTCTTTGCCTTACATCTTTAACCCAGTAGAAGTAAATACATTGAGTTAGATCTAATAATTGAACAAATAAAATAAAATAAACCTTAAGTTTTAAAATGGTATTTTGGTTTTTAAGACACGTATTGCATAAGTTAATTATGAAGAGATGTGTTGATAATGAAGATGGGTAATGCATAAGTTAACAATGCTTTTTGTTTCTAAGTTAGAGAGGCAGTAATTTGACATTTTGTGACCCTAAATTACAGTCGCCAAAGTCTAAAATGTATATTTCTTCATGACGTTAGGAAAATAGAGCATGCCATGAGCCAATCTCGATATTTTATTAATTGTGACTTTGCATAATGAATGTGCTCTATATACCATTTCTTTATACGGCAAAATTTTGTTGTGAAGGAGGTAATACACTTACATTATATTGCAATTACGTGGTGAAGACAAGTACTTAGCCACACAATAAGCAAACTGTTCTATTATAAAGACAGTAATACAACCACTTTAGAAATATAATTTTCTGTTTGTAAGAGAGACATATATCCATTCCCTAAGATAATACTTATGGTGAAAAAAGTAATATAGCCACTATTTAAGGCAATGTTCTATAATGAAGACAGTAATGGATCCCCCCACCCCCGCTCTCCCTATTGGGCACTGCTGTGATTGTGTTGACATCTATCGAGCGACATTGTAAGGCACTGCTTTGTTTGTGCAGACAACTATCTGGCGACATTGTAAGGCACTGCTTTGTTTGTGCAGACAACTATCTGTCGACATTGTAAGGCACTGCTGTGCTTGTGTAGACATCTATCTAGCTACAGTATAAGGCACTGATGTGCTTGTGTAGACATCTATCTAGCTACAGTATAAGGCACTGCTGTGCTTGTGTAGAAATCTATCTAGCTACAGTATAAGGCACTGCTTTGCTTGTGTAGACAATGACATCTATCTAGCTACAGTATAAGGCACTGCTTTGCTTGTGTAGACATCTATCTAGCTACAGTATAAGGCACTGCTGTGCTTGTATTGACCATATTTAAATTACTATTTCATAAGAAACTCCTCTACTTATCTAGACATCTCTTCTGTGACTGCTTAAGTCTATGGTCTGCTAGTATAAACAATATAAATTAGTGATAACAGCCTTTCCCACTGTGCGTTGTGTATTTATGAACTCCGTGGCCTTGACATTAAAATTGTAACTATTGTTATCAGTGTTATTCTTGATTCCGTTATCTTAACTCATGGATATGTTTTACTGTGAAATAGATTAGTCAATAAACATTGGCTTATTGTTCAAATGTTGGCGCACTTCATATTATGTTTAAGTGTTTTAATTAGTATTAATTAAAGTGAACATTAGTCATGAGGTCTGTACCTTACTCAATAACTCTCATTAAAAATTAGGACTGGACAATACTCGATTACTGTCACGAGTTGTAAGTCCTGGACGATGCCCTATATCTGCCATTATTGATTAGTCCAGGACGATACTTGTCTTATGAAATTACTGATAAGTCGTACACATGCACATATCTCTTAAAGGAGATAGGGATACTATCAGTAAACATACAAATAAAGCTAGGGTATGCAAGGTATAAAACATGTAGGTAAATGTAAAGTTTGATTAAAGAAAAGAAATCACTGTTTCTGTTGTAATCTATGTAACTCTGATAAAACTTAAAACTCAACAAGCAAAGACTGAAATGAAACATTGACGCAGTGGCTTGCGATGACCCAGAGATAATGTAAAAAAAAGTTATATCTAATCAAACGGGGTCTAATGTTAACATGTAAGGGCAGTAGATTTATTAGATAAAACGGTTTAGTAAAAGCCAATACGTGTGGAAGGAGCGATTAAATCTTGGCGTAGTATTATCCAGTTGGTATGGTAGGGTCAATTAACGTGTTCTAGTGTTATCCAGTGGGTGTAGTAGGGTTAATTTAAACAGGGCCTAGTGTTAGCCAGTGTGTGTAGTAGGGTTAATTTAAACAGGGCCTAGTATTAGCCAGTGTGTGTAGTAGGGTTAATTTAAACAGGGCCTAGTATTAGCCAGTGGGTATAGTAGGTTTAATTTAAACAGGGCATAGTATTAGCCAGTGTGTGTAGTAGGGTTAATTTAAACAGGGCCTAGTATTAGCCAGTGGGTGTAGTAGGGTTAATTTAAACAGGGCCTAGTATTAGCCAGTGGGTGTAGTAGGGTTAATTTAAACAGGGCCTAGTAATAGCCAGTGGGTGTAGTAGGGTTAATTTAAACAGGGCCTAGCAATAGCCAGTGGGTGTAGTAGGGTTAATTGAAACAAGGCCTAGTATTAGCCAGTGGGTGTAGTAGGGTTAGTTCAAACATGTCCTAGTATTAACCAGTAGGTCCATTAAGGTTAAGTTAAACTACGTCTAGTGTTAGCCAGTTTGTGTAGTAGAGTTACTTAAAACATGGTCTTATATTTGCTGGGGCGTGTTGTCGTGCAAGGGGGGACAAGGCAAGTCTAACTACGACTGAGATTAATTAAAGGAACCTTGCTTCCAAGTGCCGAATAAATGATAGACGTGGAGCACACTGAAAAGATCCTATATTCCGCATCACGTTTCGGAACTTGAGACGACAGCCAAACTCCACGAAAATAGAGAAAGACGTAATCCTAGCCGTGTCATTCCGATATAAGCTGAACCTCCTTTTCCCAATATCGTTTGGCCTTGAATGGCACAGCAGAGACGAAACGCTTCCCTGCAAAGATCCGAAACTCGATGGCATTTTACACTCTTAAGATTTTGCGGAAACGCTCAATTAAAGTTGATAATCCGTCCAACTTGAGAGGAAGAAACTCTAGGCACATTGCACTCGGTGAGAGGAAAAAAAGACATGAAAAGGTGAAACGTTTGGCTAGAAAAAAAAAAGGCACAGGTTGAAAATCACAAGTAATTTTTGTGTAATGACCGTAAGTTTATATAACTAAACTTATATAGACTAAACATCAGTAAATGGAAGTATGAGATGGCTCAATGGGATATGTGGTTTAATACTCGCTTAGGATTAACTGTGTGTGCGTAACTTCTATTGTGTATACATATTGTAATTACAAATGCAATTCTATGATTTATTCATAATAAGTTACATTTTTATGCAAGAAGCAAACAAAAACGAATATTATAGATTGAAAGATAATAAAATGTAGTAAGCGATTACATAGAGATTAAGTTCTCTTCTAAAAAAAGATTACAATTTTATTAAAGCCTATGATCACACCGAGAAATCTTATATATTAAAGGAATCAAAGAAATGCCAGAGGCATTGGGGTATTGCTTTAGTGATCCCATTATCATAATATTATTATAACATTATCCAGACAAAGCATCAGTGGTCTCCATGTAATCAACGTGGCTTTGGACCGAAATATAATAATTCATTATCCCCCAATATGTCAGAATTTACAAAAGTGCCTCTTTGATTGCTCTCATAAAAATAATTCAATATTATTATTATTTTTTTATACTTTACGACCTGTCTTTTAAGGTACTTATGTGCTACACACCATTGCATATATCTTTATGTTAATGTGACGGAATTTCATATTTATTATTTTGTTCATATTAGTTTTCTTACTATTAATTTTGATTCCAGTTACCCTTATTTAGTCTATGACAATCATTTACATTCACTTACAATTAAGATTATGTTTACAAAAAATGTTCATGTGACTTTTTTTTGTGTGTGAATTTGCTTTCTGTCACTTGTTTTCCCCCAACTCTTGTTCCGCTAATCGTATATCAAATGATGGGACCACCTTATGGGGAATTTTCAGGGCCACGTGATTATGCAGCTTTCATATTCGATGGGGAGCAGAAGGCTATTCATTACAGACATTATATTGACGAGGAGGTATTTTGTGGAGCATGGTTTTATCGTATTCTCCGATTCAAGACATGCTCTCGAGTTCTTAAACAAGGAAAACGCGTAACACACATTTCGTTGACGCAATATCGAAAAAAAAAATATATCTATTTATTTCTTATATGCCCATATCGACTCAGCTGTGTGTTTTTTTTTTTTTAAATTGTATCTTATAAATATTAACTCTTGTCCATGTCCGCTTGTCTCTTGGGGAAAAATATTATGATTATGTTTCTAAGGAAAAATAATATCCCATATCTAAACAGTTCTCACCTTTTACAGCAGAATTTTTGTGTACAAAAGTTATCTTACAAAATGGCGGTTGCATCATCTGATAAAATCTGTTTTTTTTAATTTTTTAAAATAAATTACATATATTTTTAAAAAACCGTGTACCCTGGGCTAAAAATATACATAATTGATAGATTAGGTGATGAGTGTGGCCGTTGGATGGCGTGTTTGGGCTTACTGTTTGAAAGAAGAACTCTTGAAAGAAATACTATTGTACTTTAAATTATCCGGCCAGGAGTCAAAGTCAATGAATTTCGACCCAAATTTGTTTGACGGCCATTCTGGTTCCAATGAAAAGACCTATTGTTGAGTCAAGGTTTCATAGAAGCATTGCTACGGTAGAAACTTTCAGGTTAAGCCGATGAGGAGGCTTAACTTCAGGTGTCAGCATTTCAAAACTTAAAATGGACATTTGCCTCCACGGCATGAGCACTGTCTTGTTGAATAGAACCCATCCTGCTAAAGCATGTCAATTGAGATTGATTTTGTTTAAAGAAATTTTTTTAAAGTGGTAGTGTATCGTGTTTTTGCCGCCAGGTTTCCACAGTTAGCAATGCTGCCATCTTTTAGATGGATGGCTCCAAAAAGTCAATATCAAAAATACATTTTTTTGTCAATGCAGATTTGAGAAATTTCGAAGTTGGATTTCTCTAATCAAGGCTCTTTCATTTTTTTAAAATTTCCAAGTCTGTAAAGCCAATTGGAAAAAGCCTCAGTGCTATGGTGGGACATTGTCCTCATTGGAACGGATAATTGGTATAATTTTATGATCACTTTGTATTCTGCGTGCATTTAGAATGTATTTCTGTTCTGTTTCCATGTGGAACAAAAAGGAAGATTCGTCTAAAATCTTAACCCAAAGGAAATCCCGCTGTTCCAAAAAATTTTTTTAAAGGAATACATTGAACGCAAACAAAGTTTTTGGTTTTACACAGCGTGTCAACTGCATTTACTCCATGTGCCTTGGGCTATTGACATTTTAACCTAAAGGTTCCAAAAAACGTTTTTAAAAGGAATACATTGAACGCAAACAAAACTTTTGGTTTTACACAGCGTGTCAACTGCATTTACTCCATGTGCCTTGGGATATTGACAGTTTAACCTAGTTTACCACTTTGGCTTTTTTCAATTCATTTCCCGTATACGTGTACTGTCAAATGTTACAAACTATATTATTAATTTAATGGACATGCAGATAGCAATATTCTTTCATTTTATCAGCACACGTAGTGAATAATTTTGTTTCAAGGGAAGGTTTAAACACTCGTGCCAGAATCATTAATTAAGAGAATACTCTTGGGAAAATGAAGGCTTTTCAATTGATTCCCTGATAGAGGTGGAAGCCCATCATTGTTTACGGTAATGCATTTGAACGTTTTCTTAAAACACTTTATTTTTTTTTGTAGGCAAAGGTTTCATAATATGTTCCAGAACTTATCGGCTTGTCATTAATATCCTCTGAAATTTATTTCTAGGCCAAAATCTGACATTTTCTTTTGTAGAGGTATATGTTAAAAATTGTGTAAATTTAAATAAATGTAAAAAAGTTTATCCGCATATAACCTCCACTTCTTGAAAAGACATCTTTGTCTGAGTTGAAAAACGTTAAGCACCTACTTTTATTTGGGTTGTCAATAAAAACGAAGCTGCTGCGTATTTTTTATTTCTATTTCTTACTGTCATATAGAGTTTGTTACATAATTTTTCTCATGCGTTCCCTATGATTGACCCCGCATGAGACGCTGTGTGCACAGAGGGGTGTGGCTTTTGCCTTTGAACTAGTCGTGTTTATGCCGCAAGCTACAAAAAATAGTTAATCTGTTCCAACTAGTATTTTGTAGAATGAATGGGATTGTTCTAGAAACGTCTGGAAGGCAGGGCTTACGTGACCTATATACGGGATTGACAGGCACGGACGAAGGACGGAGATTTCATATAGATATTATTAACTTAAGGAGGCGTGTTTTATTCTTTGTGTATTTGTGAGCTCATATGTGTTAATTTCGCATTATTCTTTGGCAAATTATTCTAACTGTGTTAACTGTGTACCGGTACAAGATCTACCATACTGTAAGTTGAAGATGGTGATTATATTTTTTTTTTCTTTTGTAATTATCTTAAGTCTTAATAAATCTTAATTAATTGAAACTAGAAACTGCTTTGGGTGTCGTATCTTTAAAGTTGTTGACTCAATGATATCGTCCTTTGTTAGGCACTGTTTACAACGAGCCAATTAAAATGTAAAGAGGAGATTAATTTCTCCCCAATACAGGTCAGTGCGTAACACTTACACATTGGTTTACCCACACGTTGTGTCTTCCCCACATTCCTGCACACATCATATACATTTATCCCCATGTTGCCACATCAAATAGACGGACGAACCATCCCTATAGAATTAGGCATATGTCACCACATGTTCGTGTATGCAAATTTTACTTTTATTCAACATAAACAACAAACATGCAATATATAAAGTAAATTAATTCAATTTATTTATGCATGTTTATTTTATCAAATAAAAGTTCAAAAAATGTTTTCAATGGTATTCAGTAGAAGACAGTTTTAAATGCGTTAAATTTCTAGGCTAACTGGATCAACGTTTCAAAAATAAGTTTAAATAAAACAATGTCGAAATGTAAAAACAAAAGAAAAGTAATGAAATTAAACAAATTATTATTATATTATAAGTGCATGAGATGGAATTTCTAGTGGTAGGGGCTACGATACTGGAGGTGGGGTTGCCAGTACTGAAGGTGTTGCTGTTGGGGTTGCCAGTACTGAGGGTGTTGCTGGTAGGGTTGCCAATATTGAGGGTGTTACTGGTAGGGTTGCCAATACTGAAGGTGTTGCTGGTTGGGTTGCCAATACTGCAGTTGTTGCTGGTGGGGTTGCCAATACTGAGAGTGTTGCTGGTAGGGTTGCAAATACTGAAGGTGTTGCTGGTGGGGTTGCCAATACTGAGGGTGTTTATGTTCATGAGAATAGTTGCTTAGGGTGTTCATGTAACGTGGTAGGGGTGTTTTACAAGACAACAACAAAAAAACAAACTTGTGATAAAACTGTGTATAAATTATTTAAAAATTATGTCATGGTGCTCATGATCGATATTAGACGATGTCCCTGCCAGTGCTACTAAAATTGATTCCGTCAGAGTTGACCCCACTGTGGACATGGCGGACATAATACAAGCCATCATACCCCAGTGAGTGGACATGAGCACCACTACTGCCTGGACATGTGCACGTTGTGTACGTGTACTTGGTCTTATCAACACTCACCTGGTACCTGTTTATCCAGAGTCCTACAGAGATATGTTTAGGACATCCATGTGGATGTGATACTATGAAAGTCAACTTGTCCTTTTCTCTAGAATTCTTGTATTTGCTGTTGACTTTATTCCATAGGAAACGCCAGTGCCACATCATTGTGTACAGTTTATCCAGCAAATCCAAGTCACATGTCATACATGTCAACACACACCTGTCTTCCGCAATGTTTGCATCATCCACTGTCCAGCCGTCAAGAGTGACCAGTGGACTATCTTGTCTATCATAGAATAACCTGCACGTCGTGTATCTTGCCTCGAGGTCATCAAACACCACTTGTCTAGCCGTGTACATCATTACCTCTCCCCACACTTTGCTGGGTGTGTCCGAGTGTTGACACGTGTGACATCTACAAATGCCCTTATTGTATTTCTTGATGTCCTCCTCTGTCCACTTGTTTATATTCCAAACCATCCCGGTTCCTAGTCTCATGACGCCATTTCCTCTCTTGTCATAAAATGGATATGCTTGATTTGTGTTGGGCCAAAACTCTGGTCTCTGTGTACTGGCCATTTTCACATCTACCCTGACAGTCAGGTCGGATGTAGCTTTAATGAACTCAACTAAGTTGTTGTCATGGTATCCAGAAGGCATGTGCCTTATGTTAAATTGTTTGACAGGCAAAAATTCTTTGTGACCCGGATTCTTCTTACAGTCCACAAAATGTTTGTGTAGATCTGTTTCTCCGCCTTCAGACACATGGGTTTCATGTATACCTAACAAAGTTGTTTTAAAAAAATACAGCTTTATTCATGTGTTGCGTATGTTCCTAATCTTTTATCTCTATTAAACTAGATTTCATTAAGTCTAAACATTCATTTTAATAGTTCTTATGACTAATTTCAGCAATGAATTATGAGACAATAATTAATGTAAGCAATATACTGTGCTAAGCAAAATATCTTTAGATTTGCATTACATTGACTGAGGCTTAGAATGTTGTATTGAATACACAATATAAAAATTATATTTCAATGAAAATTACAACAATAAAAAATTACCATAGAAAAGACTTGATTCATTTTTCTTCTTACAACTGTCAACTGTGGCATATTCATCTTGACTACCATCTTTGCCATCTTCTTCTTTTCTATCATTAGTGCTTATTTTATTTTGACAGTCGTCTTTGCATGGCTCTGATAAGGATAGGTAGTAAATATATAATGTATTTTCTTATTCTAAAGCAACTTTTTACTTTTACCCCTTCTTTCTATCATCTCACATAATAATTTTTTTTTTCCTCTAAGACTTTCACATTTAACTTTCTTGCAATTGCTCGTATTATTAATTTCTAATTTTTTATATTATCTCTTACCTTTATATGCATTATTTTTTCTTATTTTTCTGAATAGTTTCGTCTATCACACTTTCTAAACTTTAATTAAATCTTTATTCATTATCTCTTTTATTACTTTTAATGTAACACAATATTTTGCAAGGGTGCTCGGTGATCGAATGGTCTAAACTGAGCAAATCTCTAGTTGGTGGTCTGGAGTTCAATTCCAGCAAAAAGTCAAGCAAAAACATAACTAGCATTCCAGGAAGATTGACATGGCAACTCATCTAAGAGAAGGTGTTTGAGTCCCCATAGGCGGATCGCATTGGTACAATGAAATATTGTGTCAACTTCGGCGACGCCACTGGGGCTAAGCTGCATCATCCAAATGACGTTCCCTTGGGTTATCCAACGGCGTGGAGAGAGTTTTTTTGCTGTTGAAGAATAATCCCAGGCCTTGTGAATTTCGTCCAGAATGTGACAGACGGATGCCACCTTGCAAGATCCTTCTTACCAAATTTACAATTCAATTTTTTTCTGTCTTTGGCATTAAAACAACAATTTGAAAAATATTTTACCATTTTTGGGTCTAAATTTCGATTTTCCTTTCAGTATCACTGAATTACTTTGAGCAATCTGTCGATTAAAAAAAAATTGAAAAGTAATTAGAAAAGATACACATTTAATTTTTTTTTATAACAAACAACGTATTAATCTTCTTTAGTATTAAGAAATGTTATTTTTATTTGATTATTATTTTAACAATTATGGGCATATACAAAATATTTTAGAGTTGTACTTTTCAAACAAATGGTTTTTCTAGAAATTTGTAGAGCGATAAACATATTTAAACAAAACAAACAAATTAAATTTTACTTAATCAATGTTTTTAATCTTCTACAAATTTAGTGCTTTTATTATCTTTTTGATTTGTAAATAGATAATAATCGGCATCCTTCCGTCTCGTGAGACGATGGTGCATCACCGTTGGGTTGGGTTGCATTTTCTTGAGTTGCTGTGCAGTCCTATCATTGAGTGACAGTCTTTACCACAGTTTTTACACACGAGTTCCGTGCTTTTAAATGTTTTGGCCTTCCTTCTAGCTCTTCTTTCTGCCGCCTCTTCCATTCTTCGCTCCTCGGCTACCATGACGCCCTCTTTGACAACTGTGCGCCACGTAGATCGGTCTTTTGCCTTACACTCCCAGTCACTTGTATGTATTTTGGCTGCTTTCATGTCCCTTTGACAGACATCTTTAAATCGCAGACGTGGGCGACCTGTTTTCCTCTTTCCAGAAGCAAGTTCACCATATAGGAGGTCTTTCGGAATGCGGCCGGGACTCATTCTTTTAACATGACCTAGCCATCTCAGGCGTCTTTCACTAAGGATTGTGAACATGCTTTGGGTATTCGCACGCATTAGGACCTCACTATTAGTCACTTTTTCTTGCCATTTAATACCAAGGATGCGACGCAGGCATCTCATATGGAAGCTATTAAGCTTGCGCTCTTGGGATGTATAGGTGGTCCATGTCTCGCTCCCGTATAGTAGTGTACTGATGACACTAGCTCGATAGACGCACAGTTTTGTTTTCTCCGTTAGCTTGGTGTTTTGCCAGACCCGTTTATTTAGTTTAGCCATTGTGGCAGATGCCTTGCCGATTCTGCTGTTAATTTCTTCTTCAATGGACAGTGTATTGGAGACCTTGGACCTCAAGTAGGTGAAGCTGTCCACAACCTCCAAGTTTCCATTATCGATTTTTATGTTAGGTCGAGGTCGAGTGTCTTGGGCCATGATGTTTGTCTTTTTCAAGCTGATTTGCAGACCAAATTATTTGCAGGCATTGGATAAGCTTGACACGAGTTGTTTATAACCAGTTTGTGTGTGTTGTTAGTGCCGCATCATCCGCAAATAGTAGCTCGCGAATTAGGACATCTGTCGTTTTGGTCTTGGCTCGGAGGCGGGCAGTGTTGAAAAGTCCTCCATCAGCTCTGGTGTGTAACCAGATTCCCTCACTGCTATCCTTGAATGCGTATCGAAGTAGTACAGAGAAGAATATTGCGAACAGTGTTGGTGCGAGTACACAACCTTGTTTAACTCCGCTGCTGACTGGAAAGGCTTCTGACTTGGCTCCATCGAACTGCACTGTACCCTGCATATTTTCATGGAACTCTCTGATGATGGCAAGTAGGTGAGGGGGACAGCCGATTTTTGCCAGTATTTTGAATAGCCCGTTGCGACTGACGTAATCAAAGGCTTTTGTAAGGTCCACAAAGGCAATGTACAGTGGCATCTGCTGCTCTCTGCATTTTTCCTGGAGCTGTCGTATGGAGAACACCATGTCTATGGTAGACCGCCCAGACCGGAAACCGCACTGAGATTCTGGATAGACACGGGATGCTAGACTCTGTAAACGTGTTAGTATGACACGGGCAAAGGCCTTTCCTACATTACTAAGGAGTGAAATGCCGCGATAATTATTGCAATCACTCCTATCACCTTTGTTTTTATATAGTGTCACTATATTTGCATCCTTTAGGTCTTGGGGGGATGTAGCCCTGTTCCCAGCAGAGGGACAGAATCTCGTGCAATGGTTTGAGTAAAGCTATCTTACCACTCTTTAGAGCCTCTGGTGGTATTCCATCATCCCCAAGCGCTGTTCCACAAGCTAGGCGATCAATAGCTTTGCTCAGCTCTTCCTGTGAGGGCACAACATCAAGTTCTTCCATGAGTGGCATATCTGGGATGTCATCTAGAGCGGTGCTGGAGACTGTGGTAACTGTTGAATACAATTCCAGATAATGCTCAACCCACCGTTTTAGCTGTGCTGCCCGGTCTTGGATAATTTCTCCACTTTTGGACTTAGAGGAGCAACTTTGGACGTCAAGGGGCCAGTTGCCTTTTTGATGTTTTCGTACATTGCTTTTGCATCGCCCATATCTGCAGCTGACTGTATGCTGGAAAAGAGGTTAAGCCAGTAGGTATTGGCACAATTACGTGCAACCTTTTGGGCAAGTGACTTGGCTGTTTTTAAGGCATGCAACCTGTCAGGTGTAGGATTTTCCTTGTAAGCCGTAAGAGCTTTCCTTTTGGCTTCAGTGACAGGTTTCATCTCGTCCCAATGTTCATCAAACCAGTCCGTGTTTTTGTGTAAATAGATACATTCAAACATTTTCGAACGCCTCCATGAAAATATTATTATCTTTGACATGAGTTATATAAACATGAAACTCTTAAATAATGCCATGAGTCAAATGATCTTTGTTTTCACAAAAACTATTTTATATTCCAAATACTCAAATAGATATGCATTAATGTTTAAGTAAATATTTTAAAAATAAAATTTGTCACATTTTTTTCAGTTCCTTTTTTTTAAAAAATGCATACGATTATTTATATTTATACAAATAAAAGAGTTAAAAGAAGGATCAAACTGATTTAGTATTCATATTTTGAAAAAAATCAATTGAAACAGTAGTTATTCTTATAGAAGCATGATGAAAGTTGATCACAAAAAAATAAAGTAAAGCCTAATTTGAAATATTTTCATGATTAATATTACTGACATAAATTCAGTAAACATGTAATACTATTTGTCTCAAATATTTTAATTTTTTTTTTCTATGTTGTAGTGGTATGTTAAAATTTATGATAAAATATGAATAAAATCATTCTATATCATGCTCATTTTTTAACTTCAATATGGATATTAGAATTAATCTTATTTTGTCTTTGAAAATAAATCTGCTTATAAAGATTTTTTTTTTACAAGTCTACAACAATTTCTGTCTACCCCAATTTAGTTTCATAAATAAATGCATTAAGTATATTTTAAAATATTAGCATCTATGCATATTTCATTTAAATTGTAATTCAAATGAATGTATTGCATTATTTAACACTGACACCCGTCACGTTTAATACACCACGACCATGCAATCATTGGCCCGCTAATTCCGATATATCTGTCCAAAAGACTTTAACCATGAGTTCACATGTAATCCTTCAACTACCATGGACCCACGTTCTGGAACCATCTCCCCTTCCATATCCGTCATTGTGAAACCTCGTCCATTTTCAAAAAGTCTCTTAAAACTCATCTGTTTAGGTCCGCCTATGACCTGTGATGCACCCTCTTTGCCCTGCCTCATTTTCTGTTTCGGGTTGATCCTGAAGTATAGGCCAAAACGTTTCAAAGTGTCCTCGTTGTATAGCCATTTTAATTGTTTCTATAGTATAGTAGTTACTATCCTAGTGTCTCATTTTTATTTTACTTAGTTTACATGTTTTTAATAATTGTAAAGCGCTTAGAGCTTTATGGTAAGCGCTATATAAAAATGCCTAAATAAATAAATAAATAAATAAATAATCGAACATTTTCTTTCTTACTTATCGAAAGCCCCACCGATGAGCCTCAGATGAAATATCATAATGTCGCAGTTCTCTTTCACCTCCAGAAAGCTTACGATACAGTTTGGATGGTAGGTCTACTCTACAAGTTGAAGCAGCTCGGAGTGACATCAAATATGCACAGGCGGATATATTTGTTCCTATCAAATCGTACGGTATCCACCCGTGTCAGGGATAAGGTTTCAAACATGTGTGCACTCGACGACGGCTTCAAGGGATCGGCCTTGAGCTGCACTCTGTTCCTTGGGTTTTTGCTTGACCTACAGTCACGTTTGGTAACGAATAATGCGATGGTTCACAGATGATCTAGCAATGTTGAGCTCGGGCAAATCCGTCCAACATTTGCAAAGCCGGATGCAAAAAAAATCACACTACAATACAGGACTATGCTGAGAAATGACGATTGGGTGTGAATGCGAAATAAAAGGCCTATTCCGTGTTCACGAGTAGTAGGAATGCTAAAAAATAAGAGATAGATCTTCAAATCTTCGACAAAACACTCAGATGGGACAAAATAACTTTCATGTATGAAATAATTACATTTACACATTTAACATACCATCACTTACAGATATGAAATAATTACATTTCTTACACATATAAAATACTTATATTACTCACACATATGAAAGAACAAAATCACTTAAACAATGTTTCGCAGTCCAAACACTCGTGCAATTAGTTAATTAGAAATAAATAAGTATCATGAACGTGCTTTGTTAGTAAGTATATATGCGGCACGGGATTCCAAGCCGCATATATGCATCTTTAGTTTTTGTTATGTTAGAACGTTAGCACATCCTAAAGGTTGTCAGGTAATCTCAGATGATCAGTTATAACGCACTATTTGTTAATAAGACGACCGGATATACTGTATTAATAATTACTAGTGTTACTATGAGGGAAATATTTTTTTTAAAACAAACTTCAGCTCTAAGCAGGCAGTCATGCACTTGCTATGGTAAAGGCAAACACAGTTATTCATTCATTGAATATTTCAAGGCCTCCATCTGAATTCAGAGTGACTTGCCAGCAAAGTTTTCTAGGATAGTTTGCTCACTCTCTTTTCTTACATCATTTCACATATAGCTTGGAAAACATGTACACAAAAAATATATTCATGCACATATGTTTTCTATGACGGGCTTATTCTAGTACAAAAAGGCGATACACTTACCAAGCAATGTCCTTACCTTACTTTCATTGTTTTCAGTAAGTGTCACAGTAGGTTGTAATGATAAAATATTCACCGAAGCTGCCAAATTGTTCACCTCTTCCAAAATATCTAGATGTTTCTGTTCTAAAATCTGAGTTCTTTTTAACAAGCTTTCAATAGACTTGACAGCATCATTGACACACGATCTGACCGAGGTGATGTTTGTGCTCGCGACTTCTTTTGACCCACGGATTGTTTTAGTTTCTTTTTCCAGTTTATCCAGTCTGGCATTTCCGTTTTCCTCTAATTGATGTAGACATGTGGACATATCATTAATGTTATCTGAGAGCTTTTTGATGTTATTTTGAAGACTTTTCTTCGAATTTAAATTGTTGTCTTTGACCATGTCGACTTTTTGGTTCAGGGCGTCGTGTTCGGTTGAAATGTCTTTCAATTTAACGTCAACATCAGCTTGTTGTCGTTGTATATCTTTGATAGCTCCTTTCAGTGAAACGCATGCTTCTTCTAACATTGATATTTTCACTGTAACACTAGCAGGTACGTTCGAATCTAAAATAAAAGTGTCAAACGAATAGGTAATTATGTACATTATGAAATGGTCATCGTAATACTACAATACTTTCTAGTCCAAACTAAAAATGCCAAATAAACTAATGTGTAAATTAGTAGAAAATCAGATACTTTTTTTAACAACTTCATATAATTTCAAATCTGAAATAAATGTGACAAAAGCTCGAATATGTAAATAAGTATATTTTGATCATTTGACAATTTCGGGAGATATATGCAATTGTAATACGGGTTAAACGATTCATCAGTAGAACCATTAGCTTGAAAAAACTCTCCTATTTTAGATATAGTTTCTTTTTTGAATAAATTTACCAAAAACGTTTAAATGACATGTTTCTTAAAATAAATGTACATCTATTGGAAAACCAAATAAACTATATTTTCTCTTCTGTGCTCGTTTAAAGAAAGTCTACTTGCTTCATATTTTATTAAATTTAATTTTGTTTTTGTCGTGTAATAATGAAATGTAATTTCTATTTATTAGCAAAAAACATGTCCGTTCATTTCTGTTCTATTGTGCCAGTATATCTTATGCACTACTTTGTTCTTCTGAGCCTGCTTTATCGCTGCATAAGCTCGACTCTTTCATTGTGGTCTCTCCTTTTGTAGTGGCCATAGAGCCAAGAGTTTTAGCATCATCTTCCTCACCTTTAATGGGGACAAATATATTTGGTGATTAGTCAAGTCATTTTATTTCCTTAGCAAATAAAACCAATGAATATTAATTTCATTGACGTTTAGACCAAATATAAGGATGATTTTCAACAAAAATAATTAGAGAAGTGCTTTTGATGATTCATTACTAAATAAAAAATAATGGACATAGGTATCAAACAAAAGTACAGTGCATGAAGGAGTTGTTAACCTGACTTCGGTGGAGTGTATGGTAGTACAGGGAAGCCATGATAGCCTGGGAGTTAAGGAGACACGAGGTGGACAGTGTGGAAACGGGTATCAGCGGTGAGTTCGAGTAAAGAGTTGTGTGGCTACCTGAGCAATGTGGAATGCACATGCAGGTCCTGGGTAGTGTTAGTGTCGTGATATCAAAACACAAACTTGATAGATTTTGATAAGTGTGTAGAGCTACGGAAGAGGCGTCCGGAGGTAAAAGATCGTGTCGGAAGTATGTAGTCTCTAGTCATGTAGCAAATCTCTAGTAATGTATGAAGTCAACAAAAAAAAAAAACAGTGGGAGTCTAGTGTTCAGTATTTCTTCATATCGTAATAGTTAGATATAAGCTAGAGTTTTAGGGGACACTGAACAAGTTGAGAGAAGACTAAACATGACTCTGAGATGTTAGATAACGCTTTGGACAGAGTAATAGTTGAACGGATACAGTTGAGCGAAGAGGAAGAAGTCAGGCTTAAGTAGGACATATTATCGCATAGTTAGAGAAACATAGGAATGAATAGTTGACGATTAGTGAGGACTAAATTAGATCTTTATTATAATAGTAATAAGAACATCCTAATTTATCAACCGACCAGCTGTCGGTTGCTTTGATATTTGTATCCATTCGAATTTACAGTGTGCCTTTGTCTGTCTCAACGTTGATATATCCAAATATAAATCACAGGGCGACGCGGCCCTGTACTGATCACCACTTAAGTCAAAAAAATTTTGACCAGTCAGGACCGAAGCCCTCCTTCGTAATAACCGATCTGTCACATTAATTTTGAAAAAAAAATAAAAAATTAAGCCAGCACATAAATACATAAAAATTAACGTATATTTTGGAACTTAACCTGTAAACTTTAAGGCACTTAACACGACGTAAGCGATGGCCTGTTGGACAGAGATGGACACTTTCTCAAAGCTGACCTGTGGGCTTCTAGATTTATTGTCCCATTCGTGCACTTCATTTTCCATCTGTCAAGAAACACAATGGTTGTTTGTTTGTTGTTTTTTTTTTTTTTTTTTTTTTTTTTTTTTTTTTTTTTTTTTTTTTTTTTTTTTTTTTTTTTTTAATTTTGTTCCTGAAATCTTCTCTAAATATAGTGTTCTTTAGTTTGTGCACACATATTTTGTTCAGGACATCATGTGTTATTATTGAACAATGGAACATGTTTTAAAATGAATTAAAAATTATTTAGATCACTTTTGACAAGACCATCGTCTGATGTATCAAAGAGTTTGAGCTTTTCCGTTTTGAAGAAATATATATTTTTTTTTAAATATTTAAAAATGGGGACAACGTAGAATAAAGACGAACAGAAAATTAAGACACAACTTACCTTTGTAAACCAAATATTTTTTCAATATTGTTTTTTGTTTTTAAAGTAACATTTAAAATAGTGCAATATTTTTTAGGCTTAGTTCTTTAGAGTTATGTTGTATTTTATGTCGAAATGACCAATGTTTTGTTGTGTCTTTCTCGGGTATTCCCCTACAATGTGTTTTATAGATACTATGCGTACAAACTGATCACAAATTTTCCCATACCCTGTGCAAAGCAATATGCAATTTCTTCACAACTAAAGTAGGTTATCAGCAACACTGTGACTTATAAGAAACATTTTTTTTTTCACATTGACCACACGTTTTTTCCCTACCATGTGTTTCATATATGGTGTTTCCAAATGAACAAAGCCGACTCCTATTATCGGGTAACAATTTGAATGAAATAAACAATGGGCAACGATTTTCAAAAGCATTTTATAACATATACGTTTTCCGTCCGGCCTGATTGGGAAGCTGAGAAATTGACAGAAAATTCCTTGCTTAATAGCTCTTTGGGAAACAAGCGAGTACTTAGTCGATACACTCCATCTTTTTGACCGTCTATGCGCTAAAATACTTGTTGCTCTCTAGCCGCTTAAAGCATTATCTAAATAAGGTGGGCTGTAGGCCGCTTTAAAAAAACATGCCATTTGTACACATTTTAGCACAAAAATAACCAAAGAAACTCACATGTTTAAAATAGCTGTCCACCACTTCATGGAGATGGTTACACTCTTCCCTCAGTGTTTGAATCTGCTGTTTGAGAACCTTAAGATACCTCTTGTCCTTCTGGTGTTTACTTGCCATGCTATATTATAGATGCTTGTTGAAATGTGCACTGTAATATTGAATAGATCAATGCAAATCAGTTTAAATTTAGAGCGAAGCAAGATATGTTAAGGCTAAATGCCTTCTTCAGCAGACAATACAAAGCAAAAAAAATATGCTTGAAAAACCCATCTGGTCTAAAAAGTTGACTTCATTACTTTATACTTTGCTTTCAAACCTAATCATTTCTTGTTCCACCGTTTATTTACCTTACATGACTTGAGTGCAGTCCCTTATACAATTGTTTTTACTTTAATAGTTTTATTAGAATTACGTACTAATTGGTGTCATAATAATAGGGTTTCTCTATTATTTTACCAACTCGGAGAAATTTAAAAAAAAATGAAACATTAATTTACCCCCTCCCCCACCCACACAATTTTTTTTTCCTTTGTTCAAAATTATTTTCTTTAAATATGATATGTTTTGAGTTTAAGCTTACTTAACATTAATGAGTTTATTATTTCAATTTTCCTCTTATTAAAGATAACAATTGCATTGAATTATTTTCCATTTTTCTTTTTGTCTATTTAACACTCTTAGGGTAGACAATAGACACGACAGTGTGTACATTCATTTGCGTTTCAGTAGCAGTTTCAATAAATCTATTTTTGAAAATAAGGAACTCTAAACATGAAAGTAGACTACTTCAACCCGACAGATGAGAGCAACAAAGATGAATTTTCAACTCAGTTTTGAAAGACTGCAGTGTTTTGCTTTTCCTGAGAGCGAAAGGAAGGCCCTTCCAGATACTTAGACCAGCAATGCTTACTCGCGGTATCCAGAGTTTGCAACAATCGAATGAGCGGAGTGATCTAGTGTACAAAAGGCGTCATGAGCGCTTTGAGATACGACGGTGCCAGGTCATGCAAGTAGCTGTAGCAAAGAGTTGCAATTTTGTACTCTATGCGAGCGCGGACCAGAAGTCAATGCAACTCTCTCAGAAGTGTTTTATATATGTTTGTATGTAATGTTGTTCGTCCGTCGAAGTCGACTAGGACCATCAAGTAATCCGGTTAGGGGGAGGTTGGGATTACAGTGAGCTCGTAGGTGGCTTTCTAGACCGCTCCCTGCTCGGAATAATCTATGGCACGGTGGGCATGGAATAGTTCCTTTAGACGGTGACCTAATGTTGCTCTTTCGGACAAGCCTGCGTGTCTCAGCTGTGGTTATTATATTAGCCTCATGGGATTTAGCTCCCTTCATGACAGCAGCTCTCCAACTGGCTCTGTCCTGGGCTGTCTGCACCCATTAAGTAGGGTGTATGCTAAAGGCCTTTAGTGCCACTTTCAGTGAGTCTTTGTAACGCCTTTTTGACCTCCTTGGGAGCGCTTGCTTATCGTGAGTTCTCCGAAGAATAATTGTTAGGGGAGCCGATGGTCTTCCATACAGGCTACGTGTCTCATCCAACGGAGGTGAGACTGCATCAGAGTGGTGAAGATACTACGTAGGTTCGCTCTAGCGAGGACGTCGGTGTCGGGGACTTTGTCTTGCCACCTGAAGTAGACGAGTTTCCTGAGGCAGGTAGTGTGAAAATGATTCAATATATTGGCATGACGCTGGTAGACTGTCCACGCTTCACATCCATAGAGCAGTGTCGGGAGGACTGCTGCGCTATAGACCTTGAGCTTTGTTTCTCGTTTGAAGCCTCTCCTGTCCCAAACAGTGGTGCGAAACCTGCTAAATATGGCACTAGCTTTTTCGAGTCTGCCATTCATTTCATCATCCATGACGACAGATCTAGAGAGGGTGCTGCCCAAGTAAGTACATTTATCCACCCGGTTGAGACGCTGTCCACTGATGATAATGGTGGGTTCAACGTAGGGCTTACTGGGAGATGGCTGATACATAACCTCAGTCTTCTTTGTTTTGATTGTGAGGCCAAAGTTATTTCACGCCTCAGAGAAGATATTAACGCTGTGTTGCATGACGGCTTCTGAGGAAGCGTTGACTGCACAATCGTCTGCAAACAGAAGCTCGTTGATCGTGGTATGTTTGACCTTTGCTTTAGCTTGAAGCCTCGTAAGGTTAAATATTGATCCATCAGTACGAAACCGGATTGGCAAGCCCGTGGTTGAGTCCTTAAACGCATCAGACAGCATTGCGGAATACATAATACTGAAGAGTGTGGGAGCAAGAACACAACCCTGTTTTACACCGTTTGTGACGTGGAATGCTTGAGATGATTGACCGTTGTCCTGCACTCGGGCCATAATACCATCATGCATCTGACGGATGATGTTGGTGAACTTGTCTTGGCATCTGTATTTCTTCATGATTTTCCACAGGCCACCTCTATTGACCCTGTCAAAGGCCTTATTCAAGTGGATAATTTTTTATATATGTCTGTATTTTGTTCCTGGCATTTCTCTTGAAGCTGTCTAGCAGCAAACACCATATCGATAGTTCCGCGTTTTTTTCGGAAACTGCATTAACTTTCGGGTAGGAGACCAAGCTCCAGATGTGCATTCAGGCGGTTCAGAATATGTGTATGTTGTGGGTGCGTGTGTATTTGCTTGTGAGTAGTTGTAATTTTATAATTTCATTATTGACCTATGTTCCCAAAAAGGTTCGTTTCAAAAACTTCAAATTTCATTGAACTTTTAAAATATTTATAAGAGTCGTACGTGTTGATAGATAGGCCACAGAAAATGTTTTTGGTGTATGACATCACTTTTAAATCCTTTATTTTAGCATCCCTTTATTGAGACTTGCCGCCTGACTGGTATGGTGATCTAAAGGTTAACATGCTCTAAGAAATTAAATGTTTTTGTCGTGATTCCTGTAAAATCATAGGCCAAGTTTCATTATAAGATCCCTCTCTATAAGTAACTGCTCTGTTTCTGCAGATGGTTAAAATAGCCGCTCTCTATTAAAGATCTGTTCTGCTTATGTTGATAACGATATAGTGACTACATAAGGGACTGGTGTGGTTGTATAGACAAACTTTTATATTGCCACCCCCACCCCCTCTGTGCATTGTGTATTTCAAACCCCATGGATTCAAGATAAAATTATATTTTTTGTTTTGTTTTTAGGGTTATTCTTAATTCCGTTATCTTGACTCATAGATAAGTTGAATAGTATTGTTTTACTGCCAAATATGTAAGTGATTAAACATTGTCTTAATTTCAAATGGTTGCCCACTTAATATTATGTTTAATTATTTTAATTTCTGTTCACTCATTAGAGATGAGACCTAGAGAATATGTGTTTACTATCAAAATCAATTATTCTAGGATGAAACGTGGTTGTTGTCATTACTGATAAGGCCAAAATGAAAATTGCTTTCTGTCATTTCTCAGAAGTCAAACAGATAACGTATCTGATAAAGTAGGCCTATTATCTGTTAATTAAACAAAATCTACAAAATACAAGACATAAAAAATCGTTAGTTATATAGCTTAAATTAAGCTGGCAACTGAAACATTGCTACTGTCGTCTTTAGTGGAACTTTTATATTCAAAAAACCAAACTAGTTATCTAATAATTGTTACTGTAGTCATTTGTGTAGCTCTTATGAAACTAGTAGCTTAAACATTGCTTGTTGTAGTCATTGGCGTTTATCTAATGAAACATATATACTCAATGATAGCAAACGATAAACTTCAACACTTACATAGAGTGACGCGAGGGCCAAGAGATAGCTTATGAAAAAAGGTTGTGTAATAGCCAGTTCATTAAGTATGCCTAGTTAAAGCAACGACTATTATGAGATAGTATATGCAGTAGCGCTAATTAAAACATTTTCATTTATTACTATCTGTATATAGCAATCCGATCCTTGCCTACATAGGTAATGTTAAGTAAGATACAAAGACAAAAAAACGCAAAAGTTTCGTCCATCTTTGAAAATAAAGTATTTTTTTACTGGTATTTTGGATTGATTGCTATTGACAATTGTTTTTGTTTTGGTAACCATACATGTTAGAATCCTAACACTACAATGACTGCTGTTGCTTTATGACTTTAAATCTCTACCTATTGATTAGATTTATGAAATTATAGTGTTGTATATCCACACATATCTATGTTAAGAATAAATTCTGACGTACACCTTCATACATTAGATCTAAATTTGAAAGCGTTATGCAGAACTTATGGAAATTGTATACAAAATTCCCATTCAAGGGTGATGTAGGAAAATGAATTTCACCAAGTTAATCGGGACGTCAATAACAAAAATGAAAGTGGGGAGGTAAGGCATGCAAGTTTGATATCACGGAGGGTGAACAAACACTAAGTCAACATACAAGCTATTACATCATTATTATCAGTCTAACTCAAATTTTTTTCCTAACCACTATATCACATAAAGTTTCTCCTAAATTATCTATTCTATTGTTATGCCCTATCTAGATACCTGTATTTATTCTGAGCGATGTGGTCCATTCGTATTTCGCAATTCTATTTCTATCTATCTATCTATCTATCTATCTATCTATCTATCTATCTATCTATCTATGTATCTATCTATCTATCTATCTATCTATCTATCTATCTATCTATCTATCTATCTATCTATCTATCTATCTATCTATCTATCTATCTATCTATCTATC
>CAXITT010000350.1:760430-781263 GCA_964033795.1 Lymnaea stagnalis
CTATCTATCTATCTATCTATCTATCTATCTATCTATCTATCTATCTATCTATCTATCTATCTATCTATCTATCTATCTATCTATCTATCTATCTATCTATCTATCTATCTATCTAAGAAAGTCTTAACCCAGTTCTGTTTTGAAAACTAAAATTTCGTTTGAGTAAAATGATATGTTTTGATAAGCAGGGTATAATTGTAAAAGTACTTTCGTTTTGTTAACGTCATTGCTTTTCTTAATTGGTAAAATGAGAATATGTATTGTACATTTTTCACAACTGTAATATCATTGAATTTAAAGATATTGTCATTTACGTAAAACTCTGCACACCCTATTTCTTAACCCCGAAATATATGTACCTAAGAAAGATAATTATTTGTCAAATTCATTCTGAGGCGTATCTCTGGCTGCCTTGGGCTATTGAAACTTTCGTTTAACTCCCACCCACCCCCACAAACCAAAAAGTTTTTAAACAAAAATAATCCAGGACATTGTAACCCCTTACTTAGACATTTAAAAAAAAATTTTTTTTACATGTGTTGTTCTTATTCAGATGAGTGATAAGAGCATTAGTAAATACTATTTGGATATGTAGTCTCACTGCACTGATTACATGAAACGGCATTTTCGTATTAAAAGTATTGGTAGAAGTTAAGTTTCTTACTACTTTATAACTTTCATAAAAGGTTCTTTAGAAACAATAAAACTTTTTAAATGTTAAAAGTACAAAGCTAAAGTTGTATTTAATTTTAGAAAATTATAGCAATTTAAAAAGCCATTTATAATTTTTTATTAATTTTACTTTTATTACGATGAAAATATATGATCAGTTTTGTTATACAGGGTTATAAAAGCAAAGAAACTGAGAGTTGTCGTTAAAATAGGCAAATTGCGCGATGACGTCATTTGCGTAATTATTTACATTCAATAAATTTTATTCTTATTTCGCAATATTAAGAGTGCACTAAAACACCCAATGAGATTAACAGATGTTTGGGTTTACCCGATAAATGTGATTAAGATGCAATTCTTAGATCATAACATTTAAATTCATAATTATTTTAATAACTTTTACATTCGGATAAAATGCTTAAACGTTTTCCTTATTGGATAGTAAAATAAAAGCGGATGTAAAATAATTTTTGCGCATTTAAATTTATTCGATTTCCGTAAAACAATAGAAAATAAATATGATTGTTTTTAGGAATCCATCGTTCTTAAATCGTTTCGGCTCTTTGGCATTAAGTCACTATACTTCATTCTTATATATATATATATAAATATTATATATATATGTATATATTCTTTGTCTTGTAGTGGTGCAACATTTGTGGACAGCTAATTAAACCACTTTTCGTAATTTTATGGAGCGGAAAATTCATCTTTTCCTTTTGTTTGTTGTTGTTTTTTTGGTTTTGTTAAATAAATAAATAGCAATCTTAATATTTTTGTCAATGGCTGCATGTTTTGGTGTTTAGATTAATTAACGTAGCTGTTGCAATGAGCTTTGTCTTTTTTCAAGCATTTAGTTTAAATAGATATTTAATCTATAAGGATTTACAAGCATCTTTTGTCTATTTAGTTTGATAAATCCATTCTCGTACCAAAAATCAATAACCACAATTACACAAGTGATACATCACGTAAAACAACATAAATACAAACAAAAAATGCATACACAGGATTGATACAAGCAACTTTGTTTGCATGGGTTGTGTATTTGTTTAGTACGTTCACTTTGAAGTGTAACATACCTTTTCCATCTATGTCCTTTAAGCAGGTAAACCCTGCTCTTCACATACACTCATGTTCAGTCGTCCCTTTGTATTATGTCATAACTTGTCTTGACTAAATAGCCTGTACTCTCTTGTCATTCCTATCTAGTATGTCTAGCCAGTCCTATCCTAGTCTGTTCTATCTAGTCAGCCGTTTCTGTTAAACGATTGTACTAACATAGGAATTCTAATTTGTATTCAAGTGCGTACGTCACCGTGTTTGTTGTGAGACAATAATAAGTTTATAACTAAAAAAAAAATGGTATCACTTGTCTAAGCAGCGCTCACCTTCTACAACACAACTTGTCTGTACATAAGTTGTCTTACAAAATGGCGGTTACATCAAATGATTCAATCGGTAATGGTTTAAAATAGAATTGTGTGACGCAGGAATAAAAATTCCCGTACCATAGATTTATAAGATAAGAAACAGATTAAGTGATGGGTGTATCAGTTGAATGGCTTGTTCTAAGTATAACTCTTACAATGATTTGCGCCCTCTTCCATCTTATCAGACACCACAGGGCCCAGGAGTGCTGATCTGTCTGATGTGTCTTCCTCTATTGTATCATAGACCACAGGATATAGAAATGTTAGCTTATCTGCTGTGTTTTCTCTCATTGTATCCGAGGCCACAGGATTGTGATCAGTTAGTTTATATATATCTGAACTATATCTGTTACAGGCTAAGTGGGACCCCAGGCAGTCTATAGATTACTAAATGGCAAATTCAAACGTCAACCAAGTAAGCCACATGATCAGCCGAGAAGTCAATCCACAGTCCTGGATCTACTGCTTGATTTATTTTATCATCTTCATCTATATCATCATCTTCAGCAGACTGTAGTGGGTCACCAAAAATTTCATTTTCAAGCACTAATGCAGTGGCTGGATTTGCAGAAACGCCTATAGTTGACTTATAAAGAGGGTTGATAGTGTCAGTAAAGTCTTGTTGTGGGACCAAAGTTAAATAATTTGCGATTCAATATTACATTTGCGATCTGCTTATACCATGCAATTACACTACCGGGAAAATATACAAATTTTTCTTGAGGACGTGTGGTGCCCCCCAAATGCTTGGTGCCCTAGGCACGTGTCTTGTTTGCCTAGTGGTTAATCCAGCCCAGACTGTGTGCCTTATAAGGAGTACACATTATTTAAATAACAAACACATATTTAAATCCCTAGCAAGAATCAAACAATGATCTGAAAAAGCTGCTGCCATTTTCTATTTACTGTTTTTAACAAAATAAACATGTATATGGCCTTACAAATATAATGTCTCAAACACTAACTAACGCACATATTCTGGTGAAGGTCTGAGATTACTCTCTTATGACCCCGGCTAGTAAATTGGCTATCAACTCCATCTGTTGAGCTGAGCCATACAACATTTCCCTCACAAAGGATCATCCAACCGCCCTGGCTTCCCCCGGGAGATCTAGTGCGGGACATTCAGTCAACAGATGTTCTAAGGTCTCTGAGGCCAGGCTGCAATGCCGGCAGGTAGGATCTCTGTTGTTGTCCAACCTCCAGAAATATGTGCGCAAGGGGCAGTGCTCGGTGCGCATCTGCGTCACTAGACTCTGCGATCTGCGACCTAACCCCCACCATGGGTCTTGTTTGCTAGGAGTAGGCAAGTTCGAATAGACGCCTCTGGCGGTCGTGTTGTCAGCCCATTGCCTGTACCACTTCTAACTGAAGTGGTCCGCCAGCCAGTTTTTGACTCCCAAGAAAGTCATTGGTACTTCTGGCTGAGGCTGGGCAGCCCCGGTTTTCGCCAGAGTGTCAGCTATCTCATTGCCACTGATGTTGACGTGCCCTGGTATCCATTGCATTTCGACCTTGCACCCTATTTCACCAAGTCTGCATATGTCGTTGTGAATGACGTCGACCAGGCTTGTGGTACCCTGCCTCTTCTCCAAGATCTCAAGAGCAGATCTTGAGTCTGAGAAGACAACAATATCAAGCCCCGCATGCTCCGTCCCTTCCAGAGTGATATGGACTCTCTCCAGGGCCTTGTGCAAAGCTATGAGCTCCGCGTTAAAGTTTGACGCTGTAGTCCCACAAGGCCCCGAGAGTTTTTCATTAGGTGGTCCACCTACTGGGTACTGAATAAGCGCACCGTACCCAGCATTTCTTTTCCAAAGATCGGCAGATCCGTCCGTGAACACTTTCACAGGTATGTCCGTGAACACATCCATGGTCTCAAACACTGACACACACGAATTTATATCAAACATATTTCTGGACTTATTTACGATAATTTTTTTCAGTGTCTTTTTTTTCTTACATTTGTTCTCACACAACACATCATAACAGAGCAAGGTAGACAATTTATATTCCAATAATCATTGTGTCTCCCACCACTCAATAAACATTGTCTATTTCCCCCTCTCAATAAACATTGTCTCTTCCCCCCCCCCCCTCAATAAATATTGTCTCTTTTCCCCCCTCAATAAACATTGTCTCTTTTCATCCCTAAATAAACATTGTTACTGTTTCTTCCTTAATAAACATTTCCTCTTTTCCCACCTCAATAAACAATGTCTCTTTTCACCCCTCAATAAACATTGTCTTTTTTCCCCCCTAAATAAACATTGCCTCTTTTCCCACTTCAATAAACATTTTCTCTTTTACCCCCTCAATAAACATTTTCTCTTTTCCCAACTCAATAAACATTGTGACTGTTTCTTCCTCAATAAACATTGCCTCTTTCCCCCCTCAATAAACTTTGTCCCTTTTCCCCCCTCAATAAACATTGTCTCTTTTCAGCCCTCAATAAAAATTGCCTCTATTCCCCACTCAATAAACATTGCCTCTTTTCCCCCCTCAATAAACATTGTCTTTTTTCCCCCCTCAATAAACATTGCCTTTTTTCCCCTTCAATAAACATTGTCTCTTTTTCCCCCCCAATAAACATTGTCTATTTTCCCCCTCAAAAAACATTGTCTCTTTTCCCCCTTTAAAAAATATTTTCTCTTTCTCCCATCAATAAACATTGTCTCTTTTCCCCCCTCAATAAACATTTTGACTCTTTCTTCCTCAATAAACATTGCCTCTTTTCCCACCTCAATAAACAATGTCTCTTTTCACCCCTCAATAAACATTGTCTCTTTTCATCCCTAAATAAACATTGCCTCTTTTCCCACCTCAATAAACATTTTATCTTTTCCCCCCTCAATAAACATTGTCTCTTTTCCCCACTCAATAAACATTGTGACTGTTTCTTCCTCAATAAACATTGCCTCTTTCCCCCCTCAATAAACTTTGTCCCTTTTCCCCCCTCAATAAACATTGTCTCTTTTCAGCCCTCAATAAACATTGCCTCTATTCCCCACTCAATAAACATTGCCTCTTTTCCCCCCTCAATAAACATTGCCTCTTTTCCCCCCTCAATAAACATTGTCTCTTTTCCCCCCTCAATAAACAATGTCTCTTTTCCCTCTCAATAAACATTGTCTCTTTCCCCCCTAAATAAAATTTTTGACTGTTTCGTCTTCAATAAACATTGCCTCTTTCCCCCCCTCAATAAAAAACTTGACTGTTTCGTCTTCAATAAACATTGACTCTTTTCCACCCTCAATAAACATTGACTCTTTTCCCCCCTCAATAAACATTGTCTCTTTTCCCCCCTTAATAAACATTGTCTTTTTTCCCCCCTCAATAAACATTGCCTTTTTCCCCCTTCAATAAACATTGTCTCTTTTTCCCCCTCAATAAACATTGTCTATTTTCCCCCTCAAAAAACATTGTCTCTTTTCCCCCTTTAAAAAATATTTTCTCTTTCTCCCATCAATAAACATTGTGTCTTTTTCTTCCTCAATGACATTGTGTCTTTTTCTTCCTCATTAAACATTGTGCCTTTTTCTTCCTCAATAAACATTGTGTCTTTTTCTTCCTCAATAAACATTGTGTCTATTTCTTCCTCAATAAACATTGTGTCTTTTTCTTCCTCAATGACATTGTGTCTTTTTCTTCCTCAATAAACATTGTGTCTTTTTCTTCCTCAATAAACATTGTGTCTTTTTCTTCCTCAATAAAATTGTGTCTTTTTCTTCCTTAATGAACATTGTGTCTTTTTCTTCCTCAATAAACATTGTGTTTTTTTCTTCCTCAATAAACATTGTGTCTTTTTCTTCCTCAATGAAATTGTGTCTTTTTCATCCTCAATAAACATTGTGTCTTTTTCTTCCTCAATAAACATTGTGTCTTTTTCTTCCTCAATAAACATTGTGTCTTTTTATTCCTCAGTAAACAGTGTTTCTTTTTCTTCCTCAATAAATATTGTGTCTGTTTCTTCGTCAGTAAATAGTGTGTCTTTTTATTCCTCAATAAACATTGTGTCTTTTTCTTCCTCAATAAACAGTGTGTCTTTTTCTTCCTCAATAAAATTGTGTCTTTTCTTCCTCAATAAACAGTGTGTCTTTTTCTTCCTCAATAAAATTGCGTCTTTTTCTTCCTCAATAAAAACTGTGTCTTTTTCTTCCTCAACAAACATTGTGTCTTTTTCTTCCTCAATAAACATTGTGTCTTTTTCTTCCTCTATAAACATTGTGTCTTTTTCTTCCTCAGTAAACATTATGTCTTTTTCTTCCTTAATGAACATTGTGTCTTTTTCTTCCTCAATAAACAGTGTTTCTATTTCTTCCTCAATAAATATTGTGTCTTTTTCTTCGTTTGTAAACAGTGTGTCTTTTTGTCCCTCAATAAACATTGTGTCTTTTTCTTCCTCAATAAACATTGTGTCTTTTTCTTCCTCAATAAAATTGTGTCTTTTTCTTCCTCAATTAACATTGTGTCTTTTTCTTCCTCAACAAACATTGTGTCTTTTTCTTCCTCAATAAATATTGTTTCTTTTTCTTCCTCAATAAACATTGTGTCTTTTTCTTCCTCAATAAACATTGTGTCTTTTTCTTCCTCAATAAACAGTGTGTCTTTTTCTTCCTCAATAAAATTGTGTCTTTTTCTTCCCCAATAAACATTGTGTCTTTTTCTTCCTCAACAAACATTGTGTCTTTTTATTCCTCAATAAAAATTGTGTCTTTTTCTTCCTCAATAAACATTGTGTCTTTTTCTTCCTCAATAAAATTGTGTCTTTTTCTTCCTTAATGAACATTCTGTCTTTTTCTTCCTCAATAAACATTCTGTCTTTTTCTTCCTCAATAAACAAGTCTCGTTAACCTAGGGGTTACTGCTGCACCTTAATAAAACAGCGTGAAACTATCTGCACATGTCAATAAAATTTCGGCACGGAAAAATTGTTGTTAGCAACCTCTATGATAAATTAACTTATGTGAACCAATTTTCTAGGCTGCAAGAATGGAACTCGAAAAATCATTTCTGCAGATGAAATAAAGGTGTGAAAATATTTCCCATTGTATAAGCAAATGATATATTTTCTGTTCAATTGCAACTACATCTAGAGTTTTCCTTCAGCCGTCCATGCACAACAAGCACCTGTGGAGCAAACTTTCGCTCAAGCGAGAAAATGCTTAAACGCTTGAGAAATCGCAGCTGAAAAAAATCCCTTTGAGAGAAACTTTAATTGCCCAGTGTAACATTGAATACAGGTTTCCTGGATATTATTATGATTCTTAGGAATGAAACTTTTTTAAAAGCTGCAAAATATTCATAAAAGTTTATAACAAAAACGTGAAAAAAAAGATATTTCAATTCATTTATGTCGCCCACCCCCCTTTTTTTGCTCCCCCCCCCCACACTGTGAGGCTTTGTGCCGGTACCTGACATCCAGAAAATCGTGTAAGCTTAAAATGTTAATTTCATTCAACACAAACATCAAACAAACAATAAATAAACAAACTTAAATCATTATAATTATAAAGGTTTTTTATATCTAATAAAAGTGTACATTTCATAATTAAAGATGGTGTACAATAGACAAAAATTTTTTTTAATGCAACATGTTTTATTCGTTTAAAGGATCAAAGGTTCAAAAGTAAGTTTAAATGAAATAATGTTAAAATATAAACAAAGGAACATACTTGATAAGAAATAAAATGGATATTAAAAGTACATGAGATAGGATTGTTGGAAGCAGACGAGCCGATACTGGAGGTGGGTACACTCACAAGGAGCGGTGTCAGAGGTGTTCATGTGGTGTAGTAGAGTTGCCTAATCTAAAATAACAATAAACAGACGATACAAACTTGTATTAAGTATTTACAATAGTGATGTTAGCGCCAGTCCCGACTAGTGGCACTATAATTTATTCCCTCAGAGTTGACTCCACTGTGGACATGGCGGCCGTACAACAACCAGCCATGGTTATACCCAAGTGGGTGGACATAAGCCCCACTACTGCCTGGACAAGTACAGGTTGTGTACGTGAACTTTGTCCTATCATCACTCACCTCGTACCTGTTAATCCAGTGTCCTACAGAGACCTGTTTGGGACATCCATGGGGATGTGATACTATGAATGTAAACTTGTCCGTATCTCTAGAACTCTTGTATTTGTTGTTTACTTTCTTCCATAGATCAAACAGGTGTCTCACCATCTTGTCCAGTTTATCCAGTAAATCTACGTCACAAGTCACACATGTCAAAACACACCAGTCATCTTCAATGTTTGCCTTTACCATCGACAAGCCATTGAGAGTGACCAGTGGACTATCTTGTCTATCATAAAACAATCTACACGTCGTGTGTCTCGCCTCAACGTCATCAAAGACCACGTGTCTTGCAGTGCACAGTCCTACATTTCCCCAACAATTCGTTGGGTGTGTCTGATTGTTGACACTTGTGACATTTACAAGTTCCCAGGTTGTATTTCTTGATGTATTCCTCCGTCCACTTGTTTACACTCCACACCATCCCAGACCCTAGTCTCATCACGTCACATCCGCTCTTCTTATAAAATGGATATGGTTTTTTGCTGTTTGGCCAAATCTTTGGTCTTTCTCCACTGGTCATTGTAACAGCTACCCTGACAGTCAGGTCAGCTGTAGCTGTGATGTACTCAACCAGTTCGTTGTCATGGTGCACATCAGGCAGGTGATTGATGTTAAACTCGTTGACAGGTACAAACTTTGTGTGACCTGGGTTCTTCTTGCACCTAACAACATGTTTGTGTAGATCTGCTTCTCCTTGTGACACCTCGGTTTCATGTGTACCTGACAAGGCCAACAAGGAAAGTACATTTTAATCACTGTTTTTACACCTTTCTCTCTTCCATTACTCCATTGAACTAGATTTCATTAAGTCTATGCATTCATTTCAAAAATAATTTAAATATATATATTTTTTGAGAGGAAATATGAGACAATAACATATTTAAGAAATATAAATTGTCAGGACAAAACTCTTAAAAATTTAATCGCCATTACTGTAAATGGGACACATTATGTTTGTGTTGCATACACCTTATAACAATGATCTTAATTTAACTGTGTCAGGTTGTACATCAATCAAGATTATATCGAAGAATGATTACCACAGAAAAGACTTGGTGGCTCTTTTTTGTTACAACTGACATATCTGCTATTTTCTTCTCTACTTTCATCTCTGCAATGCTCTTATAAGGAAGTTAGCAAACATATAATGCACATCCTTATTCTAAAAGACACTATATGTTTATTCTCTTTCTCTCTAGCTTCAATTTATTTTTCTTTAGAAATCCCTTTCATTATTTCTATCTTTATCTTCTCAAACTGTTGTTTTTTTTTCTCACATTCTCCGATACATTTAATAGACTAGATATCTTTATTTCTCTTTAAGTTTACACAGTTTTGCTTGCCCTCTCTTTCCCACATTTTCTAAAAAAATAGCATACTCTTTACTTTTCACATCATGGTCTTTTTTTCCACACTAAAATTCAAATTTCTTTTAATTTTTCTCACGATTATTATCTAGCTCAGATTTACCATTTGTTGTTTTAAATTTCATTTTTTCTGTTAGGATTCCTGATTTCCTTAGCGAAATCTGTAAATAAATAAAAGTAACAGTAATTAGCAAACCTTAAATATATTATTTATTTTAAACACAATTTTTAGTAATCAGAGTTACCTTAATAAATTTTTGTATTATTTTATGGAAATTTATTTGAATGCTTAGAGTGAATGTGCTCTGGTCATGCAAAGATCTCTCAGCTGCAAATTTCAGCTGTTTAATAAAATTATATATTTTTTTTTCTACAATTCTTTGGATATTTTATTTAGTTGCAATTTAAATTTAAAGATACTATTAAATACATAATTAATGAAATCTAGTCATATGATCAGCTTGTTATATGGCGTAAAAAATAATAAAAGATAATTTCAATTTTTTTTTAAAGATTTACATGTCAATAGATTCTTCGTAATCAGCTTTAAAATCACCTTGCCTCTGCAGATCTTGTCATTTTAAAGGGCTGTTTAGAGCAATACACC
Source organism: Lymnaea stagnalis (assembly GCA_964033795.1). NCBI lineage: Eukaryota > Metazoa > Mollusca > Gastropoda > Lymnaeidae > Lymnaea > Lymnaea stagnalis. Next base: position 770,596 of record CAXITT010000350.1, read on the forward strand.
TTTTTTGCAAGTATTTTTTCTTGTTATTTTTAAAAAGACAATTTCTATAGATACCGTATTTTACGGACTAAAAAACGAACATTTTTTCTTTTAAAAATTGCCTACACAATTCAGGTGTGTCTTATACTCAAAAGTAATATAAAACTGTTAACATTTAATTTAAACAAAAAAAAATTGCTTAAAAATTAAGGTGCGTCTTATAGTCCGTAAAATACGGTATGCTTTAATGAGTAAATAAATTAAATTTAAAAAAAAAATAAAAAAAAAAAAAAAAAATATTAAAAAAAAATTTGCCTGACTATTATTATAAACAACGTTCAAGTATACGAATTGGAAAATTAAAATGAATTTTTAAAACGATTAAGTAATTGTATATTAAATTTATCCAATGAAAAGTGTAGTTCTTAAAAATCATCATAAAACAAACAAAACAGAGTAAAATACTTTTTAAATAAATTTTATTAATTTGAATTTATACATTTAAGTTAATTTTTTTATTTTACTAATTTTTTTTTTATAAAATCATATTTTTAAAATGTATTAACTTTTTAGTTTGAATTGGTCTATTTAAATGTATGATTTAGAAAAAAAAAAGTAAGTCTTTACATTTTATAATTTCTTTTCAACTCATAATGACGATGGATACCGTTTACAAAAACTGTTTTATTTGCGCTTCCAAAATGGCATATAAAGATTAATTTTTTTTTTTTACAGTTTTGTGAAAAATGTTTGACCAACCATAGTAGAAATATTATCGTTTTAATTTAATGCCTGTTCGTTATAGCACTAACATGTTTGCACATATTTCTTGATATTTTTTTTAAAAATTGTATTTTAAAAAAAAAAAAATTTTAGTTGGACCAATGATTTTAACACTCAAAGTGGCTAGTCATGGTTTGGTTCAAAACTCTGAGTTTCTGTGTAGGAATCTCTCCCTTTTGTTTATTCTTTGCTCGTCACTTGAAATAACGTTATTTTTTCAAAATATAAATACGCCGATTGAATGATGTAAATTAATTTTTCATTGGTTGGTTAACTAAAATCTTTATCAAAAATAAATAAAATAAATAAAACAAGGCAATATTATTCTGGTATGTGGAATGCATTGCTTGAATTTTGCTTTTGGTGGTGCATGAAATAAAATGTGCAAAAGTTTATTATATAAATTTGTAATTTCTTTTTATTAAATTTACGAGTATGTTACATTTTGTTCCTTAATTTCTTCATTTTTTTGGTATTTTTTATTCATTTTTACACCTTTATCCCCACCGTGTGTACCTGTAGCACACGTGTCTTAAATGAGGAAAGGGCGCGACCTTTAGCTATTGATAACTCTCGCAACAATTATATAGGGACACAACAAAATGTCTAGGCTAGACACGAAATTATTGCCCCCATTTATTTTTATTTTCTTTCGATAAGTAAATATTGCATCATATTTCTTTCATTCCTTTAACCAGTCTATAGACGTGCCTGCACTACTTTTATAACGGCCACCATCTTGTTTCTCATGACACTCTGTCGTCATGGCAACCAAGTTTACGGCCGTGGGAAAAGAGTGGAACTCCTTTCCAACATTTATTCTATAAATGAATGCACATTATGATCATTATCATCGGCTTGCCTTGTAAAAAGCGTAGCGTAAATTACTGTAGCTGTCCTTATGTTTAAAGTAGGCCTTGCTGAGTAGGCGGTCTTTGTGAAGTGTGACCGTAAAGTTACCTGCAGTCTTAGAGACAAGAGATTTGAATTGAATGAAGGGGTGAAAAAGGCCAAAAAATCTAAGTTGATGAATAGGTCAAGTTCAGTGATCTCCATTAAGGTGAACCCAATACCATCATCAATTCACCTTTTGTAAAATTCATAGAGGTGTCCAGTCCAGGAGTCTACGATCTGTTCAAAATGCGCATTGAACAGACATGCGCAACTGGGTACAATTTTACTCCCCATATCAACACCACTGATGTGGTCTAAGAATAAACAATAACGAATTTAGGGTAAGAACAAGATCAGCCAACCAGAGGAAGGTTTTGGTTAGTATAGAAAGAGGAGTTTTACTCTCGAGAAAGAATTTCCAAGCCAAGAGACTGCAAGTGTTGTGGATAGAATCTTATAGAGAGCATACAATCAAGCAAAACAATATGTTTCTTTTCAGCAGGATGATAATATATTAAAACGTTTTGTACTTTTGATAGAAGAGGGCAGTGAGGTTATAATGGGTTGATACAAAAAAATAATTGAAATTTTATATCGGAGCCTCATTTTAACATTAACTTAGGGAGACATGCAATGCCTAATGGTTAATGTTTTACCTTTTTAAAAGAAGTACCAAAAAATTATCATTCTATGGCTTTATCCATATATTAATATTGGAAATGTGCTCAGCATCATTGACGCCTATCAATTTCCTTTAGATCACTTTAGTTTCTTGCAGAAAAAAGCTTTGCAGTCGACTCGATTTCATCTGTGCATTTTTTTTCAGCCCTCGTAATAGTTTAAAGGTTTTTACAAGGTTTTCTTGTGGAATCAAAGTGTGTTGAATGTGTTTTATCTCTTTGATTATCTTGTGTTTTTTACCCCGATGAACAGTGATTACATTGATTTTTTTGGACGTCGTTGCCATACACCAAGACCCCATCCATAGCCACCATATTGGAAACTCTTGAGACGCCATCTTGAAAACAAATGGCAAGTTCAACCCAACTATTTAAAGACAAATCGAATACAGACAAAAGGCGTTCCCGTCATCTTGGAGAAGACAACCTCGTTCAAACAAAAATCCAAGACAGTTCTCACTCAAGAACTCAAAGAGTTATTCATACCGCTCACTTACACGGCGAATGTCTTGCTACAGGAACAACGGAAAACACAAACAAACATTTCAAAGGCTGAGGGAAATATATACGATGAATGTAAAAAAAGAAATGTCTATTCATTGGATCAATAAAACATATATTATCTTCTTATCTTATCTTAAATTATATATCTAATTGATGGAAAATATCACAAATGTATTAATAAGTAGTAATTTATTTTCTTTTGATAACATCTTTTGCAGATAACTAAAACTAGATATTACTACACTACATTGATTGAAATCTGAAACGACTGCAATGTAATTAAATGTCACAATCATTAAATATTTCTTTGATTGTTTTTGGAAAGTAATTTAGACTTGCTTTACCGTGATTAAATAAAAGTACATAAGCTTTCCAACATACAATTGCACTAATTTCTACCACAGAAAATGGGCAGTAATGCTCATGAACACGTAGTAGATATATTGACAATGCTTAAAAAACGCACAAACTGTGGGGGGGGGGGGGGATTTTCTGACCTGCAATAAAAACAATATACACTATAATTTTCATAATCACACACTCTATGAACTTTTCTCTATAATTTATATTTTTAAATAATTACATTCATTAGGATTATGGCGTTCTTTCTGAAGTTGTATAACCATTAAAAAAATAATTATAATTATAATTTTTTACTCGTTTATAATGATTACTGTCATTAATTTTATGGCAAAGAAAAAAAAAGACATATGCATGATGTCATATGTATTATTACAATATTCACTATGACATTATTACGACATTTCAATAATATTACATTTTATTATTTGCTTGTTCACTATTTGACTACTTCTTCGGTTTTGATGGATGCCATCAATTTTTTGCTAAATAACTCTCTCGTAATGATCATTGTCAGTCATGTGTGGTTGTCTTTATTACATTCAGTAATCTTGCAAGTATTATCAGTCCAACGCCGGCTTTAGATAAACTTTCGCCCTGTGCGAAGCACCATTTCGGCGCCCCTTTAATGTCTCTGTGTGGCTTCGCCCTTTTTCTGATTACTAAGTAGGCTGTGGAGCTCGTGTTATGATGCTAAACATGTAGTTAACCATACGCATTTTATCATGCACATTAATTTAAATTGTTTAGTTTTTTCTACGGTACTTCACACTTCACTATAATAAACTAATTTAATTAAATATTTCCTGGGCGCCCCTGAATCCACGGCACCCTGTGCGAGGGAACAGGTCGCACACCGCAAATGACAGCATTGATGTAATCGGTCATAAATCGCTACTTTTTAAAAATGAGTTAATGTTGTAATTATTATCATTGTCATTCATAGATGGCTGGTTTTATTACATTCCTGAATGCTGCATGTGTTTTTTTTTAACAATTGAAATAATTTAATTTTACACGAGTATGAGTATTCATATCTATTACGTCTACTATTCTTTTGTGTCTGCAAACTATTGTGTCCACACACCTAGTGTGTCTACTTATCAAGTGTCTACTAATCTAGTTTGTCTCTTTTCAATTGAAAGTTTTAAAAATTTGTTAATTTTATCAAGGCTGAAGACTAATTCATATGATTGAAACATTTATTTTTTTATTCAATATCCATTTTTTAGAAATTGTCTACCTTACTAACAATGTTTCACGTCATAAAGTAGGCCATATCTTTTGTTGCAAACTTTGAGTAAAAGCTTTTAACATTTAATTTACTTATGTCCGAAAGAACTAAATATCTAATAATACAATTCATGAAAAAACAATAAAAAAAATTTTAGCCCTCATTTAAAAAGAATTTGTTAATTTTAAATATTAAATCTTTCTTTAAAAAGGTAAAAGGATACATTATTGGTGGTGACTACAAAAAATATTAGAGTGATTATAAATACAACAAATTTTGTGGGTAAAACTTCTTAAATTTAAATGAGCTAAGATGTTAACATACTTAAACGTGATACTTTTTTTTTTAAATTTGTGTTAAGTTTTTTTTTTTTTTTTTTTTTTTTTTTTTTTTTTTAACACATCGTTTTTCGTTCAAGCTGTGGTTCTCTACGCTTTGATATATTTTTAGAGTGACGAAATACATTATTTTTTTTAAAAAGTTAGGATTGGGGGTAATTGTTTTGTTGTTTTTTTTTTGTTGTTTTTTTTTGGGGGGGGGGGNTTAGTTTTCTACAATCGAGAACCTTCGACAAGACACTAGTAGACATACTAACCAGGTTAATTGGAAGGCAGCGGTAAACAAGATACATCAAAGAGATTTAACCACGCCCATAGCAAACGTCATTGTCTGCTAGGGGTCTAATGCGAGGTCAAAGAAAGTTCACGCACGGGGAAAAAGTGTTGTAAACAAGCTCTATATAACACAAGGGTTAATAATCAACAACATTTTTTTTTCATGTTTTACCAAGTAGTAAATGTTTTATATAACCTAACTTCTTATCCTGCTATAAAGTTGTTATTAATTAAACAATTGGTAAAAGTCTCACATACGCTTATATTTTCCTTTTTTAATTAAATGACACAACGCTGCCAAGGAAAACGTTTTGATGAATTAACTCTTAAAGGATTCATGGCTAAAGTAATTACCTTTAGCATTACGACAGTTAAATGTGTTGTTTCTCATTGTCGCACATTAGAATTATTTAACAAAAAATGGGTTAACTTAAATCTATTAATACATGCTAATTAATTACAAACAAATACTTGCCTAAATTCCTTACAATAAATTTCACTCAAAATTTACTTACCCCCATTTCATAATTCTTGATAGTATGTAAGTGAATGGATGCTGTGTTTATTTCAGTCAAAGAGTTCGCCGGATGATTTAATATAGTTCTGTAAAGTTCTTAAGTTCTCTGTAACGTGCTCTATGTCACGTTCTAAAAAAGGATAAAACATGGTAATGGTTGACTGGTATTATTACGTTTTTTTTAGTTTATTAAATATAGAATCAACTTCTTACTTCTTGCCTCGTTCGTTTCCATCATTTGGTTTTGTAAAGCTGATTTAATTTTTATTTTCGTCATGTAAGATAATTGATTTTTTTTTATATAGTTTCTTACGTTTCAAAAAGTCTTTCCCTTTTTACATAGACTTTCAAAACAACAGCCATGCATAAAGAAAAAAAACATTTTCAATTTTTTTGTTGTCTACAAGAGATTTGGGGATTAGTCGTTTAACTCATTTTATTGCTACATTTTATCTGTATTAAATTTTTATGTATGGATCTAATTTTTTTTTTTTTTTTTTTTTTTCTTTAATTTTTAACTTGTTTTTTTTTTTTTTATTTTTTTTTTTTTTTTTTTTTTTATTTTTTTTTTTTTTTTTTTTTTTTTTTTTTTAATTTTTTTTTTTTGTTTTTATTTTTTTTTTTTTTTTTTTTTTTCTGTGTAATTGTTAATGCTGCTTAACTTTATTAAACTGTTCTCTTTTTTTGGAAGAGCAACCATGTAAGGCTAGCTGACCGGTGTTGGTCCACGAACAACATTTTGAGAATTGTTTTAAAAAAAAATTAATTTTGGGTTTCCCCACACATCAACCAACTAATTGCCCCACCTACCACGTCATTGTTACTAAGCATGAACGTCAAGTATTTAGTGTAATTGTAAATCACATTGCTGTAGAACAAGGTAAAAAAAATATATTAAAAGTGGTGATCTATACATCTAGTCAGTGAGAAAGCCCCCAAAATAAAGGTGAAACATTTGAGCTTAACTAAAGTTACAATAAATCGATTACCTCCCCTGCTTCAGGTGTTTGCATTCCGTTTTAAAAATATATATATTTAATCATATAAGTATAAAGCATTGGAATAAATTAAAATTCCCCAATATATTATAAATCTCAACATACTTAAGGACTTGCTATTTTTTGTTCCGAAAACAATTTTTTATAATAATACAAATGTTGAAAAAAATGAAGCTACACATATTTGTAAGTATCCGTAGATAACTGCGTCACAATTATAAGATTCCTTGTCACATGACCATGCGATTGATGAGTCATACCACATGCGTCTCCCGGTTTAGTGTTAGTTTATAGTAGTTGGGCGTTCTCATTATGTTTTAATTTAAGCTACTTATTATTATATTATAGTTGAGAATACAAAAAGATTTCAAACTCAATGGGATTTTCCGCTTCGTTCCTTTCAAAACAATACTTATTTTTAGATTTTCGTGTTTGTTGTTGCAGGCTTCTAATGATAATTCATTATGGCTCTAAAGTTTAAGGACCGTCCTTGCGTTTATGGACATTTGGTACCAGTATTAAGTTCAACATAAACTATTACGGTTATTGTAGGTAATTTAATCTCACCGTTATTGTTCCAGTTTCCTCTTCCCGAAAGCTTGGCCACGTTTGTCTGAAACGAGTGTGAACACCTGACCTGGTTGAACCTATAAATAGATAAAGGGAATATCCAACAGGTGTGTTTCCCGATTTAAAGTAACTGTCTAGTACAGAATTCCTTTTTTTAATTTACTTCCAACACTATATAAAGCTTTGGCAGAACCGGTGCTAGCATGGTAAAAGGCCAGTGGCAAATTGAATTCTACGTGTCCTCTTATGTTATAATATATTATCTATACATCATTTAGTAGACCTTTTTTTTTTAACTCAATGTAGAAGCAATGCGTTTTTTTTGTGCGCATTTCGGCGTACGTGGTGAAGCAGCAAATGAGTTTGATGAACGTTGCGCAGTGAAATCATTACGGCCAAGATCAAATTGGGAAGGGTCATTAGAAGATGTAATGATAAAAACTGTCAATCGATTCGAATGCTTTGAAATTTGCAAAGGCCTTAAGGAGCGCTCCGAAAAAAAAATTGATGCTGTTTGCAAAAACCTCCTTCGCGAACAATGAGTTAACTCTTCAATAAACTTAATTACCATGAAAAGAAATTGACTGAACAACTAAGCATCAAAATTGAGTTTTTTAATTAGTTAATTTTTTTAAAGTAATCCCTATTTTATTATTAATGTATAAGAAATTAAAAATTATTTCTCGAAAACGATGAAGTATTTAATAAAACAATTTATTTTCTTAAGGATGATTTATTACTTTATTCTGTAGCATTAAACATTTATGTTTAAAATTTTTTTTAATAGATTTATTCTACTTACAGATTAAATACATTCTTGACACATGATTTCCTTTTTTTTTTTTAAAAAAAGAGACATTACTAATGCTTATATCAATGAAAATAATGTTTTCGTGTAATAGCTAAAAATACCCGTGATTGTATGTTTATTTTAGTAAATACCTTCAGCAATGACGTCAAAAAACCTCATATATCAAAACACACGATTAGAAATTTAGTAAAATATCATTGTTAGTGTATTTAAGGACTTGGGGCGGAAAGTGAGGTAGCAAAAGATGAAATGAAATAAGGAGACCCTGACAGAAGAGAAGAAGATATTATAAAGAGAGCGGAAGAGAGTAAGGATCGGAAACACTAGGAGGACAAATAAATATATTGTGGGAGGGATTCTGGGAGGGTGATTTTAAAAAAAAAAGAACAAAGATAGATAGACATATTATATTTGTTCGAGAGAAAACGAGTGAGAGAGATATATAGATAGAGAGAGAGAGAGAGAGAAAGAGAGAGATAGAGAGAGACAGAGAAAGAGATTTAAAAACGATTAAGGAGCGTTATGTTCATATATGTTTCCTCACTTACAATGAAAATTAGTTAACTTACAGTATACAATAAAAAAATTATTGCTATAAACTTGAAAAGTGAACTGTAAATGTTGAATGCTTTAGCATTTCAGTCAGGGCTTGTCAGGTAGTGTGCTCTTTCAATGGAATAACAAAACACTGGTACACACCTTTGTTTATCGTCGTCTAGCAACCCTGACGCCTTACGATACAGTTGTACAATGCCACCCTCACACGGCGTCGACCTTTATAAGGTTGAACACAGGAAAAGACGATTAAATCTATTTATAGGATTTATGCAAGTTGATAATTTTTTTGTTCTCTATTTCTTTAAAGGGATGCTGTCATTTTTTTTAACATACAGTTGAAATATCAAATCGATTCACTATAATGCAGAATTCAACGGTGAGTCTTGTGAACAACAACGTCATGCCAAACAAAAACTACGTCTTTCGGAAAGCAGGAATTTTTTGGCTCTCATTTTTTGGGCCTGAGAAATGATGCAATTGGCACAAGGGGGCGTTGAGCCTTCATTGCCACACCACCCCTTTTTTTTTTTTTTTTTTTATTTTTTTTTTTTTTTTTTTTTTTTTTTTTTTTTTTTTTTTTTTTAATAGACACAACGTGTTACGCACTGGCTTCTAATATGAGAAATTAATCTCCTATTTTAATTTTATTGGCTCGTTGTAAACAGTGCCTAACAAAGGACGATTCCATAGATAAATACAATTACAAAATTACGATACCCAAAAAAGTACCAATCGCAATTACTAATATTTAATTTAGTAATAATACAATTACAAAACAAGAGAAATATCATTACAAATCGTAAACTTACAGTATGGTAGATCTTGTACCGGTACACAGTTAACACACAGTTAGTACAATGTACCAATAAATAATGATGAATGACGAATGCGAATAAACACATACAAATACACAAAGAATAATACACGTCTCGTGAAGTTAAAAAAAAATATATCTATCAATCTCTGTCTACATGCCTATCTATCCCTTATATATGTGGGTCTACCGACGCATCTAGAAACGCCCTTAGTTTTCTACAATCGAGAACCTTCGACAAGACACTAGTAGACATACTAACCAGGTTAATTGGAAGGCAGCGGTAAACAAGATACATCAAAGAGATTTAACCACGCCCATAGCAAACGTCATTGTCTGCTAGGGGTCTAATGCGAGGTCAAAGAAAGTTCACGCACGGGGAAAAAGTGTTGTAAACAAGCTCTATATAACACAAGGGTTAATAATCAACAACATTTTTTTTTCATGTTTTACCAAGTAGTAAATGTTTTATATAACCTAACTTCTTATCCTGCTATAAAGTTGTTATTAATTAAACAATTGGTAAAAGTCTCACATACGCTTATATTTTCCTTTTTTAATTAAATGACACAACGCTGCCAAGGAAAACGTTTTGATGAATTAACTCTTAAAGGATTCATGGCTAAAGTAATTACCTTTAGCATTACGACAGTTAAATGTGTTGTTTCTCATTGTCGCACATTAGAATTATTTAACAAAAAATGGGTTAACTTAAATCTATTAATACATGCTAATTAATTACAAACAAATACTTGCCTAAATTCCTTACAATAAATTTCACTCAAAATTTACTTACCCCCATTTCATAATTCTTGATAGTATGTAAGTGAATGGATGCTGTGTTTATTTCAGTCAAAGAGTTCGCCGGATGATTTAATATAGTTCTGTAAAGTTCTTAAGTTCTCTGTAACGTGCTCTATGTCACGTTCTAAAAAAGGATAAAACATGGTAATGGTTGACTGGTATTATTACGTTTTTTTTAGTTTATTAAATATAGAATCAACTTCTTACTTCTTGCCTCGTTCGTTTCCATCATTTGGTTTTGTAAAGCTGATTTAATTTTTATTTTCGTCATGTAAGATAATTGATTTTTTTTTATATAGTTTCTTACGTTTCAAAAAGTCTTTCCCTTTTTACATAGACTTTCAAAACAACAGCCATGCATAAAGAAAAAAAACATTTTCAATTTTTTTGTTGTCTACAAGAGATTTGGGGATTAGTCGTTTAACTCATTTTATTGCTACATTTTATCTGTATTAAATTTTTATGTATGGATCTAATTTTTTTTTTTTTTTTTTTTTTTTTTTTTATTTTTTTTTTTTTTTTTTTTTTTTTTACTTTTTTTTTTTTTT
>CAXITT010000350.1:783660-836677 GCA_964033795.1 Lymnaea stagnalis
TTTTCTTTTTTTTTTTTTTTTTTTCTCGCTCAGGTCTAGTTTTCGATATGTTTTACGGGAACAAGCATTTCAAAATAACTAGTAATGCGTTACGTCATTTGAAGATTATTAACTAATGCTGTCAAAGTATTTAAGTGAAATCAGTGTCAGTGTTTCTTGTTAAGAATATAACATTGGAAGTCATGAGAGAATATTCATGTTCTATCAATAATTTCGTTAATCAGGTCATTGGAAGTCATGAGAGAATGTATGTAGTTTTATTAATTTCATTACATTAGTCCTGTTAAAAAGGTATTTAATAATCTAATGGTATAATTTTGTGGTCATTACATGTTGTGATCATAAAATATGTCAAGATACAAGTATCTAGCATGACTAAACTATATTTTATATAGTTGAACATAACGTGACCAATCCATGTAATTTTAAATCTGTCAACCTGAAAAAGAAAATAGCTCTGGTCTATGAATGAATGAAGTCTAAATATAACTAATTTTATAATAATAAAGTCTAAAAATAAATGAATGACATTAATTAATGTAAAAAAATAAGTGAGTTGCATGAAAACATAATGGCATTATGAATAAAGGTTAAACAACTGAGCTATATGAATAAATGTCAAACATAACAAAGTTACATGACAATATGACAAACATAAATAAGCTGTCACCAAGAGACTCTATGTTGAGGACCAGCCTTACAGTATGCTTTGATCTGTACTGCATGGCAGGGAAATTTGATAGCCCTTTAAAATAGTTTTATGTTAAAGATATATCGTTGTATTTTTTTATAGAAGTAACGAATTAAAAGTATTTCTTGAAATTTAAAAAAAAAAATATTTTGTGTAATTTTTGCCATGGTTAAAAATAATGACAGTAACGGTTTTGTGTAATTTGTAATAGCATTGTATGTAATAACATTGTATGTAATAACATTGTATGTAATAACATTGTATGTAATTACATTGTATGTAATGTACACTTTAGTGGTATATATGGTAACCATTATGTTTAACAAAATACTTCATGTTGTCCCATCATTGTAACCCACTTTATCTTAGTATATAATATTGGATATAATAATACAATTGTATTTCATACTACCATTGTATATCATACAATCATTGTATAAAATACGCTCAAACAATCACATATTTTCGTTGATTTGATTTATTCCATTGCACATCATAATATCTCTTTATAACATGCTACCACTTTATGTCATATTAACATTGTATAACATACATCCACTGTATCCCATAATAAGATTGTATATAATATTACCATTGTATATCATACTACCATTGTATATCATACTACACTTGTATATCATATTACCATTGTATGTAAAATGACTTTGGTATGTCAAGAAAGGTTAAATTTTGTTCATATTCATAGGGGTGGTATTGGTTTTCTGGATTTGAAAGAAGAGATCGTGTTAGCTGTAGGTGATGAAGTTTATACATTGCTACGTAGACCGAAGAGTTAGTGTAACATCTGATTGAGATTTTAGAGTAAATGCCATCGGATATGGGGGAAATCTTGTCATTAATGAAATGATAAACATCACAAGTGCATTATTTGTGTTGGATTGGCGGATACGTTTAACAAAGAAATTATGGGCCAAGTTTCAGCTCGATAGGTTGACGGGAACGTGGTAATTTTTTTACAACAAAAAGATGATTAATATTAATGCTTAAAAGATACGTTTTTGGATTGCATTGGAGATATTTATAACACGAGTATAACATGAGTATGGGACTATCATTAATACCCTCTTTATTTTACTATTCTCTCTCTCTCTCTCTCTCTCTTTTTTTTCTCTTTTTTTTTTGTTTCTCTCCTTCTGTCTCACTCTCTCGCTCTCTCTCACTTTTTATATCCATTGTTCTAACTCTATGTCTTTTTCTAATTCTATCATCTTTTCTATGTTTTAACCTAACTTTTTCCTCTCTCTTGTTCTTTTTCTCTTTATTTTTCATCCTATAAATCTCGTTCTCCCCCATCGTTCTATCCCTCTAAATCCCTTTTTTATCTCAGTATTCTCTCCGTCTTACTCTCTTGCTTTCTTTTTCTATATCCTTCCATCTCTCTATTAATCTCTGTGCAACTTTATATTCTGTCACTTTCTTTCTCACAGTCTTAATGGGAATTAAAGAAATATTGATATTTCCAAGACCATGAAAACTATCGATCACTGATTCCAAAACATTATATATCAGCTCAAATATTAGAAAATCTTCGTCCGACATACAAAATGTTCAGAACAAGTTGGTCGTGGATTTGTGGTGAGTAGTGGGCATGTAGTGTTAAGCTCAAATGTAAATATTAAAATTTGTAGGCCTATGTTTAGGTATTGTGTCCCCCCTTCCATAAAAGAAATTCTGCAATTTGACAATGCAAGATATGTCCTAAAACAAGATTATTGCCACAAATCAGAATGATACGGTCAATGTCAATTTAACGCCACGCCTAATCATTCATGTATTTTTTAGAAGTCAATCGCTTTCAATGAAATGTCAGTTTATTTATAGTTTTAACGTGTTTCATCATGTTGTGTTTGTTAAACACGCACACACCTTTTCGAATATTTAATAACACCAATCCATTCAAGGAAACCTAAATAGAACTAAAATATCGAATCGATCCAAAATACTCCTTAAATCAAACTAATCAATCAAATAAAAATATTTAATCAAACCAGAATATTTAAAGAAACCAAAATATTGAATCAATCCACAATTTTGAATCAAACCAAAATATTGAATCGAAGCAAATCATTAAATTAAAAAAAAAATAAATATTGAATCAAATCAAAACATTGAATGAAACCAAATTTTGAATGAAACAAAAATGTTAAAACTTACTCAAATTTAATTTAACACAGATTACTAAATCCAATGCCGTTTCTTTTTTTTATATAATTAAGCCAAAAGTTGAGTCTACAAACAATATTGAATTTAACTATATGTTTAAAACGGAACCACTTGTTTTTTAATAAATATATATTCTTAAGAAATCATTTGTTGGTTCAACCATAATAATGGCAAGAATGTATAAAAACACATTACATTTGTCACTCCTTCATTAACTTTCATAATAAACGTTAATTATGTAAAGCAGGTTTGTTATGACTATATTAATCGAGTGAAACAGGTATATAAAGATGACATATCTGTGTGTTCTTTTCTCGTATTAATTTTTATATTGAAGGAAATAGTAGAGCAAGGTATGGAGAAGATTGAATCATAAGACAGGACAATAAGATATAAAAATCTCGGCCATTGATTGAACCAATTTAGAAAATTAACAAGTTTAGATAATTTAAATATTCAGCTTATTAGATGAACACATTCAGAAACTGAGCACGTTTAGATACAAATAGTAAATTTATTAAATGTACACATTCAGAAACGGAACAAGGTTAGACATAAATAGTCAGCTTTTTAACAAACCCATTTAGAAACTGAACACGTTTAGATAAAAATTGTCAGCTTTTTAACAAACCCATTTAGAAACTGAACAAGTTTAGATAAGAATTGTCAGCTTTTTAACAAACCCATTTAGAAACTGAACAAGTTTAGATAAGAATTGTCAGCTTTTTAACAAACCCATTTAGAAACTGAACAAGTTTAGATAAGAATTGTCAGCTTTTTAACAAACCCATTTAGAAACTGAACAAGTTTAGATAAGAATTGTCAGCTTTTTAACAAACCCATTTAGAAACTGAACAAGTTTAGATAAGAATTGTCAGCTTTTTAACAAACCCATTTAGAAATTGAACAAGTTTGCTTTGAAACAATCAACAGAAAGCCATGCATTTCAAAGTGTGTGACATTAGCAAAGAAGTTCAAGCCCATACAATCTATTGACATTTCGCTTCAAATGGCACCTCCTGAAAAATGTATAAAACAATTAGGAGTGGTTGGGCCTCTCATCAGCCCTGATCAATGCCAGATGTCGTCATAAACTTTTTATAGAAACAACCACACCCAATGTTCTGTACGTCATAAAATTTGTGGTAAGACTTTGACAATGATAATATACTAAGGGAGAAATTTGGATTAATCGAGAAAGATTGTGGTCGAGTCTGGTGAAGTGGGTTTATAGGAAGATAAGGTGAGTTGGTCATCTAAGCCAAGGTTTCTTAAGCATGTTTCATTTCCGCACCCTACTTCGATTCCAAAATATTTCTTGAAAACAACTTTTTCTCTCAAAACTAATTCCTCACACACAAATCAAAACCCTAAAAAATGCTTTAAAATGCACACACAAAAAAAAACACCTATTTTTTTCATCTTCTTGCACGGCTTGATTCTGTCACCCGCTCCCCAAAGGGTTGCAGACGCCACCGGATAAAAACCCTAGAATAAAGAGTTTAAAATGCAATTTGAGTGAAATGATCTACGTGACTAAACGAGAAAGATTGCAAGATATTGTTTATCACGTGCTCACGCATTAAGGTACAACATCAATTTCCATCGCAGTAACATCTTCCATGAGACTAAACTTTGGGGCACCAACAAGTTTAATTAACAAATGAAAGATCAATAAATGTGACGTTCGCCCGCCAATGGCTACTTCTCTTTTTTTTTTCCCAAACTTTACAATAAAACGCGCCCTAGGTAAGATCATCATTTTTCAAAGTTCGATCATAGATTGAATTGAAGGACGATAATATGCAGAACACTATACTAAATAAATATCAATTTAAATTGGAAAAAAAAAAAAATGATCAATACTTTGAACCCATTATAATCAAAAACACAACCTAAATCCCTAAATGTTAAAGATGAACATGTTTTATACTTTACAATAGAAATACAATTTATTTTCCCAAACTTTACAAAAAAAAGCGCCATAGGTAAGATCATCATTTTTCAAAATTCGATCATAGATTGAATTGAAGGACGATAATCTGCAGAACACTATACTAAATAAATATCAATTTAAATTGGAAAAAAAAAAAAATGGTCAATACTTTGATCCCATTATATTCAGTGACACTTCCTTTGTCCCTAAATGTTAAGGATGAACATGTTTTATACTTTACAATAGAAATACAATTTAATACATTATAAACCTCTTTCAGCTTTCAAAAAACAAAACAAAAAACAAAAAGCAAAAACAAAAAACCCACACATTTGTTTAAAACATTTAGCGAATCCACAATGGTTATTCTTTTCTTTTCTTTTTTTTTTTTAAATACTCTATTCAAATTATATATATACATAAAAAAAATATATGATTGTATAAGGCATTGGAAGTTTCACCGCCGGTCATTTTGTCGTAAAGATAAATGCATTATTAAAATACGAAAGTGATACAATGAAATTACAGGTAACTGTAAAAAAAGTTGAAGATTTATATAATGTTTTATCGAAAAATAAGCTTTATCAATAAGACTGACATTTATGGGGCAGGCCAAAAAATCCGTAACAATAGAAGTGGAGTGAAATGGTGATTATTTTGGAAGTTTTTTTTTTTTTAAATAAGCGAATGTGTATCATTAAAAGTTATGTAACAAAACATATACAGATATAATTATGTGAAGCAACTGAATGCCAGCTTATAATGCAGTGCATCTGTCGATCTGATCAAGGGACCGGGGGGGGGTGTGGGATCTTATCCCAGGTTATTCAATATGCTACTTGGATTGTATATATATTTATAAAACAACACGAATAAATACGTCTGCATGGCATTCCTCCAACTTCGCGAGAGGATGATGTAGCTATGCACAATAGACCAATCCTGGAATGGCCATCTGGGCTCCATTTCTAGCAGGAGAATCTTGACTCCTGGTTAGATTTGGCCTTTCGTATTGTACTTTTTTGTTTTCAAGGCTTCATTTCGCCCATCGTCTTCCTTTTGTCTGCTTCATACACTGATGTACGCCAGCTGGAACGTTGCTCAGCGATGATCTCCCATTTGTTGATTTCTATGCATGAAGTTTATATATATATATATATATATATATATATATATATATAGATTTATGTGTTTGTGTATCTATTAAATATTTACATTTATCCGAAATGAGTACGGATTTTAACATTGTTAATATTGTTTATTTTCTTTTACTCAGCGATGATCTCTCATTTGTTGATTTCTATGCATGAAGTTTATATATATATATATATATATATATATATATATATATATATATAGATTTATGCGTTAGTGTAACTATTAAATATTTACATTTATCCGAAATGACTACGGATTTTAACATTGTTAAAATTGCTTATTTTCTTTTAACTAAGACTGTTTGACACTATTGACACGCATTGACAGTAATTGACAAGCATCAACTGACATTGATGATCATTGTCAGATTTTGATTCTAGTATTGACCCACCCTGATTCTATGAGAATTCAACCCAATAGAATATTTTAAAAATCAACCCTGGCTTCCGCCCAGTCCTGTCAATCATATTTAAATTATTAACAAACTTTTCACTCTGTTAAATGTTTAAGGGACGCCATTACGCTATCACTCGGCTATTTGCCTGTCAGGCCGATCTCGCAATGCCAGTTACACTGAGAGACTTTTTATTTCTCCTAGATGAGTCCTGGATTTGTACGGGCGTTTTTGTCTAATTATGTATTGTGAATGTCAAACTGTTCAATATATTAGAATACAACTTTTACCCTCATATTTAAAATACCTGTCTATATAAACGCACCATGTCAAAGCAGTTATGTGTCATCAGTGTAGGGTTTCTGCTATATTCAAGTAAGTTCATTAAAAATGGCTATAATAACAATACTATGATCATCTGATTAATATGATAATTAAAAATCTTAGTGGTTCGACACGTAACCTATTTAAAAACAAAAACATCTAAAATATTAAGAGAAAGACAATAACGTTCTTTAGACTTTTAAAATTGTGTTCATGAACAGATTCCTTGATATAAGACAGCACCGATGATGATTAATTGTTTTGATTTACATATTTTTGATGTAACACTGCCCCAGATGTGTAGTTGTATTGATATACAGAATCATTAATGTAACACTACCCCCTGATGTGTAATTGTATTGATAAATATATGTTTGATGCAACACTACCCTTAGATGTGTAATTGTATTGATATACATAATCTTTGATGCGAGACTATTAATCCAATAGCTATGCAAATCATTAATCGGTTTAAACTTACTGTCCAGCATTAAAATTTTTTAAAAATCCAGAAAGTATAAAGTAATAATGAATGTAGAATTAAAGCATACTTGTTCTCATATTTTTTTCCTAATGTCAATCAAAATAAAATAGTCAGTCGGCTAACACTAGGGAAAAGTTTGATTTGCAGGAATAAAATGAAAAAAAAAATTAAATTTAAGGGTAAATTATTGCAATAATTAGACAACGATGACAATATCTCAGAAATAAATAATGGCTAGCAAAATTAAATAAAATATATATATAAATATATATATATAACTTAATCGTATTAAAAATAAATGAAATAATAAAAGAAAACTTTTATTCAAAATTTTATACGATTTTGTGTGTATTCTTATGGATATTTATGAATATCTCCTACAGTTTGCTTGATAAGCAGTCAACCGTTCGACTGTGGCCAAGGAGACATCAACGTGGCATTCGTCTATGATTGCCGATACAGCTTACAGCTACAACAAGATTTCTTCATTCAATTTAACCAAGAGTTTGAACCTTTGAAACAGATAGTTAGTAACAACAAAGCGCTTGGCGTGAAACCTTATGTCAATCTTATCTTGATGACTTACACGGAATCAAAATTAATGATATTTGAGAAGTTAACACAGGAAAACTTCACTCTGGACACATTTAATGAAACTACGTTAAAATTAAACACCTCGTCTTGTCCTCAACACTTGCCACTGAAAACTGTGTTCAACGACACGAGACAGGCTTTAGACGGATATAGCGGTAATGTAAGAAAGTTGGCAATTTTTGTGCTTGCTGAAAACTTGATCGATTACAAGAACGATAATACAGATTTACGTGGCCTGGAGATGGATCAACGTCTGAATGTTGATGTCAAGCGATTATTTATTCTGATAAAAACTGGAACAGAACTTAAAGAGAAAGGTATTTATACAGTATATACTAACACGTTAAATAATTCACTGGAGATTGTCAAAAAAAGCATAGGAAAAATATGCAACTCATGCCATAAAAATTTCAAAAGTCTCAAGCATGGATCCAGTTGTTACTATGTGATACGTACTTATGAAGAAAAGACAGCAAGAGAAGCAGATGAGATATGTGAAACAAAATGGCCTGGGTCACATTTAGTTTACATTAATTCTAAAAGTGAATTAGAGTATGTGACGTCAGTTACAAGAATTGCTGAGCACAAGTCTGGATTAGATTTTTTTCGATCTGGTTTAAATGAAATGACAGTTGTTGGGTTTATCGGTCTCTCGGGTAGACAACAGGACAATTCTCAAGACTACAAATGGAATGATGGAACTCCACTTGTAGTAGATCCTACTACGTGGCGTGAGGGAACTCAGCCGGTCGTAGATCCTACAACATGGAATGGTGGAACTCGACAGGTGGTAGATACTACAACATGGAATAATGGACGTCCACTGGTAGTAGATCCTGCTACACGAAATGATGGAAATCCACTGTTAGTAGGTACTGCTACAGGGAATGATAGAACACCTGTGGTAGGGGATACTACTCAATTAAATAAAGAAACTTCACTGGTAATAGATACTACTATAGCGAATGATATAATTCCAATGGTTGTAGATACTACAACAGGGAATGATGGAACTTCACAGGTAGTAGATACTACTACAGGGAATGTTGGAACTTCACAGGTAGTAGATACTACTACTTTGAATGAAGGAACTTCACAGGTAGTAGATACAACAACAGGGAATGATGAACCTTCACAGGTAGTAGATACTACAACAGGGAATGATGGAACTTTACAGGTAGTAGATACTACTACTTTAAATGAAGGAACTTCACAGGTAATAGATACTACTATAGCGAATGATATAATTCCAATGGTTGAAGATACCACAACAGGGAATGATGGAACTTCACAGGTAGTAGATACTACTACAGGGAATGTTGGAACTTCACAGGTAGTAGATACTACTACTTTGAATGAAGGAACTTCACAGTTAGTAGATCCTACAACAGGGAATGATGGAAATTCACAGGTAGTAGATACTACTACTTTAAATGAAGGAACTTCACAGGTTGTAGATACTACAACAGGGAATGATAGAACTCCAATTGTAGTAGATACTACTAAATTATATGAAGGAACTTCACGGGTAGTAGATATTACAACAGGGAATGATGGAACTTCACAGGTAGTAGATACTACTACTTTGAATGAAGGAACTTCACAGGTAGTAGATACTACTACTTTAAATGAAGGAACTACACAGGTAGTAGATACTAAAACAGGGAATGATAGAACTCCAATTATAGTAGATACTACTAAATTATATGAAGGAACTTCACAGCTAGTAGATACTACAACAGGGAATGTTGGAACTTCACAAGTAGTAGATATTACAACAGGGAATGTTGGAACTTCACTGGTAGTAGATAATACTACTTTGAATGAAGGAACTTCGCAGATAGTAGATACTTCAACAGAAAATGATGGAACTTCACAGATAGTAGATACTACAACAGGGAATTTTGGAACTTCACAGGTAGTATATACTACAACATGGAATGATGGAACTTCCCAGGTAGTAGATACTACTAATTTGAATGAAGGAACTTTACAGGTAGTAGATACTACAACAGGGAATTTTGGAACTTCACAGGTAGTAGATATTACTACTTTGAATGAAGGAACTTCACAGGTGGTAGATACTACAACAGGGAATGTTGGAACTTCACAGCTAGTATATACTACAACAGGGAATGATGGAACTTCAATGGTAGTAGATACTACTTCAGGGAATGTTGGAAATTCACAGACAGTAGATACTACAACAAGGAATGATGGAACTTCACAGGTAGTAGATAGTACTACATTGAATGAAGGAACTTCACAGGTAGTAGATACTACAACAGGGAATGATGAAACTTTGCTGGTAGTAGATACTACAACAGGGAATGATGGAACTTCACAGAGAGTAAATACTACAATAGGGAATGATGGAACTCCAATGGTAGTAGATACTTCTAAATTATATAAAGGAACTTCACAGATAGTAGATACTGCAACAGAAAATGATGGAACTTCACAGGTAGTAGTTACTACTACACTTAACGAACGAACCCCATTGTTAGTAGATAATACTACATTCAATAAAGGAACTCCACTGGCAATAGATACTACTACATTGTATGAAAGAATGCAAACGATGGTAGGCCCCACATGGATTTTAACCAATGGGGGCAAAGGCTGCGTTTACATGTCAGTAACATACATTTTTCCTGGTGGCATCATAACAATAGGAAGCATTCAGTGGTTTGAATGGGATTGCAATAAAACCAAACTAACTAACTTTTTGGTATGTGAATCATACATGAGTGATGTCAACAAATTATTATTAAACTTAAAGGAGCTCACACCGAAGAAGCAGGAGTCTTACATCCATTTTCTTTACACAAGTTATTCACATTTTTTATTGAGCCATATAAATAATGAAAAACACAATAACCTGATGTCACTAATGAAACTAAAAATATTCTACAACGTTATTCAGAAAGAATTTTCAATCGACTGCAAAACATCAGAAGACAGTCGTAAGGTTGACAGCATTACAAAAATACAACAAATCGATCTATTTATAGAAATCATACAAAGAAAAAAATTCACTTGTAAAGTAAAAATAATTGATAATAACTCAGTCCTGTTTAATGACGACAGTTACATTTACGGAGGGATTAGATATAACGAACACCATTCAAACTTGTTAAGTGAAAGCCGCTTTGATGTTAGATACCTTAAAGGTCCAATGCAAAGTGTCCAAAAGTGTATGTATGAAATAGACTCCAACAGACGTAGAGTTGGGTTTCAAGACACGTCGGTTAGGTTTCCAAACAATTCTCACCTACAGGAATGTGAACACTTTGAGTGTCCATCAGGATTTGTTAAGTGTCCAGAATCCTACTGCATTCCTGTGTACCTTGTAGATGACGGTGTTAAAGATTGTCCCCACGGAGAAGATGAGGTTTCTGTTAACGATGAGAAAACATTGTGTACGGGAAAACTCAAGTTTATACAAAGAAATATTTGTCTACAACAAGAAATTTGTAATGCAAACAGTGAATGTATAAACCACATTAATGATTTCGTCTGTCAAGTACGTTGTGACGCTGGATATGTTTGTGTGTCAGATATCATGATGAAAGTGACCGGAAATGACACTGCATTTTACATAAGTTTTGTTGAGACCACAGTTCAAATATATGAGATTTTAGGCGTGGTTACATTTACCCCACAAGTCTACTCGTTATTTCAGTTATTTAAGCTTGTAGAATTAGATCTATGTAATTGTAGAATACGTGATCTGGAGCATTTCATTGAAAGTCTGGACAGTTCAGATGTCATTATCTTAGATGTTAGTCGCAATTCTATTTTAAGACACAACTTTTCTGTCATACAAGAAATGAATAATTTACAGAAGTTAAATATGTCATTTAACCAGCATTTAGAACTTGATGAAAATTTCATTTTCCCGTTGCATTTACAGGTTCTAGATATGTCACACACACAATGTGGCTCTGGTGTTCTCAAGAATTTGATTAATTTAATCAATTTAAAGGTTCTAAAACTGCGTAACGTGGAGCCAATTGATTTAAGTATAACAGGGAATATTCAGCTTGACATGCTGGATTTACGTGGTACAGAACTCATTGATATAAAAAGCGGTTACTTGAGTTGGTTGTCAATTCAAACGGCCTTGTACACTGATGACTTCCGAATATGTTGTCAAGTCATCAGGGGACCAAACATACCGGAAGACAAATGTAAAGCGCCACGTGATGCCATCTCATCCTGTCAGAATCTGATTGGTGACCCACAAAAACAAGTCATCGTAAGGGTGGTTGGCATTTTATCCCTTCTTGGCAACATTATGGTTGTGATTTATAGGATAACTTGGGACAGGGCTGTCTTTAAAAAGGCGTATGGACTATTTGTTGTTTGCCTGGGTGTTTCTGATTTTATCATGGGCATCTATTTGATAATAATAGCTGTGGCAGATTTGCTTTACCAGAACATGTATGCTTTAGAAGACTCAAACTGGAGATTCAGCGACACATGCAAATTAGCTGGAATTATGTCGACTTTCTCCAGTGAGACTTCTACGATGTTCATTTGTCTCATTACACTTGACAGGTATTTGGTCTTCCGGTATCCATTTGGTGAGCACAGATTTTCAAAAAATTGGAAAAATATTCTCCATTTGTTTGACGGTGATTATAGGTGTCGTAGTTTCTGTGATCCCAGTTTTGTTTCCTGGCTGGGAGATTTATTCTTCTAATGGGATGTGCTTGGCGCTTCCTTTCAGTTCTGGGAGACACAAGGGATGGGAATATTCAGCCATTTTGTTTGTAGGTTTCAATTTTCTTCTATTCATACTTATAGCCATAGGCCAGTTAGCCATTTACCGTGCCATCACGTCGTACAAACACGATTCGTTCTCAAGGTCTAGAGACGCTTTACGGAAATCTCAAGATCGTGCTGTTGCCAAACAATTATTTCTCGTGGCCTTGTCAGACTTCTGCTGCTGGTTTCCTATAGGAATTATGGGTATCATGTCTCTCAGTGGCTTTCAGTTTAGTCTTGACGTCTACGCTTGGACAGCGGTTCTCGTGCTGCCAATTAACTCAGCCATCAACCCATTAATCTACACTGTGCCGGTTATTTTAAGAAAGATTAAATCTTCTAACCTGAATTCAAAAGTTACTTTACGCAGCTCACAACATCCTAGTTAATCATATCACTTAACTGTGACATTGACATTTTGTATATGGATTGATCTACATAGATGTTAATATATAATTGTACTTTGACATTATATATATATATATATATATATATCTATCACTATATATATATACACACACACATATATATATATATATATATGCTCCATTTATCAATCTTTGAGCATATTATCATCCATTTTGCATTTTCTTTAAGTTTTTGAATATTATATGCTTATGAAATCCTTTTTAGTTATTATGTCATAAAAACATGTTAACCAAAGTTTTATATATATTGATCTTCTCCTAAACCTGCAGCTGTTACAATCAACATTCTGGAAAAGGCAAAACCAAGCTTTGAGCATTTTCATTTTGAAATATTTTAAATTCTTACATTAATATATTTTTGATTGTCATTAACAATCTACTTTTTTAACCATTATGATTTCTTTCAATGTAATTTATGTATAAGTGCATTCAATGTTAAAAAATGTTCATTAAATTATGTATATATTTTTTTAAATGTCTTTTCTTCATAAGGACAAGAAGGGTAGTAAATAAAACAAGAACAACATTCATCACATTGTTTTACATGTTTGCTGAGATTGAAAAAAAAAGTTTATGTATGTTATTAAACTAAACTAAGACTACATATTTATAATACAAAAACTGCATATGTTGTTTTGGTTCACATAGATACATTTCTTATTTTTAATATATTACACAGAAGTATAAAACATAAAAAGATGCAGTACTACAAAAAATAATTTGTGGGTGTAATTAATATACAAAATAAAAATATTTCAAAAAAACATTTTTTTTAAATTTGTTTCTTAAACATTAAATTACTGTACTAAAAATATTTGAAAAAATGAATGTGCCCTAAAATTTTAGAGTTTTTACAGTCATATGAATAATAAAAGAAAACAAGAAATCATGGTTCGCCCATGAACACAATGTCATTTTTCAGATCGGAAAGACATGCACTCAACGGTATACACTAATTTTATTCCACTTGTCAATATTACGATAGATGGGAGCATGCAGCGCTAATGAATGCGATTCCACCATTGTATCGCTCAAATCATACAACATCATTGGATCTGTCAAGTAATACGACATCATTGTATTTGTAAAGTCATAGACATCATTGTATTTGTAAAGTCATAGACATCATTGTATTTGTAAAGTCATATACATCATTGTATTTGTAAAGTCATAGACATCATTGTATTTGTAAAGTCATAGACATCATTGTATTTGTAAAGTCATAGGCATCATTGTATTTGTAAAGTCATAGACATCATTGTATTTGTAAAGTCATAGACATCATTGTATTTGTAAAGTCATAGACATCATTGTATTTGTAAAGTCATAGACATCATTGTATTTGTAAAGTCATAGACATCATTGTATTTGTAAAGTCATAGACATCATTGTATTTGTAAAGTCATAGACATCATTGTATTTGTAAAGTCATAGACATCATTGTATTTGTAAAGTCATAGACATCATTGTATTTGTAAAGTCATAGACATCATTGTATTTGTAAAGTCATAGACATCATTGTATTTGTAAAGTCATAGACATCATTGTATTTGTAAAGTCATAGACATCATTGTATTTCATTGGCGCACCCGCATCGTTTTCCAAAATTTTTAATTCTTGGCAAGCTTCACGATAGGTGGCACATACTGTTTTCACATCTTGGAAGGATGTTGATCCACGTACGTTGATTAACAGTAATCAAAAGAAAAACATTCTGCATTGTTTGGGTGAACAGTGTACAGACGGCCTAGTGCGTCAGCCGAATATACATTTGGGTGTTCTTCCAATGCTTTACCCAGTTTGCGACGTTGAAAACGTTTCGCTGATGCATTCGATGTGTAATATATTGGCACTTCAGAGTAAAGTAGCGTCTTTGAAAAAATATCATTTCGGCACAATGAGAAAAATGTAGTTAACGTTGTTGACGGAGGTGAAACTGATTTCACACGTGCATTTTCTATTGTAAAGTACACTCGCTGTCCGTTTTTAAGGTGCACTGCCAAATGAACAACTGTTGGATGGCGTTCATGGATTGGAAATGATAAAAAGCGCCATACTGCTTCATTGCTATTAATGTAGCGTCCAAGTTGATATTGGTAGACTTCATCCATTGATCCAGATTTTTTTTCCATTCCAAAAACTGCCATATCGCTTCCTTTGTTAACATATTTGCAAATGTACTTCATTGATTTCACCGAATTGCAATACTCTACATTGATGTGTGCTTTGAAAGTTTTCGAGAGTAAAGGTGATTACGGTACAACCCATCGATTATCCACTTCGACATCATTGTTTCGTACTTTTAAAGTAATTGATTTGCCACCATCTTCAATTGATCGTCGACGATACTTAGGATAGCCATCATTGCCAGTGATAGTCTCCGCCATTAAATTTCTTGGGTATCGTTTTGTGCATTTCCCATCAGACATGCATGGTGAATTTTTGTTGAGTAATCCACATGGACCTTGAATCATGGTTTTTGGTGACGATTTCTAATAAGTATTGATCAATGTTGGCATCTTGTATTCCTTCAGAAATGTCTTTATCAATTTGATCTGGTTTGACTTTTTCGGTCAACCAAATTAGAATGTGTGCATGTGGCAATCCTCTTTTTTACCATTCAACGGAATACATCGAACAGCGTGCCTCTCCAAAAATATGATACATGACAATAAAAAATATTAAAGATTTCAATTTTTGTTTGAAAACACGCGCAGTAATATTGTGACGATCTGATTCTGATTGTCCAGTTAACAAAATGTTTTGTATTCCACCCCCCCCCTGGTAGGGTTGCACGTAAATGTAAAAAACAAAAATCTCGGCGGCCATAAGCGTGAACATACGTCATTGAATCTTGTGCGTATTCAAGCATGTGACGTGGACTTCCAGTAAATGTCGCAGGTAGTATAACCATTTTCCCCAATTCTTTTGGATTTACATTGAAATCATTCATAATTGCATCACGTAAATGAATGTACTCTTCGGAACGTAACTTGCTTTAATTAACTCGAATGTAGAGGAGTCGTTTGGTTTCGATTTTCGCATACATATCAACAATGTATGCATGGAACAATTATCGACATTTCAAGATAAGATTTTCGGCACTCTCTCGGATCATCAATTGAAATGACTAGTATTTCATTGCACAGACTTTCTTATTCGACTCCTCATCTGTCTGTGGATTTCTAAATTTTATGTTAAAATGATATCCATCTTCTCCTTGCCAAAATAAAATGGGATATTGCAACCCATCGTATGACAGATGAGTTTCTGAGACTCGCTGAAATTCCACACTTCTGCGATGAAGAAAAATATCACGTGAGTTAAATTCTTCTCCAACTATAACGATCGCCACTTCATCAATTGTTGGTGCATTGTATTGTCTTTCGTGTTGGCTGACACATGTTTTGTCTGCTCTAACTTTGACGTTGTAGTCATCAGTTGGCATCTTTTCAAGTGCTATTATAAACTTTTGAATCAATTCCTTGTATTAAAAAAATAACATTTGCAATGCAGCAACGATTTCTCGTTTAGTGCCCATATTGATATGACAAAGTTGATTGATTTGTTCATCAGTATTCCCAATGAAATAAATTTGAAGAAATTTGTGATCTGTGTTTGGCATTGACATCAGAGTTCCTGCACGATGATAAATTTGGCCTTGCACTTTAAATGTTGGCATGTAATACTCGCACACAATATTTGTTGCACTGAACGATGTCATTTGGAAACATGAATTGTACTTGTGTATGTTTGCCAAGAAATGTTTCGATTGACTTGTTTCACCTGATACCAACGTTTATAGTGGTTCCGGTGGTAAATGCAATTCTGGAAATTTCACTTTCCGTCCCCCGCAGCAAATTTTCAGTGTTTCATTCTTAAATTTGAGGGCACTGCTATAGACGCATAATTGATCCATTTTTCCAATAACCACACTTGAATGAAGACTGTAATCATAATTAGCAGCGTAATGGAATGCACTAAGATTTAATTCAGAGTGCAGTGTTTGTCTGGATCGAGCATTGTACACTCTATCGGAATCCAGTCTTGTTTCTCATGGTTCGACTGTTTCACACGAATGGATTTGAGCATTGCGTACTCAAGCGGTTTCTTGTCTTGCTTGACGTTGCTCAACTGTTTCAGATGAACGGGTTTGAGCATTGCGTTCTCGAGCAATTTACAATCTTGCTTCCCGTTGCTCAAATGTTTCCGAAGTGCGTGATGATTTCTTTCTTTCGTGCTTGAGGTGTAGAAAAACCAATATATTTTCGTTTGGGGGGCATAACTGATTTGACAGCGAAGTTATTACTTTCTGGCGAATATTACAAATGCATGTGATATCTGTTCTTAGCAAT
Organism: Lymnaea stagnalis; assembly: GCA_964033795.1. Lineage (NCBI taxonomy): Eukaryota > Metazoa > Mollusca > Gastropoda > Lymnaeidae > Lymnaea > Lymnaea stagnalis. The sequence continues at coordinate 800,982 of CAXITT010000350.1, forward strand.
GTTATTTCACAACTAACACAACTTGTTAGGTTACACACACAATGAAATATCACTGTTTGCATTTGATTCAATTAATTTACAATATTGCTAACTTTAATAATTTTCACATGTTGGCTCTTCCATCTCATTACAAGAAAACATCGCACAATAGGTACGTTCATTGTTGGCAGGAGAGTTCCAGTTGTTTAGCTTCATATTCAATTACATAAATCATTAATTCCAGCGTTAAAATCACGAAATCAAGTGTGTTATTCAATTACTTAAGAAACCATCGATTTATGTAAAATTTCTTTACATAACACAAAAAAACTCCGAAATTATAAGACTCTATTTAAGAAATACTTGTAATTAAAAAACCAACAACACGTGTTCAATGTCATATCTGATTATAAAATGCGTTGATGTTTTGAAAAACCAATAACTTTTCGTTTCGGTTGCATAATTGATTTGATAGCAAAGTTAGTGCCTTGTGGCGAATATTACAAATACATGTAATATCTTTTCTTACAAATGGTATTTCACAATTAACACAACTTCTTAGGTAACACACAAAATGAGATTTCGCTGTTTGTATTTGAGTCAATTAATTTACAATATTGCTAATTGTAATAATTTTCACACATTACGATCTTCCATCTTATTACACGAAAACCTCGCACAATAGGTACGGTCATTGTTGGCAAGAGAGTTCCAGTTGTATAGCTTCACATTCAAATACATAAATAATAAATTCCATTGTTAAAATCACGATATTTTCATAGTTAAATACCTACGTTATAAGTGTGTTATTTAATTACTTAATAAACCATCGATTCATGCAAAATGTCTTTACATAACACAAAACAACTCCGAAATTATAAGACTCTATTCAAGAATTTTTTTTTAATTAAAAAAAAAAACAACAACAACATTTGTTCGTTGTCATATCCAATTCTAAAATGCGTCACAAAATTCAAGCTTTTTTCTAAAAATAACAAAAAAACTCTCTACACTAAAAATGCAAAAACGTGTTTTCTCTGCTTTACTACATATGTGTAATTTGTTCAAGGACGGTTGTGTTGATAGCTCAGTTTTTAATTCTATTGATGAGGCTCATTTAAGAAAACGAAAATGAATATTGTAAAATTGCTGCACATAATTAGAAAAATGTGTGAATGGATTCAGCTCCATCCACACATGCAATAGCTCTGTTTGAAATTTTATAGTTATAAAGCATTGAAAATTATTTTTTACAAACTCATATGAGAAAAAGTACGAATTAAGGGCCAACGACCGAACACTGATTATTTTAAAAGTGTTTAAGTAGCACAGTCAAATGCTGAACTTATGGAAAACAGCTCCCCAAAGTTTTGTTGCAATCGCATGAATGGTGTAGGGGCGCAAACGGTTTGAAAACATATATATATAACTCATACAAGGAAAATGGAACATAGAGCCCCTGGCCCAAAACTAAATATTTTAAAACGGTGGTAGTAATTTAGAAACCTTTACGGACATGCTCGCAACATCTGACCAAATTTTTATCGGAATCGGATTAATGGCGTAGGAGCGCCTATGGAAATTATATTTTACAAAACTCATTAGAAAAAAAAAACGTATAAAGAGCCAACCGCTAAAAACGGAACATTGTATAAGGGTTGTAATCACTCAGTTAAATGGCCGGTTAATGTGGAAAATCACTGACCAAAGTTTTGCCGCAATCGCGTGAATGGCGTATGAACGCATACGAGAGATACAAAGATACAGACATTCATTTTTATATATATAGATGAGAGCATGTATACCAAACTATTTTTCATGGATTAGGGCTATGAACACCCGTAATTTTCTCATGGATTAATCGAATTTATAATTTACATTTTAGAAAAAATGAGCACATTTTATATCCTTCATTTTAGGATGAATGTGAGCAATGTATACCCAATATTTAAGCATGGATGAAGGTTATGTAAACCAAACATTTTAGCTATGCATTAAACCAATGTTTAATCAACATTGTAGCATGGATGAGAGCAATTGTTTTCAAAATTGTAGCGTGGATAAAGAAATGTATTTCCCTACCCGGCAATTTAATCACACAAAATTTTTTTTTACAGAAAAATGATCGATTGAAATTTGATCAAGCGGAAATTTGGTCAAATTTTCTTTTTCTATTCAACACGTTAAAATTTTGCGCTCAGTTTTGAACGTATTATTTTGTTTTACTATATATATATATATATATATATATATATATATATATTAAATGAGTTAAAGTGACATAACGCCAAAGAGCCTATAGAATTAAATACATAACAAAATTTTTTTTTACAGAAAAATGATAGATTGAAATTTGATCAAGCGGATATTTTGTCAAATTTTCTTTTTCTATTCAACACGTTAAAATTTTGCGCTCAGTTTTGAACGTATTATTTTGTTTTACTATATATATATATATATATATATATATATATATATATATTAAATGAGTTAAAGTGACATAACGCCAAAGAGCCTATAGAATTAAATACATTCGGATCCCTAAAAACAATAAAAGTTAGTTTCTATTATTTACGGAAATCGAATGAATTTAAATGCGCACAAATATTTTCAATCCACTTTAATTTTAGTAAAGTGAAGAATTTGTTATTAAAAATTACATTAAAATTTAAAGTACTAAAAAAAAACTATTTTAAGTATTTTATATGTGTTTAGAAAGTTAAGAAAAGATAAGAAAAAATATAAAAATCTCGATCAACGAATTACACCGTAATAACATTTATCGGGAAAAAGAAAGCATCAGTCGTTTTTTTTTTTTTTTGCTTCTTTTAGTGGGTTGTTAATATTGCGAAATAAAATTAAAGTTAATTTGTTCTAAATAATTACGCAAATGACGTCATAGCGCGAATAGCCTATTTCTCCAAAACTCTTAGTTTTCTTTAAATTTAATAACCGCACGTGACAAAACTGATATTATATTTTCCCTTCTCAAAAGTAAAATTAATAAATAAAATCGATTGATTTTTAATTTTTTAATAAAACGCACACATTTATGCTGTGTTTATTAAACATTAAAAAGTTTTGCTATTTTTTATTCCAAAAATATACTTTATTACATTTATAAAGTTATAAAAAAACAAATTTTAAATACAATTCTAATAAGATAATGCGGCTTAACTCTATCAGTGTGGCGCAACTCCATTGCCAAATAGCATTGTCTAATCAACCTAGAAATAAAAAAAAAATAACGAACCATATAAAGTACAAATTATTTTAGTTTGGGTATGGAAGGGACTACATCAACTACAAAATGTTGTCCCTGGCATACAGCCACATAGATTGCTCAGTACCGGATTATCTCAAGGAACTGATTTATAAACATGTAATTCTGAAGAGCCTGCAGTCTTCAACACAGTACTTACTGAGTGCTCCTAGAGTTTATGAACACAGAAAAATGTCTTCCGGAATGCGCTCTTTTGACGCGAAGGCGCCAAATTTATGGAACAGTTTGCCTCAAAGTTTGAGGGGAATTGTAAATGATAAAAAATCATTTAAGAAACAATTAAAAACTTGTTTGTTTCAATAGATTTTGGAGGGCCAGAGCGCAGTGAGCATGCTTAAGTCGCATGGATACCAGCGCGATATAAATATCAAATCAAATCAAACAATCTAGTAGAAGATTTTTCTAAATTTTTTTAAATCTGGGTGGGGGAGGGGTTGGTTAATTTGGCCCAGGCAGCACAAGATAAGTCTCGAAATAAGTAATTAAATGAATTTAATAAATACTTAACATTTTCGGGAACATACATTTCAGAGGTAGGAAATATGGTGCGTACATTTTCACGTGGATGACAACATAGTAAACTCCAATGGTATTAGATTGGGGAAAAAAAGATGTTGAATTCTCTTTTCACAAATATTGGTATGTTCATTTTGCTCAAGATATGTCTCAAAATAAAGGAATAATTTTGATAAATAATTAAATTTCTTTGATAAATACATGTCGGATGTAGCAAAAATGATGTAAACATTTTCACGTGGAGGACAACGTAGTTAACTCCTATTTTATTACATATGTTAAAAAAGAGATTTTACTCTCCCTTTTTACAAATATACGTAGCTTTACCTATTAAGAAGATCAACGGCGTTAACAAATCTTGGGTACATTTATTTAAGTATAACCATGAATATCAAAACTTGGTCATTTTACACCCTTGAAAAATTAATTTAAAAAAAAATAGGAATGGGTAAATATTTACTTTCAAAAAATTAAACTACATTTTTATTTTTCCTTTGCAAAAAGTAAAGAGATTTGTATTGATGAGATTAAACTTTCTAACTTAAAAACAAAACAAAAACAAGTCGTGAAAAAAGGGTGCGCGATTCATCTTCGGATAAAAGAATTATTTGTTTTTTGATTTTTTGTTAATATATACTTTTTTTTTCAAGCAAAAAACATGTTTAAATTATTTCTGAAGATAGCCATATATATCTAATTCCTATAACATAAAATATTTTTATATCATATAGAGAGTTTAGTTGTAAATTTAAGTCAAGTTTTTTTAAAACAATCTTTAGAGAAAAGAAGTTGTAATTCAAGGGCACGAAAAGAGGTAAATCTAAAGTATTACTCTAACGTAGTAATTGTCCTCAAATAACATCTTTAGTGACAAAAGTGATATGATTTAATCTGTGTAATTTAATGTTATGTTTAGGGGGGGGGGGGAAGTGGCATTGCAACGCTTGCCGGGTACTATCTAGTATAGTATAGTGCGTTCAAAAATAAATTTTTTGAGTGCTTTTGGGTTATAATAACCATACTATTGAATAGAGAAAATATGTTAAATGAATCGAAATATTGAATATAAAGAAAGTTTTGAATCAAACTACTTTAGTATATGAAACAAAAATATTGCAATAAACGAAAATCTTAGATCGAAGCAAAGAAATTATATTATACAAAATATTTAAACAAAACACTCTAAAAAATGCATATATTATTCTTAGCGAATCATATTGACATTCTAAATTAAGTATTTGCATGAATCTATTCTAATATCAAATATAACCGTGAAGATAAGACACCACCCAAACACAAAACTTAACCTTGACACTAAAACACAGACTAAGCCTGACTCTAATACATCACATAACCATGAAGTTTACACACAACCTGACCCTTACTCAAATAAACTGAAATATCAGGACGCTAACACAACACCTAACACTGACGCTAACACACAGCATAACATTGATGGTAACACCACCAAACCTGACGTTAACACACCACCTAATATTGATGATAACACACAACCTAACATTGACGCTCAATCAGCACATAACCATGACGCTAACACAAAACAAAAGCCTGACCCTAACACACCACCTCACCTTCACCCTAACACACCACCTAACCCTTACTCAAACAAACCACCTAACCTGACGCTAACAAACAACCTTACATTGATTTTAACACACCACCTAACCCTGACCCGAACACACCACTTAACCCTGACCCTAATACACCACCTAACCCTTACGAGAACGGACCACCTAACCTTGATGCATACCCACCACCAAACATTGTTGGTAACACACCACCTAACATTGACGTACAATCACCACAAAACATTGAAGCTAACACTCCACCAAACCTTGATGATTACACACCACCTAGCATTGGTGGTAACACACCGAATAACCTTGACCGTAACGCACCACCTAACACGACGCTAACACACCATTTAACATTGATGGTAACACACCAACTAACCATGAATATAACACACCAGCTAACTTTGACGCTCACTCATCACATTACCATGACACTAAAAATCCATCTAACATTGATGGTAACACACTACCTAACCATTACGCTCAATCCCCACCTAATGATGACTCTAACACACCACCTAACATTGATGCTCAATCACCACATAACTGTGACAATAACACACCACCTAACACTGACCCTAACACACCACCTAACAGGACGCTAACACACCACCTAACATTGATGTTAACACACCACCAAACATTGATGGTAACACACCACCTAACATTGATGGAAACACACCACCTAACATTGATGGAAACACACCACCTAACATTGACGTACAATCACCACAAAACAGTGACGCTAACACACCACCTAACATTGATAGTAACACACCACCTAGCATTGATGGTACCACGCCTAATAACCTTGACCCTTACGCACCACCTAACACGACGCTAACACACCACTTAACATTGATGGTAACACATTACTTCACCATGACCCTAACACACCAGCTAACCTTGACGCTCACTCACCACATAACCCTGATCCTAACGCACCACTTAACATCTATGGTAACAAACCATCTAATAATGACGCTCAATCATCACCTAACCATGACGCTAACACACCACCTAACATTGACGCTCACTCACCACATAACCCTGATCCTAACGCACCACTTAACATCTATGGTAACAAACCATCTAATAATGACGCTCAATCATCACCTAACCATGACGCTAACACACTACCTAACATTGACGCTCATTCACCACATAACCTTTACAATAACACAGTACCTAACCCTGATCCTAAAACACACCACCTAAAATTGATGGTAACACACCACATAACCTTGACGCTCAATCACCTCATAACCATGACCATAACAAACCACCTAACTCTGACCCTAACACACCACCTAACCCTGACTCTAACACACCACCTAATACGACGCTAACATACCACATAACCCTTTTTTTGATCAAATTCAAATATAATACTTTTTTTGTATACATTTTTTTAAAATCTTAGATCGAGCATTAGAATAATCCTCTAATTTAGCTAAGAAATTTTTAGAACGTGGCTTAATTATTTTATATTGTCTATAATTCATTATCTTTTAAATCAAACGCTAATTATTGGAAGCAGGTTTCTTGATTTAATTTTTGGGGGTAAAGAAAGTTTGTTAAGATATTTTAATTATGTAAAGCAGTTTTTTTTTTAAAGTTTATGTAAATAGTGGAGAATTAAGATTATGTTAAGTCGGGGATACTGGCTTTTTAATATGATGCTCCTCGCCCCCAAAAATTTAGTTGAACTTTCTCTCAAAATTTATTGAGTGCACAAAAATGAAATATAATTATTTGAAAACTACACTAGTGATGACATTATTTCAACGAGTATGTTCCTGAATTAGATTTTTGAATTAACACATTCTGACAATCTTTTAACACGTTTTACATTCTCACATTCGAAATTCGAGTGTAGATTCTCTTGTTACTTATCGTGATGTTTATCATGTCGCATATCATGAAAGCATGTCTGCGGAACTTTATCTTGTCGATTGTCCATGTTTCCACGCTCTGTGAACATAACGTGGATGGACATTTGAATTTATTTCGGACATTATTAGTCAAGTTTTTTTCAAACGAGCTTTTGATTTTGATTAGCGACCATCATGCAAAGCGAAATTGCCATCAAACATTGCTGGAGTCTTCGTAAAATTAATTTGGAAATAGCTGTTTTTTGGTGAGGGTATTTGTTGTGAACATGCATACAATAGTATGATGGGCGTTCCTCATCCAACTTCCATTCTTAATAATTTATCTAGAACTGACTCGGATTGGACAGGGAAATACTTAATCATGTATAAATCACTGAGTGCTTGTCTCGAAGCACTACGTGATACAAAAGAACAAGGGTCAAGCTCTGTAATAATAATAAACCTGATTATGAACACTGTTTTGATAATACAATTTTACTTTGACATAAACATATATATATATATATATGTGTGTGTTTGTCTTTTTATCATACTACTATCTAATATTAGTACAATTATAGAACAAGATACGTGCAAACTTGAATCATAGGACAGGACAAAAGCTATCACCATTGGTCTTTCTGGAAGTTTTTAACATTTCCCCACTTATTGTTGTATTTTTATTTGCGGCGTCTGCAAGGAAGGCTCTTAGCCGAAACTTATATATCTTATTTTCCTGTCTTTTTATCTAAGCTTCCACATAACTTGTTCTACTGTTACCTTCACTAAACTTGAACGTAGTCCTTCATTTATAATTTGTATATTTAGACTGACATTTATAGGTAGAATAAATATATTAGAACATTTTTTATCTATTTCTATATATCATTATCTCACCTGCAAAAAAAACCTTCACTAAACTTGAACGTAGTCCTTCATTTATAATTTGTATATTGAGACTGACATTTATAGGTAGAATAGATATATTAGAACATTTTTTATCTTTTTCTATATATCATTATCTCACCTGCAAAAATATTTTTTTAACTAAAAAAAACAACTTTTAGGGTTAATTTCTTTTCATTTCAAGTCTGAAAATAGCCGTGTTTACGAAAGGAAAGATCTGTTGTACTATGCTACATTACAATTATTTTCTTCTTAAATTGGAGGTATATTGAAATATTTTAAGTATTATGTTAAAAAAATAGAGATTTTAACGATATCATTGAACCGAATTATTTACTGCTTTTTTGTTGTTGCGATCAATTTTGTCCAGAAAATTTGATTTTAAAATTTGTTAATAGTTTTTGCTTTTTAAATGAGACCAACTAAAGATCTGAAGTAGTTTAGGTATAAACAGTCATCTTATTCAACGAACCCATTCAGAAACTTAACAAGCTTGGGTGTAAACAGACAACAGACAGCCATACATGTTAACACGTGGGACATTATCGAAGAGGTTCAAACAAAATCAAGTTACTGACATTTCGCTTAAAAGGACAGCCTCTGAAAAATGTATGAGTCATTAGGTCCGGTTTAGTTGTTCATCAGCAATAATCAATGCGATGTGGCGTCATAAATTTGTTATAGAATTATCCGCACACAATGTTTTGTACGTCATAAAATGTGTTGTCATTGTTGATAAACAGATGATTGGAGAAAAATCGTGCTTGTGGTTAATGGAATCGGTTTTGGGGAAGAAAGGTCGGAGTCGGGCATCTAGGGCAAGGGTTCTAAAATGGTTATCCTTTCGCTACCCCATTTTGATTCCAAAACATTTCTTGAACCCACCTACATCGCTAAAAATAAATTTCTTGCACACAAAAGCCAACCAAAAAAAAAAAAACCGCGTTTAAATGGAAACTAAACCTAATTTTCTGGGTCTTCTAGCGCTGCCTACTGCATCTCTAGTGTGTGCAGACGACCCTGGTTAAAAACCTCAGATTAAGTGAGTTACGAGGCAATGTTATTGAAATGATCAATGTGGATTAATGAGAGTGTTTGCAGATTATTTTTCCATCTTTTCATGTTAGTGTACAAAATAGATTTCCATCAGGGTAACATCTTCCATGAGGCAATATTTTGTGAAGAAATTGATGAAAAATTCAGAAATAAATGGTTAATTTGCAAATTTCGCCGTTTCAATGAAATGCCCCCATATTTAGATAAGTATTTCTTAAAGTTTGATCATTTTAATTTAGACAAAAAATGTTTATACTTTTTACACATCCTTTTCAATGACACTCCTATATCATTTCTAAAAGATGCGTAAGTTTGATGATATAAAATTGAAATACCATGTGATACATTAAAATATTCTTTCAGCTTATATAAAAACACATGTGTTAAAAACATGTAGCGAATCCACCAGGGTTGCTGTTTTAACATGTTAATTATTTTTTAATGAATAAACATTGTTTAAATAAAAAGTATGAACAAGACATACAATATTGTTTATAATTCATTATACAATAAGCGTTGGTCATTTCGTCATAAAGATAAAAAACATTTTTTTTAATACATAAGTGATATCTGGACTTTACATGTGATTGCAACAATACTGAAGCTAAATTAAGATATATCCAAAGGTAAATATGTATACCTTAGTGTGCTTGTGTAACTATGAACTACTAACATTCATCAGAAAAACCTAGATATTTAACATTGTTAAAATTAATTAATTCATGTTACCGTAAACTGACAGCAATTGACAGCAAAAGAAACATATTGACAAATATTAATTCTAGCTTCCGTCCAAACTTTATTAAATACAAAAAAAAATTAACCATTTAGAACAATTTATAAAGCAACAATGGCTCCGCCCAGTCCTGTCGATCATATTTTAATTATTAACAAACTGTTCACTCTGTTAAATGTTTAAGGGACCCCGTTATGATATCACTCCACTATTTGCCTGCCAGACCGATCTCGCAATCCCAGTTACACTGAGAGACTTTTTATTTCTTCCAGATGAGTCCTGGATTAGAACGAGTGTTTTTGTCTAATTATTTTTTATGAACGTCAAATTATTTAATAATCTTTATTAGAATACAATTTTGCCTTCATATTGGAAATACCTGTTTGCGTGTAGGCACCATGACAAATCAGCTTTTGGTCATCACTGTTGGGTTTTTGCTCCCTTCATGTAAGTTAATTAATAATATTACAATAACAATAATAAGATCTGGTTAGTAAGATAATTAAAAATTTTGAAGGATCGACCCATAAACAATTAAAAAACACACACATCTAACATTTTTAGAAAAGACGATAGCATTCTGCAGACTTTTAAAATGTGTTTATGTACAGATTCCTTGATTTAAAACCACGGCAGATAATAAATTGTATTGTCAATCAGAATATTTGCTGCGAGACTTGCCTGAGATTTAATCCGATAATAATGCAAATAATAAATCCGTTTTAAATTATTTTCAAGAAATTTTAATTGATCTAGAAAGTAAAAAATTGAATTGAAATATACATGTTCCTATTTTTTCCATAATTGCAATAAAAAATAATATCATTAGTTGGTTATCGGTAGGGAAAAGTTTGATTTGCATGAATAAAATGAAGAAACATATTCAAAAGTTAAGCGTAAATTAGTTCAATCATTTGAATATGATGACAATGTCTGAGGAATAAAAAGTAGCTAGAAAAATAAAAAAATAAAAATAGAGACAAATACAAAAAGAAAATGTGTATCACAAACATAAGTAAAATAAATTAATTAATTAATTTTATAAATTAATAAAGACTTTTCAAAACGTTATATTAATAATCATACGCAAGCATTCTTATGTATATTTATGAATATCTCCTACAGTTTGGTTAATTAACAGTCAGCCGTTCGACTGTGTCCAAGAGGACATCAACGTGGCATTGGTCTATGATTGTCGATACAGCTTACAGCAACAACAAGATATCTTCACTCAATTAATCCAAGAGTTTGAAAGTTTGACACATGTAGCTAGTGATAACAAAGATAGTGGCGGGAAAACTGATGTCAATATTATCTTAATGACATACACTGAATCTAAGTTAAAGATATTTGAGAAGTTATCTCTAGAAAACTTCCCTCTGTTCAATTTTAATGAAACTACGTTAAAATTAAACACCTCGTCTTGTCCTCAACATTTGCATCTGCAAACTGTGTTCAACGACACGATGGAGGCCTTAGACGGATATAGCGGTAATGTAAGAAAGTTGTCGATTTTTGTGCCTTCTGAAAATTTGACTGATTACGAGAATGATAATACAACATTACATGGACTGCATAAAGAACACGTTATCAATAGTGATATCAAGCGAGTGTTTATTCTGATTAAAACTGGAATAGGACTTAAAGAGAAAGGTATTTATTCATTATATACTGACACGTTCAATAACTCACTGGAGCTTTTGAAGAAAAGCATTGGAATTATTTGCAACTCTTGTCATGAAAATTTCAAAGGTTTCAAGCATGAACCCAGCTGTTATTACTTGACAAAAATGTCTAATGAAAAGACATCAAGTGAAGCAGACGAGATATGTAAACAAAAATGGCCTGGTTCCCATTTGGCTTACATGAATTCTCAAACTGAATTAGATTATGTGACGTCAGTAGATGGGATTATTAAGAATAATTTTGGCTTTCGTGTTCGTCGTTCTAATTTTGATAACATCTTCAATCCAGTTATTAGTAATATGGAATATTTATATTTAAATATTAAAAAAGAAATTGAAATTGTTGGTATTATCGGTCTGTCAAGTAGGGAGAGAGATAACACTAAAGATTACACATGGATGATAGAACACCACTGGTGGTAGATCCTCCTTGGGGTTCACGCAATGAGGGCCAAGGCTGTGTTTACATGTCACTAACATACTCTTCAAATTATTACATGGACATAAGAAAGGAAAATCTTGAGTGGATTGAATTGGATTGTAATAAACCTACACAAATTGACTTTTTACTTTGCGAATAAGACATAAGTGATGTCAGGAAATTGTTATTAAACTTAAATGTTCACAACCGAAGAATCGGGAGTCTTACTTCCATTTACTTTACACAAGTTATTCACATTTATTATTCAGTCATATAAATAACAAATTGAAAAATAACGTGATGTCACTTATGAAACGAAAACTATCATTTAAACTTATTCAGAAAGGACTTATAATAGACTGCAAAGAATCAGAAGACTGTCGTAAGAAAGACAACATAACACATATACACCAAACCAATCTATTTATAGAAATAAGACAAAGAAAACGACCCAATTGCAAAATCAAATTGATAGATAATAACTCCGTCTTTCATAATGACGAAAGATACATTTACGGAGGGGTAAAATATGATAAACACAATTCAAAATTGTTAAATGGAAGCAACTTTGATGTTAGGTACCTCAAAGATGTACACCAAAATGCCCAAGCGTGTTTGTACGAAATAGACACAAAGAGACGTAGAATTGGGCTTTCGAATAATCACCACCTACTAGACTGTGAACATTTCGTATGTCCAACAGGATTTGTTAAGTGCCCAGTAACCTACTACATTTCTGTGTACCTTGTAGATGACGGTGTTAAAGATTGTCCACACGGTGAAGATGAAGGTTATATTAACTATCCGACAAAATTGTGTACAGGAAATTTCAAATTTACGCTAAGAAATGTGTGTCTTCAAAAAGACATTTGTAACGCAAATGGTCAATTTCTGAAAGCAAACAATGATTTCGTCTGTGAGGTACCCTGTGAAACGGGCTATGCATGTGTGTCAAATATTGTGAGGAAAGAGAACAGAAATGACTCTACATTTTATTTAAGTTTTGTAAAAACCGCAGTCCAAATGTATGAGGATTTAGGCGGGTTTATATTTACCCCACAAATCTACTCTTTATTTCAGTTGTACAAACTTGTACAAGTAGATCTAAGTAATTGTAGAATTCGTGATCTGGACAAGGTCATTGAAAGCCTGGACATTTCAGATGTCATTATCTTAGATGTAAGTGGCAATTCTAATTCTGGACATAACTTTTCTGTCATACAAGAAATGGAGAATTTAAAGAAGTTAAATATATCACTTAATAAGCACTTAGAAATTGATGATAATTTCATGTTTCCGTTGCATTTACAGATTTTATATATGTCTAACACTAAAGGTGGATCTGGTGTAATAAGGAATTTTATTAATTTGATCAATTTAAAGGTTCTAAAATTACGTAACGTTGAGCCGATTGACTTAAGTCTAACAGAAAATGTAAAGCTTGGTATACTTGATGTACGTGCTACAGAACTCCTTAACATAAAAGATGGCTACTTAAGTTGGTTGTCTATTCAAAGAGCATTGTACACTGATGACTTCCGTGTCTGTTGTCAAGTCATCAGAGGACCAAAAATACCGGAAGATAAATGTCACGCACCACGTGACGCCATCTCCACGTGCCAGGACCTGAATGGTGACCCACAAAAACGTGTCATTCTGTGGTTGGTTGGAATTTTATCTCTTCTTGGGAACATGCTGGTTGTGATTTATAGGATAGTTTGGGACAGAGCTGTCTTTAACAAAGCATACGGCCTTTTTGTAGTTTGCTTAGCAGTGTCTGATTTTATCATGGGCGTCTATCTGATAATAATTGCTGGGGCAGATTTGCTTTACCGGAACATGTACGTTCTGGAAGATTCAAACTGTAGAATACGTGACCTGGAAAATGTCATGGAAAGCCTTGACAGTTCAGATGTCATTATCTTAGATGTAAGTCGCAATTCTATGTCTGGACACAACTTTTCTGTCATAAAAGAAATGAAGAATTTACAGAAGTTAAATATGTCATTTAACAAACACATAAAACTTGAAAATTTCACTTTCCCGTTGCATTTACACGTTCTATATTTGTCTAACACTCAAAGTGGATCTTTTGTTATAAAGAATTTGATTACTTTTACACAGCTAAAGGTTCTAAAATTGGGTAATGTGGAGGCAATAGATTTAAGTCTAACAGGAAATGTTAAGCTAGAAGTACTTGATGTACGTGATACTGAGCTCATTAATTTAAAAGATGGCTACTTGAGCTGGTTGTCTATTTAAAGAGCATTGTACACTGATGACTTTAGAATCTGTTGTCAAGTAATAAGAGGGCCAAAAATACCTGAAAATAAATGTCATGCACCACGTGATGCCATCTCCACGTGCCAGGATCTTATTGGTGACCCACAAAAACGTGTCATTCTATGGGTGGTTGGCTTTTTATCACTTCTTGGAAATATTCTGGTCGTTCTTTACAGGATAGTTTGGGACAGGGCAGTACTTAATAATGCATACGGTCTATTTGTTGTTTGCTTAGCAGTGTCTGATTTAATTATGGGTGTCTATCTGATAATAATAGCTGGGGCACATTTGCTTTATCAGAACATGTACGTTTTGGAAGATTCAAAATGGAGATATAGTGACACTTGTAAATTAGCTGGCATGCTGTCGACATTCTCCAGTGAGACTTCTACAATGTTCATTTGTCTCATTACACTTGACAGGTATTTGGTCAGGTATTTGGTCATCAAGTATCCCTTCGGTTAACACAGATTTTCAAAAATTGGAAAAATATTCTCGATTTCTTTGACACTGATAATAGGTGTCGTAGTTTCTGTGATGCCAGTTCTGTTTCCTGGTTGGGAGATTTATTCCTCTAATGGGATGTGCGTGGCACTTCCTTTCAGTTCTGGGAGACACACAGGGTGGGAATTTTCAGCCAAGTTGTTTGTAGGCTTCAATTTCCTTCTATTCATACTTATAGCCATAGGCCAGCTGGCAATTTTTCTAGCCATCACGTCGTACAAATACGATTCGTTCTCAAGGTCTAGAGACGCTTTACGGAAATCTCAAGATCGTGCTGTTGCCAAACAATTATTAATCGTGGCATTGTTAGACTTCTGCTGCTGGTTTCCTATAGGAGTTATGGGTATCATGTCCCTCAGTGGTTTTCGGTTTAATCTTGACGTCTACGCTTGGTCAGCGGTTCTCGTGCTGCCAATTAACTCAGCCATCAACCCGTTAATTTACACCTTGCCGGTCATTTTAAGAAAAAATATATCTTCTAACCTAATTTCAAAACTTAATTTAAGCCGCTTTCAACATCCTAGTTAATCTTATCACATAACTGTGACATTGACTTTTTTATACGTATTGATTTACATATAGTTGCATACACAACTTGACTATATATATATATGTATGTATATATATATATATATATATATATATATATATATATATATTTGAGAACCCTTCCTGTCGCTCTCAGAAACAACCTGACACTCGAGGCTTTCAAATCTGATTTGCATATTTATCTAGTATCTGTTATCTTGTAGACGTTGTTGGTCTATGTTGTTTATGTTTGCAAGTTAGGAAAGACTTAGAATGGGTATTCTCGTATGTTGTTTTTTTTATGTTGCTTTTTTGGATTTCACTGTTGTATGTACTACGCTTCGATCCTTTTGGGATGAAGCGTGATTATTAAATAATCTTTATAGTTATTATGTATATATATACACACACACACATATATATATATATATATAGATAGATAGATAGATAGATAGATAGATAGATAGATAGATAGATAGATAGATATATAGATAGATAGATAGATAGATAGATAGATAGATAGATAGATAGATAGATAGATAGATAGATAGATAGATACATAGATAGATAGATAGATAGATAGATAGATAGATAGATAGATAGATAGATCGATATATGACAAAGGCATACCAAGCATCGTTTCTGTTTATTATGACATATGTTAAGCACTTACATATAAATGTTTTTTATTGTCACTATATATCTACCTTTTTATCCATTATGTTTTCTTTAAATGTAATTTATTTATATGTGTGTTTAATGTTTTAAAAGAAGTTAATTAAATTATGTATATTTTTAAAAAAAATTGTAGTCTTCCTAGATTAATTTTTTATCTTTAATATATTATAGAAGTATGCAACATAAAAAGATGCATTACTGCAACGTATATTTTGTGGGTGTAATTAATATTTAAAATAAACATATTTAACAACATTTAAAAAATTTTTTTTTTAAACATTCTTTAGTTAAAGTTACTGTACTAAAAAAATAATGAATGTCCCCTAAAATTTCAGAATTGTTTATTCGTACAAATAATAAAACAAAACCAAACATCATGGTTTGCCCATGAACACGACGCCATTTTTAAATCGGATAGACATGCATTAAGCGTTATCATTAATTTGATTCCACTTGTCAAGATCAGGATAGATGGGATCATTCAGCGTAAATGTAGACATGTGTCTAACGTTGTATTGGTCGATTCATTCGACATCACTTTATGTGTCAAGTTATACGACATCATTGTATTGATTAAGTCAGACGGCTTCATTGTTTTGATAAAGTCATACGGCTTCATTGTTTTGGTCAAGACATGTGTATTTGACAAGTCATACGACATCAGTGTATTTGTCAATTCTTACGACATAACTGTATTTGTCAAGTCATACAACATCAATGAATTTTTCGAGTGATACGAAATCATTGTATTGGTCAAGTCATATGACTTCATTGTATTGGTAAAGACATACGACATCGTTTGATGATAAAGTCAGACGACATCACTGTATTTGTCAAGTCATACGACAGCAATGAATTTGTCAAGTGATACGAAAACATTGTATTGGTCAAGTCATATGGCATAATTGTATTGGCAAAGTCATACGACATCGTTATATTGGTCAAGTCATACGACATCACTGTATTTGCAAATCCATAGGACAACATTGTATTTCAAATCCATAGGACATCATTGTGTTTGCAAATCCATAGGACAACATTGTATTTCAAATCCATAGGACATCATTGTGTTTGCAAATCCATAGGACAACATTGTATTTCAAATCCATAGGACATCATTGTGTTTGCAAATCCATAGGACAACATTGTATTTCAAATCCATAGGACATCATTGTGTTTGCAAATCCATAGGACAACATTGTATTTCAACTGTGCACCCGCTTCTTAAGTCATATGACTGTAACAACTCTGGAGATTAGTATGGTTTTTTTAAAATTATTTTGTGTATAGTATATATCCTTTAGTTTTAGAAGATGAAATCGAAAATAAGGATGATGGTTAAAAAATATGACTAAAATGCGTGTTGCGCCTCAAAAATTACAAACACGTTACAGGTCAGTGGCAGTAAAAATAATTTTCTTTTTCTTTTTGTTGATTGTCAATGGGAACGTGTAGCCATGGATTCGTCAGTGTTGTTGTTAAAATCTACTTTTATCAATCCTTGAGTGTTTCGTATATAAACACATAAGGCAAAAAAAAAAAATTCAAATCTGTGGATTTGTTTCCTTCAGGCATTTTCCTATTTGAATTCTATCTATGAATAAATTCAAATATATAATAAAATAATCCCATTTAATCTATCTTTTACTTAATATATATAAGACCAAACTAAATAATCCATTTAATTTATCTTTATTGGAAAAATTTTCAAATAAATACAGAAAAAAGATATTTAAAAAAAATACTTTATTAAAAACTAATTAATATTTAACACATCCATATTATTAAAAAGCCATGCATTAACAGATCAATTTTTATTAACAAATATATATATATATATATATATATATATATATATATATTATAATATCCATATTAACATTGCAATATATTAAGAAATAAACATATTAAAGCGTTTATGGATTAGTATTATTATTATTATGCGTGGTTTTAAATAGTGTGGTACCCCAGCCTAGGGCTAGGCTCACGACGCTGTACAAACAATTTAACAAACATAATCAGGATAAATTTAATGACAATCATTTTTTCAACTCCAACTCTTTTGGGAAAAGAGACACTAATTTAATAAAATAAAACAAAGGTATATTTAAAACGATTTACATCTCAAACCATGAATGACACTCAGTACCATCGTTTTTGGTCAGAGGTGGATCATTCAGGATAGTAGAGATTAAAGAGATGTGTTTTGAGTGCAGTTTTAAAGTTGTGATGTTCGGTATATTTCGGATGTGTAATGGAAAAGAATTCCATCGTTTGGGGGCAAACATTGAGAATGATCGTTCACGTTATGTATTTGTGCGAGTCTTGGAGTCAGAAACGATATGCAAGTCTGCGGATGAGCGAGCCTGTCGAAGGGTAAATAGACAGAGAGAAGTTTGTTTAGATAGGAAGGGGAGGAATTGGAGAAAACGTTGTGGCAGAGAACAGAAAGTTTATAGTCAATACGTGCTCCTGTAAGGAGCCAAAGAAGTGAATGAAGTAGTGGTGTGAGGTAATCACGTTTTCTTGCCTTTAGTATTAGAATAGAGGCTGAGTTTTGAACCTCTTGTAGTTTTTCTAAGAAGTGTTTTGGTGAAACTGCTAGAAGAGAATTACAATAGTCAATGCAAGAGAGAACAAGAGCATAGACTAGGGTTTTTGTTGCACTAAAAATAATGTATTGGTGGATGGAGCTTATCTGACGAATAGCGGTGTATGCAGAGCGACAAATGTGGGAGATGTGTTTATCGAGAGACATGTTGTTAGACTTAATATAACTAAGATTCCTGGTGGAGAATGTCAATTGTATATCGGAGTTACCTACATGAAATGAAGTGGGGAAGGCTGAGTTAGAGAATGATTTGTGATCGTGAATGAGGATTGCTTCCGTTTTGTCGTCGTTAAGCTCCAACTTGCTGAGTGCCATCCATGTCTCGACATCATCAATGCTCTCCTGCAAAGTTCGGATTGTTAGAATCGACAAGAGAGCAATGTTTTTTTTTGTATAGCACTGTGTCGTCTGCGAATAACTGGGTCTCCACAGCGTGAATACCGAACAAGAGGAGCAATTATCTGGTATACATTGGGAATAGAACCAGGCCATAAACCCACCCCTGTGGCACTCCGTACTCTAAGTCATCACTGCCGGATAGACAGCCATCAACATTGAACGCCTGCTTTCTATCGGCGAGATAGGACCTAAACCAGGCCAAAACTTATCCCGAAATTCCAAAGTAATTTTATATAGTTGTATAAAGAATTTCATGGTCAACAGTGTCAAAGGCCGCACTTACGTCTAAGTGGATAAGGATTGAGATATCACAGCTGTACAGAGTGAGCAAGACGTCATTTGTGTCTCTTAATAATTTTATATAGTTGTATAAAGAATTTCATGGTCAACAGTGTCAAAGGCCGCACTTACGTCTAAGTGGATAAGGATTGAGATATCACAGCTGTACAGAGTGAGCAAGACGTCATTTGTGTCTCTTAGGAGAGCTGTCTCGATGCTATGGAAAGGTCTATAGGCCGATTGAGTATTACTGAGAAGAAAGTTGTCGATTAAGTAACCAAAAGTTATTTTAGTACAAGTTTTTAAATGTCTTTAGATAAAAATGATCAGTCTATAGTGTTTTAAATTATTTTCATACATAACAGGTGTTACGCACTGGGTTCGACTGTAAGAAATTAATATCTTGTTTTAAGTTATGGCTCTTCCAAACAGTTCTCAACAAAGGACGATACCATAGAGAAATACAATAATAAATATGCGACTCCGAAAACAGTACCAATTACAATTAATAAAATTTAATTTAATAATAATACACTTATAAAGCAAACGAAATAAAATTACAAATCATTAACTTACAGAGTGTGAGAAAATCTGGGACCGGTACACAATAAGAACACTGTTCCAATTAAAAGTGATGAATGATGGATGCGTATAAACACATATGAGCACAAAAAGAATAATCAAGGTCTCCTGAAGTTAAAAATATATATAAAACTCTCTGAATCTCTCTATCAATCTCTGTGTATCTCTGTCTCTGTAAATCCTTTAAAAATGCAGTGTAAGCACTGCCTTCCAGAAACTACTCACTTATTGTTTACGTTTCTAGAACAAATCGCGAATGTTCGACAAGATACTAGGAGACATTATAACCACGTTTAATTGGAAGTCAGTAATAAACACGATACATCAAAGAGATTAACCACGCCCACAACAAATGCTACCGTCTGGTAGGAATCTAATGTGGGGTCAAACAAAGTTCAAGCAAGGGGAAAAAGTGTACTACATGACACCAGGCTACTTAAAAGCAATGGTTTGTTGACAGCTAACTACAAATAGGGGGAAAAGTGCCAAAAGACAAACTTTCATGTACTATATGGGTTATCGTTGGGAGCAAATTATCTAACGACTCAACCAACAGGAGGTAGGGATGGGCTCCAAATAACATGATGTAGGTTTAGACTTTAAAATTATACTTTTGACCTCTTGTTCTGAAACTGTTTGAAATATTCAAATTGTGAACTAATACAAGAAAAGTGGTGATACGTCAAGACGATCAAGCTCAGCGCGAATGTCAGCAATTTTGCTTGTAAAAACAATACCAAAAATATACGGTTGCTGGGGAAACAGATACACTGAAGGAAGAGAAATTCCTTAGCTTCTCCCTCTGAAATGCCTACAAACATCAAACAACTGCCTGTTTGTTTTAACTATATTTATCTGTGTCGTCAATAGTGTCAAGAAAATCATCTGTCAGCATTGATGTGTATACAATGCTAAAATGTGATGGGGCTAGAACACAGTCTTCCTTTACGCTATTACTTACAAAAAAAGCCCCATACTCATCTCCATATTCCATCAACTTTGCCATCATACCATCATGGAGTTGACGTACTGTTATAATAAATCGACTCAGTCAACCCAAAGTTTCAATTACCTTCCACACGCTATCTCGATTAAATGAGTGTTTCTTGAACACTTTAATATCACTGATACATGTTGTATAAAGTACATGGGGGGGGGGAACGCAACCTAGTACCGCCCCTGTGCTTAAATCTCTGGTCAGAGATAATTGTTCATTTACCTTGACATGCTGGCCGGGGGGGGGTGATTATTTAAAAGTTCAGTATCAAAGCATGAACATTAAAATTTACACCTAACAAAGAAATCAAAAGTTCTATTCAAGTGGCATATGGCCCCAAAATAGTATTCTTTGATTGAATCGTATCACAGTGGACCAACTTCCCAAAGATTCAGCGATTGACGTGTACCTATTGGATATCAAAAGCTTGTATGTTCTTACTTCTTTGTAACTCGGTCAAAAATGTCCGGGTAGGACTGTGTTTATGTCACTAAATATTTAGATAGGACTGTAACGCTGTCACTAAACGTCCTGGTAGGACTGTACCTCAGTCACTAAATGCCCAGGTAGGACTGTACCTCTGTCACTAAATGTCAGTGGTGTTCTGTACATCTGCTACTAATTGTCCGGATATGACACAATCCCTGTCCCTAAATTTATTGTAGAACTGAAAAAATGTCACTTTTGTCCAGATTGGACTGTAACTCTGTAACTAAATGTCCGGGTAGGACTGTACCTCTGTCACTAAATGTATGGATAGGACTGTATCTCTGTCATTGAATGTCCAAGTCTAATTGAACCTATGCCACTGACTGTAGAGGTAAGACTGTGCCTCAGTCACTAAATGTTAAAGTAGGACTGCACCACTGTAACTAAATGTCCAAGTCGGAAGACACCTCTGTCACTCAATGTTCATGTAGGACTACACCCCTGTCACTAAATCTCCAGGTAGAACTACACCTCCGTCCCTAAATTTCCAGGTAGGGCTGCATAATTATGACATGTGCACAATGTTCTTTTTCATAACTTAAAATTGTTTTATCTGACTTCTGTTCAATTAAACATTTAAAATACCAGGAAATCAATAAAACGTTGATGTCCAACAGTTGGTGATAGCTACCTAGCTGATAAAACTAAGTATTTTTAATAATATGTTATGTATGTGTTTGTCTAAACTGAGTGATACAAGTGTATACATGTTTGTAATTTGTTTGAATCAATTAGGTGTGGTATATGTATTTTTTCATTATGTGGTATTTGTTGGAACCAATATGTGTGGCATGAGTTTTTAACGAAAGGTGTGATGTGTCTGGTGTTTGTTTGTACAAATATGTGTGGCATGGGTTTGTACCAAAATATGTGGTATGTGTAAGTTCCGATGAGTTTAGTTTGCACGCTATTTGTGGAACGTGTTTGTACCCATACGTGTGGTATGTGTTTTTACCATTATGTGTGGTGTGTGTTTGTACCACCGATAAGTTTGGTTTGTGTTAGCATCGCTATCTGATGTAAGTGTTTGTACCAATATACAAATCTGCAATCTCGCAATCCTACAGCAATAATTCATACACGTCCATTCATATACAGAGTAAAAAATATAAACATAAAACAAAATGTATATATTAAACATATTGTTTACATTTCCCAAAGTGCCATGATGTAAAGATTTAAATATTCTTAAATTCGTTTTACACAAAAAGCCTTAAAAGCAGAACTAAGGAAAATAGAAACGAATGCAAAGTAACAAGTTAACTTGTCAAATATTATACAATTTCATATATATAAAAAAAACACTAACTGACACCACCAAATTCAGAAAATATGAAACTATTTAATAATTTTTTTGCAAAAGAAAATATATTCCCCAAGTAGAATTTATGAGATGAGTTGAACCGGTGATATTATGACCTTTGTGACGTCGATTGAGACACCACGTGACCAGATTTAATGTTTCTTAAAATAGCTGGCAACGTGTAGATTAATGGGTTGATGGCTGAGTTTATTGGCAGTACTAGAACCGCTGACCAGGCGTACACGTCGAGATTAAACTGGAAACCACTGAGAGACATGATCCCCAAGCCAAGCACATCCCATTAGAGGAATAAATCTCCCAGCCAGGAAACAGAACTGGGATCACAGAAACTACGACACCTATAATCAGTGTCAAACAAAGGGAAGATATTTTCCCTGTCTTTGAAAATCTATGTTGACCAAATGGAAACCGGAAGATCAAATACCTATCAAGCGTTATAAGACAAATGAATATCGTAGAAGTCTCACTGGAGAATGTCGACAGAATGCCAGCTAATTTACATGTGTCACTATATCTCCAGTTTGAATCTTCCAGAACGTACATGTTCCGGTAAAGCAAATCTGCCCCAGCTATTATCATCAGATAGACACCCATAATGAAATCAGACACTGCTAAGCAAACAACAAATAGACCGTATGCATTATTAAAGACAGCTCTGTCCCAAACTATCCTGTAAATCACAACCAGCATGTTCCCAAGAAGAGATAAAATACCAACCACCCAGAGAATGACACGTTTTTGTGGGTCACCAATCAGATCTTGGCAGGTGGAGATGGCGTCACGTGGTGCGTGACATTTATCTTCCGATATTTTTGGTCCTCTGATGACTTGACAACAGATACGGAAGTCATCAGTGTACAATGCTCTTTGAATAGACAACCAACTCAAGTAGCCATCTTTTAAATTAATGAGCTCTGTACCACGTATATCAAGTATGTCTAACTTTATATTTCCTGTTAGACTTAAATCAATTGCCTCCACGTTACGCAATTTTAGAACCTTTAGATGTGTAAAAGTAATCAAATTGTTTATTATAAAAGACCCACTTTGAGTGTGAGACAAATCTAGAACCTGTAAATGCAACGGGAAAGTAAAATTATCATGAAGTTTTAAATGAGTGTTAAATGACATATTTAATTTCTGTAAATTCTTCATTTCTTGTATTACAGATAAGTTTTGCCCAGAAATAAAATTGCGACTTACATCTAAGATGATGACATCTGAACTGTCAAGGCTTTCCATGACATTTTCCAGGTCACGTATTCTACAGTTACTTAGATCTACTTGTACAAGTTTGTACAACTGAAATAAAGAGTAGATTTGTGGGGTAAATGTAAACACACCTATATCCTCATATACATGGACTGCGGTTTTAACAAAACTTACATAAAATGTAGAGTCATTTTTGTTCTCTTTCCTCACAATATTTGACACACAAGCATAGCCCATTTCACAGGGTACCTCACAGACGAAATCATTGTTTGCTTTCAGACATTGACCATTTGCATTACAAATGTCTTTTTCAAGACACAAATTTCTTAGTATAAATTTGAAATTTCCCGTACACAATTTTGTCGCATAGTTAATATAACCTTCATCTTCACCGTGGGGACAATCTTTAACACCGTCATCTACAAGGTACACAGGAATGCAGTAGGTTACTGGGCACTTAACAAATCCAGTTGGACATACGAAATGTTCACAGTCTAGTAGGTGGTGATTATTCTGAAGCCCAATTCTACGGCTCTTTGAGTCTATTTCGTACAAACACGTTTGGACATTTTGGTGTACATCTTTGAGGTACCTAACATCAAAGTTGCTTCCATTTAACAATTTTGAATTGTGTTTATCATATTTTACCCCTCCGTGAATGTATCTTTCGTCATTATGAAAGACGGAGTTATTATCTATCAATTTGATTTTGCAATTGGGTCGTTTTCTTTGTATGATTTCTATAAATAGATTGGTTTGGTTTATATGTGTTCTGCTGTCTTTCTTACGACGGTCTTCTGATTCTTTGCAGTCTATTATAAATCCTTTCTGAATAACGTTAAATGATAGTATTCGTTTCATAAGTGACATCACGTTATTTTTTAATTTGTTATTTATATGATTGAATAATACATGTGAATAACTTGTGTAAAGTAAATAGAAGTAAGACTCAAGATTCTTCGGTTTGTATTCCTTTAAGTTTAAAAATATTTTGCTGACATCACTCATGTCTGATTCGCATAGTATAAAGTCAGTTCGTTTAGGTTTATTACAATCCAACTCACTCCACTCAAGATTTTCTTTTCTTACATGGGTGTAATATCTTGAAGAGTATTTTAGTGACATGTAAACACAGCCTTGGCCCTCATTGCTTGAACCCCAAGGAGGATCTACCACAAGAGGTGTTCCATCATTCCATGTGTAATCTTTAGTGTAATCTCTCTCCCTACTTGACAGACCGATAAAACCAACAATTTTAATTGTTTTTTTCATAATTAAAATTAAAGATTCATCATAACTTTCCAATGCATCCAAGATGTTATCAAAAGTAGAACGACGAACAGGAAAGCCAAAATTATTCTTAATAATCCCATCTACTGACGTCACATAATCTAATTCAGTTTGAGAATTCATGTAAGCCAAATGGGAATCAGGCCATTTTTGTTTACATATCTCGTCTGCTTCACTTGATGTCTTTTCAGTAGACATTTTTGTCAAGTAATAACAGCTGTTTTCATGCTTGAAACCCTTGAAATTTTTATGACAGGAATTGCAAATAATTCCAATGCTTTTCTTCAAAAGCTCCAGTGAGTTATTGAACGTGTCAGTATATAATGAATAAGTACCTTTCTCTTTAAGTCCTATTCCAGTTTTAATCAGAAGAAACACTCGCTTGATATCACTATTGAGAACGTGTTCCTTATGCAGTCCATGTAATGTTTTATTATCGTTATGGTAATCAGTCAAATTTTCAGCAGGCACAAAAATCGCCAACTTTCTTACATTACCGCTATATCCGTCTAAGGCCTCCATCGTGTCGTTGAACACAGTTGTCAGAGGCAAATGTTGAGGACAAGACGAGGTGTTTAATTTTAAAGTAGTTTCATTAAAATTGAACAGAGGGAAGTTTTCTAGAGATAACTTCTCAAATATCTTTAACTTAGATTCAGTGTATGTCATTAAGATAATATTGACATCAGTTTTCCCGCCACTATCTTTGTTATCGCTAGCTATATGTGTCAAAGGTTCAAATTCTTGGACTAATTGAGTGAAGATATCTTGTTGTTGCTGTAAGCTGTATCGACAATCATAGACCAATGCCACGTTGATGTCCTCTTGGACACAGTCGAACGGCTGACTGTTAATTAACCAAACTGTAGGAGATATTTATAAATAGACATAAGAATGCTTGCGTATGATTATTAATATAAAGTTTTGAAAAGTCTTTATTAATTTATAAAATTAATTAATTTATTTATTGCAATTATGTTTGTGATACACATTTTCTTTTTGCATTTGTCTCTATTTTTTTTTTTTTATTTTTCTAGCTACTTTTTTATTCCTCAGACATTGTCATCATATTCAAATGATTGCACTAATTTACGCTTAACTTTTGATTTTGAATATGTTTCTTCATTTTATTCATGCAAATCAAACTTTTCCCTACCGATATCCTACTAATGATATTATCTTTATTGCAATTATAGAAAAAATAGGAACATGTATATTTAAATTCAATTTTTTTACTTTCTAGATCAATTACAATTTCTTGAAAATAATTTAAAACGGATTTATTATTTGCATTATAATCAGATTAAATCTCAGGCCAGTCTCGCAGCAAATATTCTGATTGTCAATACCATTTATTAGCTGCCGCGTTTTTATATCAAGGAATCTGTACATAAACACATTTAAAAAGTCTGCAGAATGCTATCGTCTCTTTCTAAAAATGTTAGATGTGTGTGTTTTTTAATTGGTTTTGGTTCGATCAAGCAAAATTTTTTAATGATCTTACAAACTGTTATTGTAGTATTATTTAGTTAACTTACATGAAGGGAGCAAAAACCCAACAGTGATGACAGAGAGCTGATTCGTCATGGTTCCTCAACGTTACGCAATTTTAGAACCGTTAAATTGATCAAATTAATTAAACTCCTTATTACGCCAGATCCACCTTGAGTGTAAGACATATCTAAAATCTGTAAATGCAACGGAAAAATAAAATTCTCATCAATTTCTAAATGCTTGTTAAATGACATGTTTAATTTCTGTAAATTCTTCATTTCTTGTAGGAAAGAAAGTTGTGTCCAGAAATAGAATGGCCAATTACATCTAAGATAATGACATCTGAACTGTCCAGGCTTTCAATGACCTTGTCCAAATCTCATTTTCTACAATTACTTAGATCTAATTCTACAAGTTTGAAAAATTGAAATATTGAGTAGATTTGTGGGGTAAATGTAAACAAGCCGAAATTCTTATATATTTGAACTGTGGTCTCAAAAAATCTTATATAAAAATCTGTGTCATTGCCGGTACCTGAGGTGCTGGGTGGTCTGGAGTTCAATTCCAGCTAGAGCCCAGTCAAGCAATAACACCACCAGCACCCCGGGTAGATGAAACTCGTTAACCTTGGATTGGCAACTCATGTAAGAGAAGGAAACTCTGAAATCAAACCCGGAGATGGAGTCCCGAAAGGCGGATAAAATTGATACAATGAAACATTCCGGCAACTCCTGCGACGTCACTGGTGCCAAGCTGTATCATCCATTGATGTTCCCTTGGGTTAACCAGCGGCGTGGAGAGAGGCGATATGCTGTTGGGAACCAGCTTATAATCCTTGAAGTATAATCCCAGGCCATGTGCATTTCGTCCTCCGAAGCCCACTCCATCGTCACATTGTGACGGACGGATGCCAACATTGCCGGTACCTATCCGAACGATATTTGACAGACACTTACAGCCAGTGTCACATGTTACGACACAGACAAAGTCATTAGTTTGGTTTATACATTGACCATATGCATTACAAATGTCTTCTTTCAGACAAATATTTCTTAGTGTAAACTTCAGTTTTCCAGTACATAATGATGTCTTATTGTTAACAGAAACTTCATCTTCGCCATATTGACAATCTTTAACATCATCATGTACAAGGTAAACGGGAAGTCTGTAGGAATCTGGACACTTCACAAATCCTGGCGGACACATAAGTGGGAATTGTTTGGAAACCCAAAACGACGTCTTTTGGAGTCTACTTCGTACAAACACTTGGGAACAGTTACTTTTGGATTACTATAGTACCTAGCATCAATACTCCCGTTGTTTAACAATGTTTTGTTTGTTTCTTTACTGTTTAACCATTGACAAATGTCATCAAATAAAAGTGAATTGATGTTTTTTTTTTATATTTAAATGAGAATATATGGGTAAGCTTGGTATTAATGGATGAATTCCGTCAAATGTTTCATTACTTATACTATTGTAAGTTTCTAGAGTTTTTTCTGATTTTCTACAGCTGTTCTTGCATTTTATATGGATAACCTTATACGAAAGTTGTTGTTGCAATCCAGAAAGTACTATATCTTCAGTTATGCCATACATTTGGTTGAGTAGAACATTTGAATAACTTTTATGAAGTAAACTTTTTTTAGATTCATTTTTTTTGTTCGGTAAACATTAAAGTTTATTTGTTTTCTTTTAGTATTAAGTATTTCACATTCACAAATCAATGTGAAATGTTTTTTTGATTTCATTACAAACGATTTCAAGCCACAGCACGTTTTGTTTGAAAACCGTGGTATCAAGAAAATTGTTCATTGTAATTTTAACGTAAACGCATCCTTCACCCTCATTTAGTGAGCCCCATTGAGGTTCTACAACCAACGGAGTTCCGTCATTCCAGACGTACTCTTTAAAACCATTCTTGGTCCTACCAGAGAGTCCGATGTAAAATTCAAAATAGGTTTCAGACAATAGGAAAGGCGTTTTAATCGTGTATAGTATTTGTTTATCAGACAGAAAAATTTCATATTTCCTTTGAGAATTGAAGTTAATTAAACTTGATTGATGCCACTTTTGATCACAGAGCTTGGCTGCTTCATTAGCTGACATTTCATATTTCCCCGCATTGGTATAACATCTACCTTCGATCGCTTCTAACAAAAAGTCTTTGCATATTTTATGGCGGGAGTTGCAAATAAGCCTATAGACTTTCTGTATACCATCTGTGGTTGCATTTAGGTAAACGTATTGATGGAATATAAACGCATGACCTCCTATAGAACTCGATGATTTATTAATCTAAACAATCGCTGGACCTGAACATTCAGACTTTGCTGCCCATCCAGCCAGTATAGTACAGAATCATCACTCATTTCGTCTGTTACATTTTGACCAAGTACAAAAATTGCCATGTCTCTTGCATTGCTTGAATTGTTTATAAACTCATCATCTATGTTGAATACAGATTTCAGAGGCAAATATTGAGGACAGGACGAGATGTTTATTTTTGAAGTAGCCTCGTTAAATTGTTCAACGGTAAAATGTTCCTTTGTTATTGTCTCGAATATCATTAAATTAGATTGCACGTAAGTCATTAGGATATAATTCAGGAAATAATAATTGACTAACGATGTTCCTATAAGACGTGGCCTTCGCACTGGTTTAAACTTGAAAGGAAATTTTGTAAAAAAATCCTGTTGTATATTTAAGCTGTAGCAACAATCGTAGACCAATACAATGTTTATGTACACATCTTTGCAGTCCCATTCTTTTGACCTTGCCATCCAAGGTAAAAAAAGAATAATATTTTTTTTTTCAATACGTCTGGTAATGATTTTAGTTACAATCATCACTTTTCACCTTTGCCTATCACAGAAAACAGACAAAACAAGCACAGCTTTGATGAATGTGTCTCACCAGTTTAGACTAAAAAGTTTTTCTTTATATATTAAAATTTACCGAACTGATTTTTTATTTTTAAATTTTAGAATGTTCAGTTCATAAGTGCATCTTATTTGCATCTTCCTCTTTAAAGAAAAAGATATCTT
This sequence comes from Lymnaea stagnalis, assembly GCA_964033795.1. Taxonomy (NCBI): domain Eukaryota; kingdom Metazoa; phylum Mollusca; class Gastropoda; family Lymnaeidae; genus Lymnaea; species Lymnaea stagnalis. The sequence goes on from CAXITT010000350.1 coordinate 830,750, forward strand.
AATTGGTATTATGAAATGCTTTCTACACACACACACTCACACATATATATGTATATGTATATCTATATATCATTATATATATATATATATATGCACATATGCTTATAAGTGAGCTTCTAGGTTAGTGCTAAATGTAAAGAAACGTGATCACGTCACTCCACTACTTCACTCATTTCATTGGTTTTAAATACAGGCACAATGAATTAGACGTTGTCTGTTTTCTGTCACATATTTTATCTCTGTATCCTGCCATTACTATCTTACTGAACTTCTTTCTGTCTGTTATAAAATGTGTAAAACAGAGTAGTGTTAAACCTGAAAAAATAAACGCAACAAAACAGCGAACGTGTCTGCAGAAAGCCTTCGTCAGCGAACAAAACAACAGAAAAAACGGTATAAAAATAAGAAATAGCATTTAGCTGGTAAGTAGTATCCGTGGGCAGCAATAGAAGTGTGGCAGAAGGAAAATGAGTGAGAGTTTAAATAAGCAGCGGCAAAAAAAGGGGGGGGGAGAAAAATGTTCACTGTGATAGGTCAGAACGTGGAGGGGTGGAGCTAGGGTCAAACTGTGAACAGAGACATAACATTAATCCCATCTGGCGTCAAAGTGCCGTAAGTCAGGATAAGACTGTGTTCCAAATTGACCCGGCTGGCGGTGTTCGTGCTAGCCACAATCGCACTTATAGAAAAGTCCGCCTTGCCCTGGTGGTCACTACTATTGAAGTGTTTGGAGACGGGACACTGTTTATCTTGTGTAATGTTACGGAGGTGTTCGGTACACCTGTCAGAGAGACGGCGTCCAGTCTCCCCTATGTATGTCATTTGACAGCGGGTGCAGACAATGGCGAAGATAACGTTGCGGCTTGTACAGAGGAAACCGTCGCGTATCTGAAAACTGCCCTTGGGGAAACGTATGCGTTCAGTCTGGACGTCAAAAGGGCACGTGTTGCAACGACTGCGTCCACACCGCTTGGTCCCAAAGTGGGAGGGGGGTGCATTGATACGACTGCGTACGAGGAGGTCTCTCAGATTTGTATCCCGTGTGAAAACAATGAGAGGTGGGGAAGAGAAAATTTCTCGTGTGTCTGTGTCTGCGAGTAGTATAGATCGATGTTTAAGGAAAACACCTTTAGCAATCAGACTGTGAGGGTGATAAGTTAAAATGAGCTTTTTCCTGTCAACCTTGTCGCTCAGACGTGGTCTGAAGGCATCAGCACGTGTAATATTCTTAACCCTTTGGAGGGCTGATGAATGTACTGTCTCCGGGTAAGACCTACACCAGAAAAAGTCTATCATTTCAAGTGCCTTGTCCCAAAAGTCCTCATCCGACCAACAAAGTCAACGAAGACGGAGTAATTGAGAGAAAGGAATAGAGTCCTTACAGGATTTAGGGTGGGATGAAGAGTAGAGTAGATAGGAATTCACACATATAAGTAAAAAATCAATAATAACAGACTCATATAATAAAAATAAATGCTAGCCTTTCCATTCCCCGGCTTTATATACCGGTATCGCCTATTTTTAAATGTTCACGTGTGTAAAAATAATTGGTTTTTTGATATTCATGGATATAATTATGTAAAAGTACCTTAGTTTGTTAATTTCAGTGAATTTTTTAATTTATAAACTTATGTTCATTTGTAATATAGGAATATAGCATCTATTTTTCAAAACTGTAATATTATTGTATTTTGTCATTCACGTAAAAATGTACGCACCTTTTTTCTAATCCCCGATTTATGTACATAGGAAGGTTAATCATTTATCAAATTCATTCTTGCCTGGGGCAAATGAGTTTTTTTTAATTTAAAAAATCATCCACCTGATTGTAACCCCCTTACTCATTAAATATTTTTTGGGGGAATTTCATATGCTTTGTTCTTTTCTGGAATAATGATAAAGGCATTATTGAATACTCTTTGGATTTGTCGTTTCGTTGCACTGATTAAATTAAATGACATTTTCTGATTAAAATAATGTTTAAAAGTACTATTTTATAAAATTTATGCGGTATATTTTTGGAATGAATAAAAAGTAAAAGTATTAAATGTAAAAAAACAAAGCTAAAGTTGTAATTAATTTTAGCAAATTTTAGCACTGTAAAAAGCAATCAATTCTATTTATTAGTTTTACCTTTAAGAACGGGGAAATACATTATCATTTCTGCCACGCGCATTTATTTAAGAAAAAAAAACAGCTTAGAACTGTGACTGAAATAGACAATTGCTCTATGATGCCATTTGGATATTTATTTAGACCCAATTGAATAAAAAAATTTGCAACATTACCAAAGCATTAAAAACAAATTTATAAAGTTATGATGGGTTTTCCCGATAAATGTGATTACGATGCAGATATTCTTCATTTCTTACAATTTTTTGATAGCGTAGTGGAGAAATGTTGGTTATTTTGAAATAAATTATCTCTCTCTCTATATATATATTGTTATTTAGGATGCTTTTTTCCCCTGCGTAAACTTTGCTTGAACCCTAGCACACACGCTCCGTTCATAGATGGGCGTGACCTATTCGTTTGATATATCTTGTTGACTACCGCCTTTCCAAATAACCATAGTTAGACTGTCTCCTAGTATTTTGTAGAATGTTTGCGATTGTTCTAGAAATGTAAACAAATGCTGAGTAGCTTCTAGAAGACAGAACTTACGTGTCAGTAGACCCCCCATATATATGGGATAGACAAATTTTGAGAGTTTTATTTAGAGTAAGAGAGTTAGTGAGAGATTTCGTAAAATGAGAGAGATTGATTGAGAGGAGAATGTTTGAGATCAACCATACTCTGTAAGTTGATGATTTGTAAATATTTTTTTTTCTTCAATAGGCATTTCAAGGGCCCTGACCGTTGTCGTACTTCATTCTCAGTGACATCAGTCATATTTCTATAGCAGTTGTAAAGTTTTATCAAAAGGCCTTCCATTATGATCCTGGTTACAACGGGTCATATTTTCTAGTATATTATAAAACACGTTATACTATTTAATCCACACATTTATATTTATTTTCAATGTATGATACCGAAAAATTTTTTTAACCCCATCCCACCGACCAACATTTATTTTAATGCATCATACCCTTAAAAGAAAGAATTAAGTCATCACTGCCTAACCATAACTTGATTGAAAAGAAGTGCAAACCTGATGACGCATTTTAAAATTTCCCCAAAACTATATTTCCTTTGAATAAAGAATAGAGCTGTGCTTCTATTTATTTCCCCTGCCAAACCATAATTTGTTTAAATAACGTATGATATAATTTAAAAATATCCTTTTTTTAACCATATTTTTTGCACACACAATGTCAACACTTAATTAAACGAGTATGTAACTGTCAAGAATGGTGTCCATCTTCCTGTATGTCGTTCTCTCTATTTCTCTCAATCTCCATCCTACTCTCTTTCTCTCTATCTCTCCACATCTCTGACAATCTCTCTCGCTTACTCTCTTATATTAGCTTATTCTCTCACAAACATCATCTCCTTTTGTTCTCTAACTATTTCTCTCTCTCACTTAACAAATAATTTTTTCTATTGATCTCAAACACTCTCCTCTCAATCAATCTCTCTCATTTTACGAAATCTCTCACTAACTCTCTTACTCTAAATAAAACTCTCTCTGTCTAATATCCCCCCCCTCGCTATGACTAATTATATCTCTCAGTCGTTCCTATATCTGCATCGGTTTATCTGTATACTTCTATAAATGTCCGACTCTGCCAGTGTGTCTATCAGCCCTCTACATCTCTCTTTCTCTCTCTCTCTCTCTCTCTCTCTCTCTCTCTATATATATATATATATATATATATATATATACATGTATAAATTCATTCTTTCTAAATTTAAAAAAAAAAGAAAGACATTTATAAAACTGATTCTTTACAGATTCCAAAAAACTTAGCAGCAAAAATTCCTAATGATATTTAAATGTTAAGTTAGGAATGCATTAAAACGAAAGGGCGAATAGTAATTACACAATGAGTTAGTTTACTTACGTGATGATAGCAGAAACGCTATGATGAGGAAGAAAGAATTCTTTTCCATGGCAAACACAAAGAAGGAAAAATTAAAAAATCAAATCAATACTTTGTAATCTAAGATTTTATATCAATAATTTAACTTTAACAATAAACAATTTATACATAGTATGTAAATATATATATACATATATGATATATATCCTGGACACAGCGATTTGAAAAGAAATTATTTTAGTGTTTATCTGGACAGTTAAAACAATGACCAATAGATCATCAGTTAAATGAGAAATGCAACAGCCATGATTTCTGTATGCACATTGGAGATAGAGGGAATGTAGAATGGGTATAATCATTATAATGTTGTGAAAGCAGATGTGCGTGGTTCTATTAGTTGTATTAACTGCTATAATTATTCGGTAGCTGTTGAAACCAATAATTACACACAACATCCAGCCAGTCAGCCCATGAAATCCATTTTTACAATTTGCAAATTTCATGTCCAGCTCCGCTACCACCAACGAGCAACACCGCAATTATATCTCCTTCTATAGGTCATGGGTTCAATCCGTAGCATTATGGTAACCCTGTCTGCAATATGGTGTGCAAAGATGACCTTTTTGGAACCTACACAATTATTTTCTGTGTACGTGTTTGTGTTATTTATGCAACTTTTGAGCAGTTATTAACTAGGGCAGTGATTAACGGGAGCGGAATAAAACTTTGCAGCATTGCATTTGGCTAAAAAAGTCGCTTCGTTTTAGACAGTTTATTTAAGTTCTACCTTGCATGGATCGCCCTCTCCTAACATATGGATGGATGGATAGATGGATGGATGGATAGATGGATTGATGGATAGATGGATGGATGGATGGATGGATAGATGGATAGATGGATGGATGGATGGATAGATGGATAGATGGATAGATGGATAGATGGATAGATGGATAGATGGATAGATGGATAGATGGATAGATGGATAGATGGATAGATGGATAGATGGATAGATGGATAGATGGATAGATGGATAATGTAAGGGACCTTACTTACTATCTGACACACTTCATCTAAATCTGGTGCTCAATAAGTAAACAACTCCGGTGATACATTGGATCATTAAACTCGTGTTCTTTATTTGATCTATCACTTGCTTACTCTATCACTCATCTTCCAACTCTCCTTTCTCCCTGCTCTCCAGAACCTAGTCCGTCCGCCTTCTTGCCTATTTATACCCCGTCCCATAGTTCCTCTCCCAGTCCAGATTATACCCCGCCCCCTTTTTCTCAATTGTCGGTCTAGACGTCCCAGGTAAATGCCCTGGTCAGATGGATGGTCGTGTCTGGGTGTCAGACGGCCGTAATTGGTCAGGCGTTTGATCCTTGGGTCCCTCGTGCTCCACAAGCTTGATCCTTCGGTCAGACGGATTACGTCAGGCGCCGTCGTGGTCCGGCGCTCGTGCGTGGTCCGCCTCTCCACAAGCTTGGGTGGTCAGACGGATTACGTCAGGCGCGGTCCGACTCTCCACAAGCTTGGGTGGTCAGCGAACTCTCCACACTACCCCCATCTTACAAAACAATGTCGTCCCGACATTACACACCATCCCCGTTAAAATTTCTTATGATTGGTTTCTAAATGGCTTCAAGTGACTTGGACCTTCAGCATTCATTTACAAACAGCTCACAGTAATACACATGACGTCATTCGCTTTGGTTCTAATACGTCTCCTTGTGTAAAACAATCCTACCCGTCGTCCTACCTTCGACTACGACTATTGAATTCAACGGACCCTCAAACGTGGTCTCCTAAACAGTTGTGGTTAAGGTCAGAGTCAGTTTGAGCGCCTAGTACATTCACCCCAATCAACAATTATGATTGTACAACAACTAGATCAAGCATAATACATCATCTTGAAACTTAATTAATAGTACAGCATTAAGATATA
>CAXITT010000351.1:3920-74389 GCA_964033795.1 Lymnaea stagnalis
AACAAAACACATAAATCCAAGTTCATGAGGTCAAGGAATTTAAAAACTGTAACAACGTTGAGTTATAGTTATTTTTACATTACATTTAAAGTATTTAAAATTTTCCTTTCCTTGTCTTCAAAGCTGCAAACCTGTCAATCATTTGATCAAAATCAATTTCCTTCAATGTATCACTTTAAATAGATAGCAGAGCCATACCAGAAAGCCTTGACGGTCCCATGATGGATCATAAATATTTCTTGATGAGCCTTAGTTTTGAAAAGCTCCGCTCACATGAAGCCAAAGACTCACATAACGTAAGAAAAAAATTTAAAACTTAGCGAGAGTATTGGAAGAGATTCTAGGAAGTCCCAATCAGCTATGAATTTCAAAACATTAATTACTGACCTGTCAATGACTTTGTGAAAATTCAATAACAGCTACCTTTAGATGTCTTTTAAGCCAGGGTATTTGTTTTGAAAGTTCATCTTCTGATAACTCATCATAGAAAGAAGTTACTTTTGGAACGTACACCAATAACTCTTCTTCACTTGCTGATACTAGACTCTTGTGTTGAACAGCCCCAAACATATCTGCTACTAACTTTTGGAACGTACACCAATAACTCTTCTTCACTTGCTGATACTAGACTCTTGTGTTGAACAGCCCCAAACATATCTGCTACTTCCATGATCGCTGATGATCTGATCTGTAGTTCCGAATGAAAGCAATCAATACACTCCAGAATCTCCCTACTGTTTTCGTCTCGAAGAAAGAGTCCAGCATCTATTAATTTTTATTCTGCATTTCTCTTCTTAAACCGTAATCTTCCCACTACCGAAATTCCATAGTGGTCTGATTTTAAATATTTTTTTTCAATATCATGTTTCATCAAGGACCTCAAGCTGATGAGCCCAAAGGTAAAAGGTAGCGGATAAACGTAAAATCACAAACATAATAATTAAAGAATTGATATTGAAATCAAAGACTGCATGCAAAAGACTTTGTTCTCAACCTCTTGTATCCAAATTTTCAAGAGGATTACACAAAGCTTAAATAGCCGCCACACATTCATCAAACTCATCTTTCACTTTCACTGTCTTAACAGCAGCATGATAAGCACTCCAATGCTTTGTTGATAGTCTTTTCACTGACATTCCAGTGTGTTCAAATAGAACATTTCATTGATGGGTGGATGCAGCAAAGAAGGAAAATATTCTTTCAAGTGTACTAAAAAATGTCATACGTGAACCTTTCCGCAAAAGAGTGTTGACCACACAAGTTAAGCATATGGTCCACAAAAGAGTGTTGACCACACAAGTTAAGCATATGGTCCACAAAAGAGTGTTGACCACACAAGTTAAGCATATGGTCCACAAAAGAGTGTTGACCACACAAGTTAAGCATATGGTACACAAAAGAGTGTTGACCACACAAGTTAAGCATATGGTACACTTTTCTCACAACTGGTGTGTTCAATTCGTATACCATGTGTTTTCTCACTTGACCACACAAGTTAAGCATATGGTACACAAAAGAGTGTTGACCACACAAGTTAAGCATATGGTACACAAAAGAGTGTGGACCACACAAGTTAAGCATATGGTACACGCATCCATTAAAAATCGCGTTCTTATTATTTCTTTTCAGAGTAACCTGAACACCTCCATGGATTCCAGACATTGTGGCAGCATTATCGTAACCTTGAGCTATGAACATCAATATGTCTAGCCCATCACGTTTCAGATTTGCAAGAATTTCAGACCTGAAGTCATCAGCTTTTGTCCCTTTTAACGGGAAAAATCCAAGAAGAACTTCTCTCACTTCAACTTTCCCTTTGTGGATGTTCACTTATCTGGTCACTTCAGACATCTGTTCAGTCTCTGATATATCAGGTGTACTTTTGAACATAATTCCAAAATACCTCGCAGCTTTTATGTCCAAGATAAGAATCTCCTTCATATGATTTTCAAGGACATTTATAAATTCATTTTAAGTTTCTGGTGAAAGGTAAGATGCGGATGCTTTTTCTGTAGATGTCCTCCTCTTTAGTCTCATTTGGTGCTCTTTTAGCAGTTGATTATATTTAATTAGATAGCATGTCAACCATTTCAATCAAGTTTTAGTGAAGATTTGTCTCCGATCTGGCCACACAATGCCAGAATTTGCTTTGCAAGAAACAATGTGATATACAGCAACCAGTGAAAGATATCCCTCCACATTTTCTTTTCCCTGTCCATCACAGCAATACTTTCGGCATCAATTGTTTTGTTTTTCCTAAGTCCTGCTGCTAATGCTTTCCACTTTTCAAGGCAACCTAGGCGCTCTTCCGATGCTTCATGATTTTGTAATTTTGGGCTCAGTTTTCACCACTTATCAAAGTCAGTAACAAATTTGGATGTTGTTTCTGTAACATTAACAGCAAACAAATTGCAGCACAAACAATTCAATTTATGACTGAAAAGTGAGAAAAACAACTCCAAGACCGCCCTATTTTCTCGCCATTTTGCATCATCCCGTAGATCCATTGTTTTGTAAAATAAAAGAGAATTATTGTAAAATAATATAATTTTTAACCCTATAAATGGGTAAAAATTCATTTATAATGTTTTTAATTTTTACCGATTCGTATACTTATAATCGCCCTACTACACCGCCCTATTTCTCGGAATCTATATAAATATAGCCTCCTGTCACTTACGGAGGTTACCGAACACTTCAATTTGCGTGGAATAATGATTGTTTTTCTGACCTAAATATAGGATCATCTCATTTCTGACGCATCAACCATGAACTTTTAATAAGGCACGGATTTGGATTTGCGAAAAATATATATGTGATCGGTTATCCCTTTATGAATCTCGGTTTTTGCGAGCAATGTGTGCCCTGTAAATATGCAATTTTTCATTCGGGTGTCACCCCTAAAATGGTGTCACCCCTAAAATGGTATCACCCCTAAAATGGTTTTACCCCTAAAATGGTTTTACCCCTAAAATGGTGTCACCCCTAAAATGGTGTCACCCCTAAAATGGTGTCACCCCTAGAATGGTGTCACCCCTAAAATGGTGTCACCCCTAAAATGGTGTCACCCCTAAAATGGTGTCACCCCTAAAATGGTGTCACCCCTAAAATGGTGTCACCCCTAAAATGGTGTCACCCCTAAAATGGTGTCACCCGGTGCGGTCCGCACCCCTCGCACCTGCCTCGCTACGCCCCTGCATACACCGATCTGAATTCCTTGCTGATGGAACTGGACTTATCAGATTATGTCTATTCGCTTGGATAATATCCATTTTGTATCCTTTGCCTTTAGCCTATTTTCTATTACTGGACCGACTGAACTTGAAGCTGGAACTAGGGGATTGATTTACGTCCTACACCAAACTATCTGACAGCTACTAGAAGGACTTTGAGATTCAGGGACTCTCACTACCACGATTTATCGCTGGAGAGTCATCTTCCCCATCGCAGAGATCCCAGAGAATCTACGACAGGGAACTCCGACTTCGCAACGCTTAGAACAGCTCCGAAGATCGGAACAGGGACAAGCTTCTAGAACAGAAGGAGCTCCCACACTGTGTGATCCACTGAGATCATCACTGGAACTATAAAGGCTAAGTCAACAAAGGTTGAGCATAGAACTTGAGTAATATAGAATTAATAAGGATGATACCGTCTGTATGTTAGGAACACTTGCTTTGCATTGATATACCTTTCTAATTGGATGAAATCCATTTGATGTATATGTGTTAAGTACCAAGAGTGTATAACGGAGGAATTTGTAAATATTATTATTCAATAAATACTTGTAGTTTATTTCTCCTTTAACAAAGACTTCGTTTCAGTCTATACTATATGTATATAGATAGGTTGTTATGTCTGTGTGGTAATGTGGCTTAATTAACGAATCCCTGGACAGAGTGCCAAGAGGAGATCTTATACGAGAGATACCCCTCACATTTATATCATAAGTCAGCTCACCACAGTGTGGATAGCTGAATATTGTGACTGATTTTAGGGGTGACATCCAATTGAAAATATCTTTGTAGTGCAATGCCTTATATATCTTTCGTATTGCAATTCCTAATATATCTTTGTATTTCAATACCTTACATATGTTTGGATTTCAATATCTTAAATATCTTGTAAATCAATATCTGATATATTTGTGTATTGCAAAATATTTTATATCTTTGTATGTCACCTCCTTTTATATCATTGCATTTCAATAAATTGTATATCTTCATATTTCAATATATTATTTTTGTTGTATTTCAAAACCTTTTATATCTTTGTAAAGGGAGAGCGGCGAAGTGATCCGGCGCCAAAGCAGCGCATTTGAATGGTCCTATCCTGACCTCCTAGCCCAGGGCTCACCAAACTACGACACGTTGGCGCGATCCTGCCCGCTTTGTCAGTTCATCCGGTCCGCCAATGGTACTGGAATTTGCTTAATAAAACTAAGGAACACAAAGAGTTGTGATACATTTTAATTATCATGTTTAGTCTAATAGGAGATTTTCACACATGCGGAGACCTCCTGGCTGCTATGTTACTGCTATGTTTATCTAGATTTTCTTATTTATTATAATTTTGCTTATATCGTGCTATCCTAAGTCTTTCCTCGGCTTGTGAATTCTCCGACAGAAATGACAGTGACACTCTTCTGTTCCCGATTCCGTTTGATTGTGACCTTGATGATGTGACCGTGATGACGTGCCTGATTTTAGACGCCTTTAGCTCATTGATTTGCAAGCAATTGACTTATTAAGAGAGAAGCACAGAGAAAAAAAACGTGTTTAATTGTACCGCTGCTTGCAAGATGAACATTTGAAAACAACTGTCTTGATTGGATGCAGCAATTCAAAACCAAATATTCATAATATTTTAAAAGCCAAACGCTTCACAATTTCAGTAACCTTTTTTGCTGATTAGTTTGGGAGATTCGAATATGTGCGCACTAGGTCTGAAGCAGTGGCGTAGCGAGAGGGGTTCCGGGGGGGGGGGGGGCGGACCGCCCCGGGGAAAACCATTTTAGGGATGACACCCAATTGAAAAATTGCATATTTACAGAGCACACACTGTTTGTCCAACCAAGATTCAAAAAGGATAACCAATCACACGAAAATTTTTCTCAAAAGGCGTAGCGAGAGGGGTTCGGGGGGGGGGGGAGCGGACCGCCCCGGGGAAAACCATTTTAGGGATGACACCCAATTGAAAAATTGCATATTTACAGAGCACACACTGTTTGTCCAACCAAGATTCATAAAGGATAACCAATCACACGAAAATTTTTCTCAAATCTAACCAATTCAATAGCCTGCTGTATTGAAAGTTCAAGGTTGATGAGTCGGAAGTAAGTGAGGTGACCCTATTTTTAGGTCAGAAAAACACAGTCATTATTCCACGCCAATTAAAGTGTTCGGTAACTTCCGTGAGAGACAGGAGGCTATATTTATCTAAATTCTGAGAAATGAGGCTTTCCATTGATACCAAATACGGTGTGGTCGGGCCATTCTAAGTATAAGAATCGTTAAAAAATTAAAAACATCAACACCATTTTATAAGGTTAAAATATAAATATATTATTTTACACAATTTTTATTCTTTCAATTATTACTACTTATTAATTTAAATTTAAATAAAGAACATTTTTTTAAACGAAATTTCTTATGTTATATATCGATACGCAGAAATACTCGCCAACTAACAAAACAATGGATCTACGGGATGATGCAAAATTGGTGAGAAAATACTGCGGTCGTGGATGGTATATTCACTCGTCAATCAGAAATTGAATTGTTTTAGCTGCAGATTGTTTGCTGATAATGTTACAGAAACAACATCCAAATGTGTTACTGGCTTTGATAAGTGTTGGAAACAGAGCCCAAAGTTACAAAATCATGAGACATCGGAAGAGCACCTATGTTGCCTTGAAAAGTGGAAAGCATTGGCAGCAGGACTTAGGATACACAAAGAACTTGATGCCGAAAGTATTGCTGTGATGGACAGGGAAAAGAAAAAGTGAAGAGATATCCTGCACATATTGCTGGTTATCACATTGTTTCTTGCAAAGCAAAATATGGCATGTCTTTGCCACAACGAAGATGAATCTTCACATGAAAAGTTCTTGAAATAGTTGAGTTGCTAACTAAATATGACCCAGTGCTAAAAGAGCACATAAAGGAGTACATATACAGAAAAAAGTATCCACATCTTACCTTTCACCAGAAACACAACATGCATTTATTAATGTCCTTGCAAATCATCTGAAGGCGATTCTTGTTATGGATATATATGCTGCGATATATTTGGAAATTATGTTCGAAAGTACACCTGTTATATCACACTCTTTTGCAGAAAGTGCTCCATGTATTACTTTTTCGGTACTCTTGAAAGAATATTTTCCTTCTTTACTGCATCCACTCATCGATGGAATGTTCTAATTGAACACATTGAAATGTCGTTGAAAAAACTGTAAACAACGCGTTGGAGTGTCATCATGCTGCTGTTAAAATAGTGAATGATGAGCTTGATGAATGTGTCGCGGTGATTGAAGCTCTGTGTAATCCTCTTGAAAATTTGGATACAAGAGGTACAAAACAAGGTCTTTTACATGATGTCTGTTATTTCACGTATATCTACTTCCTTTAATTTTTGGCTGATCTACTTCAGAAAGTTAATCGTATACAGCAGTATCTGCAGACTCTGCAGGCTTTACTCTTGACAAAGTAGTGACCAACCTAGAGGCCTTAAGATTGTTTCTGCAGGGGAAGCGCCGTAACTAGTGCTTTTGAAAAGGCACTATTAAAATCAGACCGAAATGAAATTTCGGTAGAGAGAAGATTAAGCTTTAAGAAGAGAATGGGAGGAGAACAATTAATAGATGCTAGACTCTTTCTGCAGGAAGCAAACAGAAACTGGAGTGTATTGATCGCTTTCATTCTGAACTCCTGCTCAGATCATGAGTGATCAAAGAAGTAGCAGATATATTTGGGGATTTTCAACCCAAGCCTCTAGAATTAGCAAGTGACTAAGAGTTATTGGTGTCCGTTACAAAATTAACTTCTTTCTATGATGAGTTATCAGAAGATGAACTTTTAAAAGAAATACCAAGGCTTAGAAGAAATCTAAAGGCAGCTGAAATTGAATATAAACAAAATCATGGAATGGTCAGTATTTGATGATTTGAAATTAATAGCTAAATGGGACTTCCTAGAATCTCTTCCAATACTCTCGCTAAGGCTTTAAATTTTTCTTACGATATGTTTGTATGTGGCTTCATGTGATCGGAGCTTTTCAAAACTAATGCTTATCAAGAACTATTTATGATCCGCCATGGGACAGTCTAGGCTTTCTGATGTGGCTCTGCTATCAATTGAAAGTGATACAGTAAAGGGTATTGATTTTGATCAAGTGATTGACAGGATTCCAGCTTTGTTGACAAGGAAGGGGATTCTTAAATAAAGTCAATTTAATGTAAAAGTAACTATAACTTGACGTTGGATACCGTTTTTAAATACATTTACCCCATGACCTTCGATTTCTGTGTTTTTGTTCGTGTCATTGTTATACTGTGGACTTATTTGAACAATAAGAAATCCATCATGGAAGTTGGGGGGGGGGGGCGTCATGACACCATGAGTTTACTGCAACGGGTGACACCAACCCTAGCTCCGCTAAAGGTCTGAGGTACTATCTTTTTGGTAACGTCACCTCCTTTGATAGCTTTTTTAGTAGATAATGTTCGTTGTCTTTGGTTTTTGTACATTGCACGCGACTCCCCATGATTAACATGGCATACTAAATTTAGTTTTCGTCTTTTTTACCCAGAGCTTTCGTTCTGGCTTGCAAATATTGTACAGAATGATTCTACGGCCCGCGATCGTCATTTTGTAAATCATCCGGCCCCTTGTGAATGAAGTTTGGTGACCTTAGCCCTAGCCTGAAAGTTTTAAGGCCAACTGAATTAATATATAGAAGGATGGAGTTAAAGTAAACAACAAAGATAGATTGAAGGAAGTACGGGAAAGATAGAAAGACTGAAAGTACTGCAGCGATTGACTGAATAAAAGTACTGTAAAAATTAACTTAATTAAATGGCCTTAAAGATATTTGAAATAAAGTTCTGGAAAAAGACTATATAAAGGTACTCGGAAAAAAATATACTGAAAATAAAGATTGAATCAAAATAATGGAAAGCAAGATTGAATCAAAATATTGGAAAAATTAAATGTACTTGGATTGTAGACTCATTTAAAGTAGGCTAGACCGTAAGACTGAAGATTAGATACACGTGAAGTAGAAAGATGTGTTGGTCATTGTATTCAGTGTGATTAGATTGTATCTTACCATAATTGTATGTAACAATGATTGTACATTACCATTATTGTATATTACCATGATCGTCTGTTACCATATTTGTAATATATTATTCATTCCCACTAGACACATTTTTAACTTAAAATCTTAATAATATGATTATTTCTCAGATAGTTATGAATTATCTAGATACATTTGTTAGATAGTTATGTAACTTCTAAAGATAGTTGCTATTTAAGAGATTGCTGAGAGACGAAATATAAAAAAAAGTTTTTTATCTCCTACGATTGATGATTGACCTCTTTTCTTTAAACTAACGACATTATGCATAACACATCCTTCGAGTGGATATCACGTGCGTATTGTTGCGCATGCGCAATAAGATACCATTACAATGGGATTACCCATCTGAGGACGGCCCAACGTATCGTTACAGCCGTTTGCCCGGCTTAATCTCGCCGCCACCTTTTTACAGCGTCAGACAAAGACGAGGGATAACTTTAGACAGCATCTGCTGCATTTTGATGGTCATTTCCGAGCGTTTGGTCATTTTCTGATACGTGTATATAGTCTGGTGGTCATTTTGTACTGTGTGCGTGGTATATTGGTCATTTTTTACCATGTGTGTGATCTGGTCCGAGAATGTGGTCTGTTGGTCATTTTCTGTTGTGTGTATTATGGTCTGCTGTGTATGTATCATATGTTAGTCATTATCTGTTGTGCGTGTATAGTCTGCTGTGTATGTGTCATATGTTAGACATTTTCTGTTGTGTGTATATGGTCTGCTGTGTATGTGTCACATGCTAGTCATTTTCTGTTGTGTGTATATGGTCTGCTGTGTATGTGTCATATGTTAGTCATTTTCTCGTTAGAACTTATTCACCTTAACATGTAGTGAAAGAAAATCAGAGAAAGGGAAGTGAAACCAAATTACAGGAAGTGAAATAAAATTAAATGAAGTGAAACCAAAGTAAGAAAAGTGAAACCAAAGTAAAGGAAGTGAAATAAAGTAAGGGAAATGAAACCAAAGTGAGGAAGGTGAAACCAAAGTAAGGGAAGTGAAATCAAAGGTAGGGAAATGAAACCAAAGTAATGGAAATGAAACCGAAGTAAGGGTGGTGAAACCAAAGCAAGGTAAAATCTGTCAAATCCCGTCTATAAGTCTCTGATGCAAATATTTAACATTGACATCTGTCAAATCCCGTCTATAAGTCTCTGATGCAAATATTTAACATTGACATGTGTCAAATCCCGTCTATAAGTCTCTGATGCAAATATTTAACATTGACATCTGTCAAATCCCGTCTATAAGTCTATGATGCAAATATTTAACATTGACATCTGTCAAATCCCGTCTATAAGTCTCTGATGCAAATATTTAACATTGACATCTGTCAAATCCCGTCTATAAATCTCTGAAGCAAGTATTTAACATTGGACGCTTTTCTAACTTAGACCTTATACAGTTACCTCCCCCCCCTCCCGTCTGACTATCATCTTGCGGTCTCCTTCATTCTGCACCCGGCCCCTGACGAGACATACCCACCCAAAGGGAGGCTTGAGTTCCCCAAGCCATTGCTACGGAGGGCACAAAAAGGCAACGGGGAAACTGAGGGCTGGCTGGGGAGGGATCCATTGATCGATGGGGCGAGGCTGATACACGGCGATAAATATCCACTATAATTAGCCCGTCCACCAATTGCGCCTAATTTGGTGATCTTCGTCAAACAACAATCTTGGTGTGCAAGAGTCCAAGTGATCTATCAAATAACAATCTTGGTGTGCAGAAGACCAAGGGATCTATCAAGTAACAATCTTGGTGTGCATGAGCCCAAGTGATCTATCAAGTAACAATCTTGGGGTGCAGGACCCAAGTGATCTATCAAATAAAAATCTTGGTGTGCAGGAGCCCAATTGATCTATCAAGTAACAATCTTGGGGTGCAGGACCCAAGTAATCTATCAAATAACAATCTTGGTGTGCAGGACCCAAGTGATCTATCAAATAACAATCATTGTGTGCAAGAATCTAAATGATTTATCAAATAGCAATCTTGATAAAGAAGGGCCAAGTGATCTATCAAATAAAAATCTTGATGTGCAAGAGTCCACTTGATCCATCAAATAACAATCTTGGTGTGCAAGAGTCTAAATGATCTATCAAATGGCAAATTTTGATAAGGTGGGGCCAAGTGAACTATCATAAATCAAACTTAGCATGCTGGAGCCCAAGTGATCTAAGTAATGAAACTTTCTTCACAATTTTCGTTTACTTTAATTTGAAATTTGATATGACGTCACAAGTTTCCATCATTAAAAAATCAACAATTTTTTTCTTTCCTTTTACTTAGCAGTACCGTAATACAATAAATCATACGTGCACCAAAATACGTTTTCTTATCATCTCCTCAAAATCCAGACTACCTATTGTAATCTAGCAAATTGGAGGGATGACTACCGAGGGGCAAGTAAATTACTGAACAGGTCTCTAATCAATTTAGCTGTCAGGATGTTGGGTGTAGGGCTAGGAGTTTTGGTCTGAGCCGGGCAGCAAGCTGCCTAAAATTGGATTTTCTGCCAGCTTCTATTATTTAGATAAGTGTTTATGCTCTACCGTAAGAGAGCTGGCTGCATGGCTGCATGGCTGCATGGCTCAAAGAATCAGACTTCGTACAATTTGGATTGAATGTAGGGCTCGATGTTGTTACTTGTGTCTGTGACCTACTAAAGTTATCTTTACTCACGACACCTACACACAACACTGACCTATCAACACAGAACTTACACATCACACTGACATATCGAAACAGATCTTACACACGAAGCTGACCTGTCGACACAGATCTTACACACCACACTGACATATCGACACATATCTTAAACACCATACTGACCCGTCGACACAGGTCTTACACACCACACTTACATATCGACACAGATCCTAAACACCATACTTACCTGTCGATACAGACGCTACGCATTACACTTGCCTGTCAACACAGATCTTACACACAACACTAACGTGTTGACACAGATCTTACACACAACACTGACGTGTCGACACATAATATCTTACACACGAAGCTAACCTGTCGACACAGATCCTACGCATTACACTTGCCTGTCGACAAAGATCTTACACACAACACTGACGTGTTGACGCAGATCTTACACAACACTGACATGTCGACACATATCTTACACACGAAGCTGACCTGTCGACACAGATCCTACACATTACACTTGCCTGTTGACACAGATCTTACACAAACACTGATGTGTCGGCACAGATCTTACACACAACACTGACGTGTCGACACAAACCTTACACATTACACTTGCCTGTCAAGCCACATACCCTACACATTACACTTGCCTGTAGACACAGATCTTACATACAACACTAACGTGTCGACACAAACCTTACACATTACACTTGCCTGTCGAACCACATACCCTACACATTACACTTGCCCGTCGACTCAGATATTACACACAACACTGACATGTCGACACATATCTTACACACAACACTGATGTGTCGACACAGACCTTACATACGAAGCTTACCTTTCGACACAGATCCTACACATTACACTTGCCTGTTGACACAAATCTTACACACAACACTGACGTGTCGACACATATCTTAAACACAACACTGACGTGTCTACACAGACCTTATACATTACACTTGCCTGTCAACATAGACCCTACACATTACACTTGCCTGTCGACACATATCTTGCACACAACACTGAAGTGTCGACACAGACCTTACACATTACACTTGCCTGTCGACACAGACCCTACACATTACACTTGCCTGTTGACACAGACCCTATAAACCACACTGACCTGTCGACACAGGGCCAACACAACACACTGCCGTAATCCATATAATCCTAGATATGACGATGGATTACACAAGTAACTAGAACTTGTGGTTTAAATACTTCGAAATCACGTTTACAATACATGAGGAAACAAAGTATTTTATATGGAAGTAAATACAAATTATATACGCATTAACGTTAATGAGACATTGACATTAATGAGACATTGACATTAATGAGACATTGACATTAATGATACATTGACATTAATGAGACATTGACATTAATGAGACATTGACATTAATGAGACATTGACATTAATGAGACATTGACATTAACGGCACTTGACATTAGCGGCACATTGACATTAGCGGCACATTGACATTAACGGCACATTAGCATTGAAGGAAACATTTGAATTAAAGACACATTAAAGACACATTGACATTAAAGACATTTATTAACGACACATCATCATTTCTGAGCATAATTCTGATATGTTTTTTCACGTATGTCGTGTAAATATTTTAATATGAACTTGAAAAATAAATTACTAAAACATATTTTAAACCATAAATAATGTTTTGAAAATAAAATGGATTGAAAGGCCTCCTAATTGTTTCAATATTTATTTCGTTATATTATAACCAATGGTTCACCAATTCTATTTGAACATTATTATCACAGATTAATTGGGAATGTCTACAAGTGATTACTTTTAGAGATCTAATCTACTGCACGCGGGTCACATATAGAAGTCTAATGTCCTTCAAAAGGTCACATATATAAGACCGTTTTCTAATGTCCTCCAGAAATTACATATAAAAGACAATATTCTAATGTCCTCCAAAAGGTCACATATAGAAGATAGAAATCTAATATCCTCCAAAAGGTCATATATAGAAGACTGTGTGTATTGTCCTCCAAAAGGTCACATATAGAAGACCGTATTCTAATGTACCTCAAGAGATACAACATAGATAACATTCTAATTTTCATAACATTCACTGACCTCTTGACAACATTCCATTTCTATTTCAAAATTCCCCACTGCAATCCCTGTGTATTCCCAATCTCGGTTCGCCCCTTTCCATTCCCTACCTCGCTATTTTCAACCTCCCTGTTCTGTTCCCACCTCCAAATTTCACTCCCTTTCTATATACCCGTCTCCTCCTCTAGAATATTGAACAGCCCTGTAAGATTGGTACGCCGTAGATTTGTACATCCGGTTATGGGTCATGTTGACGTCTGTCGACATTACTTCCGTTTTCTGATTGGTCTGGAGAGATCTTACACAGCAGCACCAGCAAGGCTATGAACATGTTGGTTGGGGAGGACGTACCACATACCACACAACATGTGGCGTAAAAAGGAACACCTTCACCCATACTACCATTGGCTTAAGAAGACATATTACCAATACAACAATTTCAGTAAGAAGACTTACTAAACACCAAACAACCATTGGAGTAAGAAGGCATACCATCATCGATACAACAATTGAAGTAAGAAAAGATAACATCGTCAATACAACATTTGTAGTTACAAGATATACCATCACACAAACAATCATTGTTGTAAGAAGACATTGCTACCATTGGCTTAAGAAGACATATTACCAATACAACAATTTCAGTAAGAAGACTTACTAAACACCAAACAACCATTGGAGTAAGAAGGCATACCATCATCGATACAACAATTGAAGTAAGAAAAGATAACATCGTCAATACAACATTTGTAGTTACAAGATATACCATCACACAAACAATCATTGTTGTAAGAAGACATTGCTACCATTGGCTTAAGAAGACATATTACCAATACAACAATTTCAGTAAGAAGACTTACTAAACACCAAACAACCATTGGAGTAAGAAGACATACTAATCACCCTTACAACCATTGGAGTAAAAAGATATACCATTACCCATACAACCATCGGAGTAAGAATACATCTTATTAACCATACAACCATTGGTGTAAGAAGACATCGAATCACCCATATAGACCATTGGAGTAAGAAGACATACCATCACCCTTACAACAATTGGAGTAAGAAGACATCCAATCACCCATACAACCATTGGAGTAAGAAGACATCCCATCACCCATACTAAAATTGGCTTCAGAAGACATTTCATTATCCATACAAACATTGGAGTAAGAAGACATCCCATCACCCATACAACCATTGGTGTAACAAGACATCTCATCACCAAAAAGACAATTGGTGTAAGTAGACATCACATCACCCATAAAACCATTGGAGTAAGGAGAGTTACTACCACTCATACAATCATTGGAGTAAGAAGATATACCATCACCCATACAGCCACTGGAGTAAGAAAACAAACCTTCACCCATACAACCTTGGAGTAAGATGGCGTATCATCACCCAAACAACCATTGGATTAAAAGACATACAAGCACCCATACAACCATTAGAGTAAGAAAACATTCCATCATCCATACAAACATTGGAGTAAGAAGAGATACCGTTACCCTTACAACCATCGGACTAAGTAGACATACCATCACCCATACAACCATTGGAGTAAGAAGATATCTCATCATACATACAACCTTTGGAGTAATAAGACATACCATCACCCATACAACCTTTGGAGTAATAAGACATACCATCACCCATGCAACCATTGGAGTAAGAAGGCGTACCATCACCCAAATATCCAAATGCGTAGAAGGGGCGGCACCTTTTTAATATTAAGAGGTGGGTGGAATTTTCAGCCACGTCAAAGGGAAAGGTAAAAGACAACATTAATATAATATTTTATTTGATACTGGAAAGAAGAAAATATTGGATCAATTGCTTGACCTATAATGTGATATTGAAAATTTGATAATATGTCATCAATTACAAGACATTTTGTGAAAACTAGAACTATGAAAAATTAGCAAAATTTATTACACTGCATTTAGGCTAAATATTCGTACCAAGTTATTTAAAAATAAATATTTATTTATTTATTATTGCTTTTTTTTTGGGGGGGGGGGAGGAGGGCACGAAAATAACAATACAAGAAGTGAACTAGTTCCTAGGTTAGGGTTACGGTAAGGGGTTACTTTTCTAGCCAGAAGTGAAATAGTGCAATAAATAAATGGGGATGGGTTAGATTTATTTTTTTTATTTTTTGGGGGGGGGGGAGGAGGGCACGAAAATAACAATACAAGAAGTGAACTAGTTCCTAGGTTAGGGTTACGGTAAGGTGTTACTTTTCTAGCCAGAAGTGAAATAGTGCAATAAATAAATGTGGATGTGTTAGATTTATTTTTCTTTCAATGACTTGAGCGACAGTGAAAAATCAAACTCAGGATGTTAAGAGCTTAAACTAATAAAAGCGGAAACATGAATTTGGGGCCAGAAGAAGCAGCCATTTAATAAAGATCCATTCTATAAAACCTATTCTTTAAATGCTATAATTGGGACTGGGCAGTTTATTGTTGGTCTAACTTTCATTAATTTCTCCATTAAGTCCATTAAATAATGATCTACCCTCGGATGGGTCAGCCAAAAATCCAACAACAAGAGACATGGTTTCTTTTTGTCTTATAGTAAATCCAACATTGCAACAATTACCTTTGGAATCTATCATGTGATTGTAATCTAATTTTTTCTCGGGGTGATGCATAGTCAAATTAAGCCTTATTAGGCTCTAGGGAAAGTCAACCTCACAACTAACTTGGAGCAACCAGACAGCCTGACATCCTCACAACTCACTTGGCACAACCAGACAGCCTGACAACCTCACAACTAAATTGGAGCAACTAGACAGCCTGACATCCTCACAACTCACTTGGCACAACCAGACAGCCTGACATCCACACAACTCACTTGGCACAACCAGACAGCCTGACATCCACACAACTGACTTGGCACTACCAGACAGCCTGACATCCACACAACTGACTTGGCACAACGAGGCAGCCTCACATCCTCACAACTCACTACTCACTTGGCACAACCAGACAGCCTGACAACCTCACAACTAAATTGGAGCAGCTGGACAGCCTCACATCCTCACAACTCACTTGGCACAACCAGACAGCCTGACATCCACACAGCTCACTTGGCACAACCAGACAGCCTGACATCCACACAACTGACTTGGCACTACCAGACAGCCTGACATCCACACAACTGACTTGGCACAACCAGACAGCCTGACATCCTCACAACTCACTTGGCACAACCAGACAGCCTGACATCCACACAACTCACTTGGCACAACCAGACAGCCTGACATCCACACAACTGACTTGGCACAACGAGGCAGCCGCATGTATTATGTTGTTGTTGTTGTTGTTGTTGTTGTTGTTGCGATGGTTAGCGTCGTATTTCGAAATGGGAACGTCAACAAAAAAATCATGGACTAAAGGAAAAGTTGAAACAAATGAAAGAGATCAAATAATTTTGAAGTTTTCTGTTCATAATGCGCTCTTGAATTAAAAGCGGTCAAAGCGCTGGTTTTTTTCAGACATCTCTCCGGTTAGAGAAGAGGGGGGGGGGGCAAATACCTCGCAAAAACAGTTCCTCCTATATTATCCTTACTACATACACTCCTATATTATCCTTACTACATACACTCCTATATTATCCTTACTACATACACTCCTATATTATCCTTACTACATACACTCCTATATTATCCTTACTACATACACGAATGTTCTTATAACTTCTAGAAGGCCATTATTTGACATGGAGAAGCCTGGCTATCTCTATTAGAATGCCATTATTTGACATTGATTGGCCTGGCGATCTCTAGTAGAATGCCATTATTTGACATGGAGTAGCCTGGCTATCTCTAGTAGAAAGCCATTATTTGACATTGATTGGTCTGGCTATCTCTAGTAGAAAGCCATTTTTTGACATTGATTGGTCTGCTTTTTGAGTTGTCTGGCTACCTCTAGCAGAAAGCCATTGTTTGACCTTGAGTGGCTTGGCTTTGTCTAGATCTTTCCTTCATCCGTTGTTAATAAGGAAGTGATACAGACAGTCCCTGGAGACTTCATCTGTTGTCTTGACTAGACCATAACTTCCAGCATCGTGTACTTGGTGTTGATGTGGGATCAAATCTAGTGCCACATTTTTCTATCACAATTCTAAACGTTTTAAAATAGTGAAGCTAAAATTTAAATAGTTGGGATTCTTTTAGGTGACATTTCAGTATGTGAAGAAAAATTATCAATAACTTATATGTTATTCTTTTCAGCTCTTTTGGTAGGTTTTTATAAAGTTTATTATTTTTGTTTTGTAAATTGATTTCATTTCCTCGTTTAATCAGACTGAACTTCTGATAGCCTATTCGTAACAAAAGCTCCTACTCTGTGAGACAATAAACTTTGGTACGTACCATCAGTTCCTACTCTGTCAGACAACTGACTTTGGTACGTACCATCAGCTCCTACTCTGTGAGACAACTGACTTTGGTACGTACCATCAGCTCTTTCTCTGTGAGACAACTGACTTTGGTAAGTACCATCAGCTTCTACTCTGTGAGACAACTGACTTTGGTAAGTACCATCGGTGCCTACTCTGTGAGACAACTGACTTTGGTACGTACCATCAGCTCTTTCTCTGTGAGACAACTGACTTTGGTAAGTACCATCAGCTTCTACTCTGTGAGACAACTGACTTTGGTACGTACCATCAGCTCTTTCTCTGTGAGACAACTGACTTTGGTAAGTACCATCAGCTTCTACTCTGTGAGACAACTGACTTTGGTAAGTACCATCAGCTTCTACTCTGTGAGACAACTGACGTTGGTACGTACTATCAGCTCCTACTCTGTGAGACTACTGACTTTGGTAAGTACCATCGGTGCCTACTCTGTGAGACAACTGACTTTGGTACGTACCATCAGTGCCTACTCTGTGAGACAACTGACTTTGGTACTTACCATCGGTGCCTACTCTGTGAGACAACTGACTTTGGTACGTACCATCGGTGCCTACTCTGTGAGACAACTGACTTTGGTACGTACCATCAGTGCCTACTCTGTGAGACAACTGACTTTGGTACTTACCATCGGTGCCTACTCTGTGAGACAACTGACTTTGGTACGTACTATCAGCTCCTACTCTGTGAGACAACTGACTTTGGTACGTACCATCGGTGCCTACTCTGTGAGACAACTGACTTTGGTACGTACCATCGGTGCCTACTCTGTGAGACAACTGACTTTGGTACGTACCATCAGTGCCTACTCTGTGAGACAACTGACTTTGGTACGTACCATCAGTGCCTACTCTGTGAGACTACTGACGTTGGTACGTACCATCAGCTCTTTCTCTCTGAGACAACTGACTTTGGTACGTACCATTAGTGCCTAACTATGTGATTTAAACAATTCTGTAACCAAACTCCGTAGTAATTACTCATAACAAAAGAAATGTTTGAATATAAAACCTGATCGAGAACCAATCTTTTACTCACTGGGTATTGTATCTTGACTAAGAATGTGTTGTTAATTCTAGAATAGATATTAAATCATAAAACATAGTAGCTATATGATTAAAATTTGTTTTATGTGAGGAAATCAAACATAAGAGTTAGATATTATTATTGTAATTTAATATTATTAGATTAGATACTTAATTGTAATGTTGGACTTGTGTGTTTCTCATTCCCCAGGACTTTGCTTACAACGGGAAAATGGGATGAAAGGAAACCTCATCCTTGACAATACCGGGATTTTTTTTTTTAATAAAAAAAAGGCATAAAGCAAATCAAACTGAACAAGAGTGTTTGTCTTTAAATAATTGTTCAATGTTTATTGTCCGTTAAGGAATGAAAACCAATGGAAAGGTTATTTGAGAGTTGGACACTTGCTACCAGTAGCTTTATTTTCCACTGATTAGGTCTAGATATAGAAAGCTGGCAAATATTTGCGTCTTTAACCAAAATTTGGATATAACGATCTGTAAAAATAACCTTTAAACTTTACGTGATATTTGCATTCTTTACAGGTCACAAATGCTTGTTTCATATCCGTCACGAAATATTTAAAAGCAAATGTTCGTAGCTACTTGTAAAAAGAAAATATTGCTAACTACTTGTAACAAGCAAATATTTCTAACAACTAGTAACAAGCAAATGTTTCTATCTACTTGTAACAAGCAAGTGTTTCTAACTACTTGAAACAAGCAAATGTTTCAAACTACTTGTAACAAGCAAATATTTCAAACTACTTGTAAAAAAGTGTTTGTTTCGAATGAAAAGCAATTAAATTTTAATAAGTGTTTTCCTAAGTGTTTATGTATTTCATGTTTATGTAGAAAGTAAAATACAATACACACTAATGTAAAGGTACTTTGATACATTAAACAGCGTGGTATAATGAAGTTACTAAAGCGAAGTGTCCCAGACCATGGGACATTACGTCATTTGAGATGCGAAGGGATTTTGGTTGGGTCGCCAACTAAAATAATGAACCAAGGGAAATGGTGAATTATTCTATTTTTAAATTGATGTCTTATAATTCTAGATCCAATTTGATCATGTCTTTCTATCTGTTGTTATTATAATGCTGAACAACACTGTCCTAATGTTATGGTTTAATGACACATTTTTAAGCCTTATTTTTCAATATATCGCAGGAGGTGTTACAGCGATTCTAATAAAATGTGATTGGGGCTTGAAAACGGTGAACACCTGTTAACTAGAGCTAATTAACTTTATAATTGAAGGATGCATGTAGAGTTATTGAGCTTAAAAATGCAGAACATTTTGATAAAACTACTGAGCTTAAAAATTCAGGGAAGTTAGCAAGAGCTACTGTAACACAGCTGTAACACAGAGCTAATGAGTCAATGAAACCAGTAGTAACACAATGCTAAATTGTCAATAAAACTAACTAAAACACAAAGCTAATAAGTCAAAGATACTAGTTGTAACACAAAACTAAAGTTTCAATGATACTAGGTGTAACACAAAGCTAATGAGTCAAAGATACTAGGTGTAAAACAGTGTTAAAGTGTCAATGAAACTGATGTAACACAAGCTAATGTGTCAAAGATACTAGCTGTAAAACAGTGTTAAAGTGTCAATGATACTAGCCTAGCTGTAACACAAAGCTAATGAGTCAAAGACACTAGCTGTAAAACGGTGTTACAGTGTCAATGAAACTGATGTAACACAAGCTAATGTGTCAAAGATACTAGCTGTAAAACAGTGTTAAAGTATCAATGAAACTGATGTAACACAAGCTAATGTGTCAAAAATACTAGCTGTAAAACAGTGTTAAAGTGTCAATGAAACTGATGTAACACAAGCTAATGTGTCAAAGATACTAGCTGTAAAACAGTGTTAAAGTGTCAATGATACTAGCTGTAACACAAAGCTAATGAGTCAAAGGTACTAGCTGTAAAACGGTGTTAAAGTGTCAATGAAACTGATGTAACACAAGCTAATGTGTCAAAGATACTAACTGTAAAACAGTGTTAAAGTGTCAATGAAACTGATGTAACACAAGCTAATGTGTCAAAGATACTAGCTGTAAAACAGTGTTAAAGTGTCAATGAACCTGATGTAACACAAGCTAATGTGTCTAAGATACTAGCTGTAAAACAGTGTTAAAGTGTCAATGATACTAGCTGTAAAACGGTGTTACAGTGTCAATGAAACTGATGTAACACAAAGCTAATGAGTCAAAGGTACTAGCTGTAAAACGGTGTTAAAGTGTCAATGAAACTGATGTAACACAAGCTAATGTGTCGATGATACTTGTTGTAGCTATAAGCTACAATGATAACAAGACTTACATGACTTTTCAGTCACTGATACAAGTCCTAACATGACTTTTTAGTCAATAATACAAGTCCTAAATGACTTATCCTTCAATGATTAAATTCCTAACATGACTTTTTATTCTCGTAATTTAATCCTTAGATTGGATTTTCTACAGATCCCAAGGGAATTATACCTTAATAAAGATTCAACACTAAGGCTAAACAAATGGCATTGATCAACTACAAGATAAAATTAACTGAAATGAAAATATTCTGGTCACTTTACTTGTACATGTCTTGTGGCTTAAACCCCAGTTAGTTTTATTTAGTTTAATTTAGGATCTTTTGGCCTCATTTAACCTCATTTAAACTCATTTAATCTCATTAGCATTATTTCGTCAAATTAAACTTAATTTCACCGAATTTAGCCTCATCCAACCTTATTTGACCTCATTTAATCTCATTTTGCCTCATTGAACGAAATGTACCTTCATTTAGCCTACTTTTGCCTTAATTTAACCTTATGTAGCCTCATTTACTCTAATTTAGCTTGATTTAGCGTAATTTTGCCTAATTTAGCTTTATTTTGCATAATTTAGCCTCATTCAAACTCATTTAGCCTTATTTTGTCTCATTGAAATTAATGTAGCCTAATTTAGACTAATTTGGCCTCATTTAATATAATTTAAACTCATTTAGCCTCATTTCCCCTAATTTAAGCTCATTTGGCTTAATTTAGACTCATTTGGCCTAATTTAGCCCCATTTGACCTAATTTACTCTCATTTGGCCTAATTTAGCCTCATTTGGCCTAATTTGGCCTCATTTGGCCTAATTTACCCTCATTTGGCCTAATTTAGCCTCAT
Organism: Lymnaea stagnalis; assembly: GCA_964033795.1. Taxonomy (NCBI): domain Eukaryota; kingdom Metazoa; phylum Mollusca; class Gastropoda; family Lymnaeidae; genus Lymnaea; species Lymnaea stagnalis. The sequence continues at coordinate 25,676 of CAXITT010000351.1, forward strand.
TTGGCCTAATTTGGCCTCATTTGGCCTAATTTACCCTCATTTGGCCTAATTTAGCCTCATTTGGCCTAATTTGGCCTCATTTGGCCTAATTTACCCTCATTTGGCCTACTTTGGCCTCATTTGGCCTAATTTGGCCTCATTTGGCCTAATTTACCCTCATTTGGCCTAATTTAGCCTCATTTGGCCTAATTTACCCTCATTTGGCCTAATTTAGCCTCATTTGGCCTAATTTACCCTCATTTGGCCTAATTTAGCCTCATTTGGCCTCATTTAGCCTCATTTGGCCTCATTTGGCCTCATTTGGCCTAATTTACCCTCGTTTGGCCTAATTTAGCCACATTTGGCCTAATTTGGCCTCATTTGGCCTAATTTACCCTCATTAGGCCTAATTTAGCCTCATTTGGCCTAATTTGGCCTCATTTTTTAAATTAAACTAACGGCGGATAAAAAAAAAAGTTTTAGAAACATATTTATTGAGAAGCATCACATAATAATAATAATAATAATAATAATAATAATAATAAGTATGTGGGTGAAATGGTAGATAATAATGTTGATAATGTGAGGTGAAATGGTAGATAATAATGTTGATAATGTGAGGTGAAGTGGTAGATACTAATGTTAATAATGTTTATAATGTGAGGTGAAGTGGTAGATAATAATGTTAATAATGTTTATAATGTGAGGTGAAGTGGTAGATACTAATGTTGATAATGTTAGGCAAAGTGTTAGATAATATTGTTGATAATGTGAGGTGAAGCAAAAGTTAATAATGTTATAATGTGATGTGAAGTTGTAGAAAATAATATTGATAATGTGAGGTAAAGCATAAGGTAATGATTGAAAAAATGTTAGATGAAGTGGTTAATAATTATGTTAATAATGTGAGCTGAAGCATACGGTAATGATTGAAAAAATGTTAGATGAAGTGGTTAATAATTATGTTAATCATGTGAGCTGAAGCATAAGGTAATGATCACGGGCCCTTAAAATAAAGAAGAGAAGAAGAAGATAATAATATTGATAATGTGAGAAAGCGTAGTAGATAAAAATGATGATAATGTGAGGTAAAGTGGTATATAATAATTTGAACAATGTGAGGTGAAGCATACAATAATAATATTATTAATGTGATGTAAAGTGGTAGATAATAATGTAGATAATATGAGGTGAATTGTTAAACAATAATGTTGATAATTTGAGGCGTAGTGGTAGATAAGTATATTGATTATGTGAGGTGGAGTGGTAGATAATAATGTTGATAATGTGAGATATAGTATAAGATCATTTGATAATATGATTTCATGTGGTAAATAATATTTTTAACGCAAAATGATTTGAATTAACTATTTGGACATTAGCGGGACTTCCAGACATTTTAATGTGAATGTGACTTATAGACCCTGTAATGGTAATTGGTCGTAATGACGCTGTAATATGTATGGGAATTATAGACGCTGTAATCTAAATGGCACTTATATACGTTGTAATGTGAATGAGACCTAAGGACACGGTCATATGATTGGAACCAATAGAATCTGCAATGTGGATGTGACTTTTAGACGGTGCAATATGAATGTGACTTATAGACGCTGTATCGTGAATTGGACTAAAACACACAGTAATGTGAATGGGACTTTTAGATGCTGTAATGTGAATCAAACTTATAGATGGTGCACTATGAATGGGACTTATAGACGGTGCACTATGAATGGGACTTATAGACGGTGCACTATGAATGGGACTTATTGACGCTTTAATGTGAATGGCACTTATAGATGGTGCTATGCGAACGCTTTAAAATGTTATGGCCTAAAATTGAAAGGAATTATATCAAGGATCCAGAAATATGTCGTTGTATGCTGCCTAAACTAAGATGAAAAGTATCATTTTTGTCATTCCAATTGTGTCTATTGTAAGTACGGGATAGACGCAATGTTACTTTTGAAATAATTTGCTCATCCGATTCCATTTTAATTTGTGCAAATATTTTAAAGTTATCTCTGGGTGAACAAAAAAAGGTTTTGTCCAAATGACTCTTCACTTTCAACAAACAAATAGTCCTGAGGGTTTGCGTCCGCTTTTCTAACATAGGAACTATGGGTAAAGCAATCAATACGCCCGTGTGACGTGTATGTTACGACTGATATCTTAAGATAGGGATTGGGCTTTTGAGTGATTGGCAAAAACTGGCGATCACGTGGTCTATTTAGGGTTTCTACGTCACAGCTCGGCAGCGCTGAAACATCCAGAAAATGGAACGCAAATTACTTTTCACTCGCAGCAAATAAGTCCCTTTCTTTTAGCATTCCATTTTGTGTCGTTGTGTGTCTTTAGAACTATATGTGTCGTTTTTTATGTCTTTAGAGCTATATGTGTCGCTTTGTGTGTACTTAGAACTATCTGTGTCGGTGTGTGTGTCTCTAGAACTATATTATGTGTCGTAGCGTGCGTGTCCCTAGAACTAACTGTGTCATTGTATGATCCTAAACGTGTGTTTATCTAAATCTATGTGTGTCACTGTATGTGTCCAAGAACTTTTTGTGTCGTTATGTTTGCCTCTAGAGCTTTATGTGTTATTGTGTGTGTCCCTAGAACTATCTGTGTCAATATTTGTGTCCATATAAAACTTCTGTCGTTGTGTGTCAATTGAACTATTTGTGTCATTGTGTGTCAATAGAACAACCTGTGCTGTTATTTTAGTTCCCAAAACTTCCTGTGTCGTGTGTTGTTGTTTTTTTTTTAAAGAAAAGAAAACCCACTATAATATTTATTTTTTTTGTAAAAATCACAGTCACATGCACAGTTACATTACGAGAACCCCTGAAAGATAGGATCCAAAATGATCGATGATCGTCGGCCCTCAAAATATAGAAGAAGAAATCTCCAGTTTTGAAGTGTTTCAGTCATGCCTTTAAAAATATAATTTAAAGTTGCTATAATTTGAGCAATCAATACATTGTCTTCAACACAATCCTTTCTTCTCCCATCTCATACACCCATTTCAATCATTAAAAGTTGTTATAATTTGTGTAATCAACACATTGTCTTCAAAAACAATCCTCTCTTCTATCTTCTCACTCACCCATTCAATTAGCTGATACCGACACCACCTCTGCATTGATGTTGTCTTTACTAATAGAGATCTTTACCCAGGCCAATGACATTAAATTTCGTGCCGAGGTCAAATTTCATGTACATTGATTTGGTTTAAATGAAGGTATCGAATAAAAACAAAGTAATCGATATCATTGCTCTATAATTATCTCCCTTAATCACAGCCCATATTTCTCCCAAATTACTGACCCCAAATCTTACATAATATGTCCAGATTTCTTGTAGTGATCTGTCCCAATATTTTAAAGTAATCCGTACACATATCTTGTAATAATATGTCCACATATCTTGTACTAATATGTCCAAATAATTTGTAGTATACTTTCCACATATCTTGTAGTAATCTGTCCACGTATCTTGTAGTAATATGTCTACATATCTTGTAGTAATCTGTCCAGATATATTGTAGTAATACGATCACATATCGTGTATTAATCTGGTCATATATCTTAAATAATTTGTCCTTATATTTGTATAGTTCATACCACAAAATCATGAACAGTCGCGCCACATATCTTCTAATATTCTCGCACCATATATTCTAACAGTCTCGCCACATATCTTCTAACAGTCTCGCCACATATCTTCTAATAGTCTCGCCAAATATCTTCTAATAGTCGCGCCACATATCTTCTAATATTCTCGACACATATCTTCTAATATTCTCGACAAATATCGTGTTATAGTCTCACAACATAGCTTGTAATAGTCTCGCCATATATCTTTTAGTAGTATCGCCACATATCGTGTAATAGTCTCACCACATACCGTGTAATAGTCTCGCCTCGTACATTGTAATAGTCTCTCCACATAACTTACCAAGATGCTTAATCAATTAAAAATACTTAACAAGTTCTTACTTTGTAAATTAACATTTCTTGTTTAAAGCATTAATGTTAAGGTGTTAGGGTTAGGGTTTCTTGTTTAACGCATTAATGTTAAGGTGTTAGGGTTAGGGTTAGGGTTTCTTGTTTAACGCATTAATGTTAAGGTGTCAAGTTTAGTTAAGTATTTACTTTAATTTCTGCCTAATTTTCAAATAAATTAAATTTTATCTGGAAGCAAAACATTACAATAACCATTCTTTTTGGACTAAAATGGCTCATTAACAGAACAGCTGAGACTAAAATGGCTCATTAACAGAACAGCTGAGACTAAAATGGCTCATTAACAGAACAGCTGAGACTAAAATGGCTCATTTACAGAAAAGCTGAGACTAAAATGGCTCATTAACAGAAAAGCTGAGACTAAAATGGCTCATTAACAGAACAGCTGAGACTAAAATGGCTCATTAACAGAACAGCTAAGACTAAAATGGCTCATTAACAGAACAGCTGAGACTAAAATGGCTCATTAACAGAACAGCTAAGACTAAAATGGCTCATTAACAGAACAGCTGAGACTAAAATGGCTCATTAACAGAACAGCTAAGACTAAAATGGCTCATTAACAGAACAGCTGAGACTAAAATGGCTCATTAACAGAACAGCTAAGACTTAAATGGCTCATTTACAGAAAAGCTGAGACTAAAATGGCGCATTAAGAGAACAGCTAGGAATAAAAGGGCCCATTAAGAGAACAGTAAGGACAAAAATCAAGATACAATATGATGCAAGACATAGACTTGTTACGATGGAAGCAATAGTCTAATTATGATGGCAGTGCTAATTGGGATACGATGGAAGAATTGCCTATTTATGATGAAAGCAATAGTTTAGTTACAATAGAAGCAATAGTCTAGTTATGATGGCAGTGATAATTGGGATACGATGGGAGAATTGCCTAATTATGATGGCAGTGATAATTGGGATACGATGGGAGAATTGCCTAATTATGATGGCAGTGATAATTGGGATACGATGGGAGAATTGCCTAGTTATGATGAAAGCAATAGTTTAGTTACAATAGAAGCAATAGTCTAGTTACGTTGGATGCAAGTCAATTCTGTTTCTGTTCGAGGTATTTTTCTAGGTTTGGGGGAAAATAAACTAGAAATCTATTCTTAGAAATGCGCAGAGGATTAGGAGGCTGGTTCAATACCGAAGACTCTGGGAAGACGTTGGAGGCTGGGTTAATACCAAAGACTCTGAGGAGACGCTGCACACAACGATGTAATTTTTACCAGTGGGGCTGGCCGTTCACAAGGTAATGTCAGTACAGCTCCGGGTGCCGCACTTGAAGAGAGCTTTATTGCGTAATAATTATGGTGGCATGCGGCACGCTGTAGTCCAAATAGGGGTCCCAGGAGAGTTTGGTGCTTACAATGTTTGCCAAGCCAGTCTCTGGGTCAACCCGTCAATACATGTCCTCAATGATGATGTTCGGCGTTTGGCCAGCTTTACTTGGACAGGAGGTGGGCGGTTGTACATGTGGGTATGTGGGTGGGGTGTGTGTGTGTTAGAGGGCTAATACATGAAACTGTAGCATGCACTGTGAATATAACGACTCGTTGATTGATAGAAGTATAGCCTCTCTTGTAGGGCTATAACACTGCTAGAACTATAGCCTCCGTTAAATATAACCATAAAATCCCTTTAAAAAACAATAGCCTCTCTCGAATAGAATCATAGCCTCCATTGTATGGAACCATAGACCCTTGTAAAGAATCATAGCCTCCCTTGTTTGGAACCATAGATCCTTGCAAAGAACTATAGCCCCCCTTGTATAGAACAATAGTCTCCCTTGTATAGAATCATAGCCCCTTTGTATAGAATCAAAGCCTTCCTTGTATAGAATCATAACCTCCCTTGTATAGAAACTGTGTCTCCCTTGTATAGAGACCTAGCCTCCCTTGTATAGAACGATAGCTTACGTTGTATAGAGACATAGCCTACTTTGAATAGAGACATAGCCTCCCTTGTACAGAGACATAGCTTCACTTGCATAGAGACATAGCCTCCCTTGTTTAGAGACATAGCCTCCCTTGTATTGAGACATAGCTTCCCTTGCATAGAACCATAGCCTCCCTTTTATAGAGACATTGCTTCACTTGTATAGAGACATAGCCTCCCTTTCATAGAGACTGAGCCTCCCTTGCATAGAGACATAGCCTCCCTTGCAGAGAGACATAGGCTTCCTTGCATAGAGACATAGCCTTCCTTGTATAGAAACACAGCCTCGCTTGCATAGAGACATAGCTTCATTGCATAGAGACATAGCCTCCCTTGTATAGAGACATAGCTTCCCTTGCATAGGTACATATGCCCTCTTGAATTACTGTCGTTGAAAACATACATTTCAACATATTACATTAAATTTTATACATGATTTTTATGTGGTCTAAAGCTATTTCAAGGGATGGTGAATCTCACTAAAGGGTGTGATAAATCTCCCTGAAGGTCGTAGTGAATCTGACTGAAAGGATGGTGAAGCTAAATGAAATGGTGTGGTGAATCTGACTGAAAGGATGGTGAAACTAAATGAAATGGTGTGGTGAGCTTGATTGAAAGAATGGTGAAACTAAATGACACGGTGTAGTGAATCTGAGTAAAGGATGGTGAAACTAAATGACATGGTGTGGTGAATCTGATTGAAAGGTTGGTGAAACTAAATGACATGGTGTGGTGAATCTGAGTGAAAGGATTTAAAACTGTCTTAAAAAACTTAAACAAAGATCATCCCAAGGGTTTCGCCAACAATTAAGTCACTCTGGACAGTGGGGTGGGTGGGGGGAGGGGCTTGGAGCTGGTCTCACCTCACTCAAGATTTAGAAAACCACACAAAATAAAGAACACAAAATAAAGAATGGATATAAAATGAAGAATACACAAAATACAGAATACACAAAAAATCAACATTCACAAAATACATAAAAATATAGAGTACCAGCCCACCCAGCCCCCATTTTCAAAACAACATATATCGCGGTATGGACTTGCCCCATTCTCCTGGCCTGGTTTCAAACGCAAGAGATGCCGCCTTCCCCCACCCCTACAATGAAGATGTATCATGACCAGTGGCCAATCAGGGCCTTTTTAAAGAGTGAAGCTCTGGCCTAGTTGAAGTTGACGTCATCAAAACCGTTCTTATTAAGGATGGGAGTAGGGCTGGGGTCAGTGGTAGGTTGGGGTTTGGGGGCGTGGGGGTGTAGGGGCGGGTTCTCACAGGAGGTGGTCATTTTATGTGTCTGTCTGACGGTCCGGTCAAGCCATATAATAAACATGCGCAGTCCTGGTGAATTCATGCACGGAAGAGCGATGGATCACAATTTAGATAACGGTGGTGGCGCGTGCAGCGGTGATGTCTGCCCTAAAACTGGGGTCTGTGGCAAAAAGAGAGAGGGGGAAGGGAGAGAGAGAAGGGGAGGGAGAGAGGGATGGAAAGAGAGGGATGGAAAAAGAGGGATGGAGACAGAGGGGTATTAAGGAAGAGAGAGAAGGGGAGTGAGAGAGAGGGAGGTAGAGAGAGGAAGAAGGGGAGGGAGAAACAGTGAGAGGACAGAGGGAGGGAGTGAGAGAGAGAGGGAGAGGGAAGGAAGGGGAGAGATGGAGTGGGAGAGAGTGAGAGAGAGAGAAAGGATAGATAGAGAACGATATATAGATTGATAGACAGATAGATAGATAGATAGATAGATAGATAGATAGATAGATAGATAGATAGATAGATAGATAGATAGATAGATAGATAGATAGATAGATAGATAGATAGATAGATAGATAGACAGACAGGCAGACAGACAGACAGACAGACAGACAGACAGACGGATAGATAGATAGATAGATAGATAGATAGATAGATAGATAGATAGATAGATAGATAGATAGATAGATAGATAGATAGATAGATAGATAGATAGATAGATAGATAGATAGATAGATAGATAGATAGATATGTCTCAGTCAGTGTGTGACCTTTGGGTGGTTTCAGTCATTGTGTCATTTAGAAAGGTCTCAGTCAGTGTGTCATGTGGGTTTGTCTCAGTCAGTGGGTCATGTGGGTAGGTCTCAGTCAGTGTGTCATGTGGGTTGATCGCAGTCAGTGTGTCATGTGGGTAGGTGTCAGTTAGTGTGACATTTGTGTAGATCTTAGACAATTTTTCAATGGGTTGGTCTCAGTCAGTGTGTCATGTCGGTAGATCTCAGTCAGTGTGTTATGTGGATTCGTCTCAGTCAGTGTGTCATGTGGGTTGATCTCAGTCAGTGTTTCATGTGAATTGGTGTCAGTCATTGTGTCATGTGAATTGGTCTCAGTCAGTGTGTTATGTGGATTCTTCTCAGTCAGTGTGTCATGTGGGTTGATCTCAGTCAGTGTGTCATGTGAATTGGTGTCAGTCATTGTGTCATGTGAATTGGTCTCAGTCAGTATGTCATGTGAGTAGGTCTCAGTCAGTGTGTCATGTGGGTTGGTCTCAGTCAGTGTTTTATCTGAATTGGTCTCAGTCAATGTTTCATGTCGGTAGGTCTCAGTCAGTGTTTCATGTGAATTGGCCTTAGTAAGTGTGTCATGTGGGTAGGTCTCAGTCAGTGTGTCATATGGTTAGGTCTCAGTCAGTGTGTCATGTGGTTAGTCTCAGTCAGTGTTACATTTCAGTAGGTCTCAGTCAATTTATCATATGGGTTGTTCTCAGTCAGTGTGTCATGTGGGTAGGTCTCAGTCAGAGTGTCATATGGATAGTTCTCATTCAGTGTTTCATGTAAATTGGTGTCAGTCAGTGTTTCATGTTAATTGGTCTCAGTCAGTATGTCATGTAGGTAGGTTTCAGTTAGTGTGTCATGTTAGCTGATCGCAGTCAGTGTGTCATGTGGGTAGGTTTAAGTCTGTGTCTCTTTTGTGTAGGTCTTAGTCAATTTGTCACATGCGTTGGTCTCAGTCAGTGTGTCATATGAGTATATGTCAGTCAATGTGTTATGTGAATTGGTCTCAGCCAATGTGTCATGTGGTTTGAACTCAGTCAGTGTTTCATGTAAATTGGTGTCAGTCCGTGTGTCATGTGAATTGGAGTCAGTCAGTGAGGCATGTAACTTGGTGTAAGTCAGTGTGTCATGTGGGTTGGTCTCAGTAAGTGTGTCATGTGGGTAGGTCTCAGTCCGTGTGTCATGTGAATTGGAGTCAGTCAGTGAGGCATGTAAATTGGTGTAAGTCAGTGTGTCATGTGGGTTGGTCTCAGTAAGTGTGTCATGTGGGTAGGTCTCAGTCAGTGTGTCATGTGGGTAGGTCTCTTTCAGTGTGTCATGTGGGTAGATCTTTATCAGTATGTCATGTGGGTAGTCTCAGTAAGTGCGTCATGTGGGAAGGTCTCAGTCAGTGTTTCATGTGGGTAGATATTTATCAGTGTGTATTGTGTGTTGTCTCAGTCAGTGTGTCATGTGGGTTGGTCTCAGTCAGTGGTTCATGTAAATTGGTGTCAGTCAATGTTTCATGTGGGTAGGTCTCAGTAAGTGTTTTATGTGAATTGGTCTCAGTCAGTGTGTCATGTGTGTAGGTCTCATTCAGTGTGTCATGTGGGTAGGACTGAGTCAGTGTCTCTTTTGTGTAGGTCTTTGTCAATTTGTCATATGGGTTGGTCTCAGTCAGTGTGTCATGTGAGTAGATCTCAGTCAGTGTTAATGTGAATTTGTCTCAGTCAGTATTTCATTTGAATTGGTCTCAGTCAGTGTGTCATGTGTGTAGGTCTTAGTCAGTGTGTCATGTGGGTTGATCTCAGTCAGTGTTTGATGTAGGTACGTCTCAATCAGTGTTTTATGTGAATTGGTCTCATTCAGTGTGTCATGTGTGTAGGTATCAGTCAGTGTGTCATTTGGATTGATCTCATTCAGTTTTTCATGTGGATTTCTCTCAGTCAGTGTGTCATTTGTGTAGATCTTAGTCAATTTTTCATATGTATTGGTCTCATTCAGTGTGTCATGTGAGTAGATCTCAGTCTGTGTGTTATGTAGATTGGTCTCAGTCAGTGTGTCATGTTTGTAGTTCTTAGTCATGGGTCATTTGTTTAGGTCTAAGTCAGTGTGTCATGTGGGTTGGTCTCAGTATGTGTGTCCGGTGGGTTGATCTCATTCAGTGTGGATTTGTGTTGATCTCAGTCAGTGTTATGTGGGTAGGGCCCAGTCAGTGTGTCATGTGGGTTGTTCTCAGTCTATGTGTAATGTGATATGGTGTCAGTCAGTGTGTCATGTGAATTGATCCCAGTCAGTGTGTCATGTGGGTAGGTCTCAGTAAGTGTGTCATGTCGATTGGTCTCAGTCAGTTTTTCAATTGAATTGGTCTCAGTCAGTGTGTCATGTGGGTTGGTCTCAGTCAGTTTGTCATGTGAGTTGATCTCAGTCAGTGTTTCATATGAATTGGTCTCAGTCCATGTGTCATATGAGTAGTTTGCAGTCAATGTGTCATTTGTGTAGGTTTCAGTCAGTTTATTTAAAAGTCTCATTCAGTATACAAATTGTTTGTCTCAACCGGAACTATAAATACTTGGTCAGGCCGATTATTTTTATCATACTAGGTTGACCGAATATTTTCATCATACTAGATCAGACCGATAGTATTCAAGTGCTTTTGTATCATTACTTTTCTATACAGTGTTATCTTTCCTTCATTTCTTAGCACCAGATAATCTAACCTAACTAGAGTCATCTTTCTTTCCTTCTCTAGCACCAACTTATCTAACCCTAACCAGAGTTATCTGCCCTTCCGTCGATAGCACCAATTCATCTAACCCTAACTAGAGTTATCTGCCCTTCCGTCTCTGGCACCAGTTTATCCAACCATTCATAGTCATCATTCCTTCCTTCTCTAGCACCAACGTATCTAACCCTTACCAGAGCTATCTGCCTTCTGTCTCTAAGACCAATTCATCTAACCCTAACCATAGTTATCTGCCCTTCCGTCTCTAGCATCAATTTTTCTAACCTTAACCAGAGCTATCTGTCCTTGCGTCTCTGGCACAACCGGATGTTTCCACAGTCTGATTGGCCGCCATCTTGCGTCTTCCTTAATAGCAAGCTTTAAATAGCTCAGACAAACTCTTCTTCTTGCCATTGTTTATTGGTGTATAAACTAGAGGAACTTTGTAGGCAACGAAATTAACTGTAATAATGAAATGCGTAAAGTTGTGCGCATCAAAATTTAATAATGTTATTCCTCCTGACAATGTCCTGCCTCATGACAAGGTCATACTTCCTGACAAGGTCATACTTCCTGACAAGGTCATAACTTCTGAACAGGTCATACCTCGTGACAATGTCATGACTATTAACAAGGTCATACCTCCTGACCTTAACGTGGTACCTTAAACTTTCAATACCAGTCACCTAACAGCAAAGGGCAAACAGCAAACTTTGTAGTTTAAAAAATCAAACCGTGCAATTCTGAGAGTAAACCATTAATTTTGTTTAGATCCTTCTCTATACGTCGCGTGTGTTTCTAGTTAGGTTTTAAAACCTCGGACAACTTATTGACCCATTTCCGTAAATCTATCGAGTTGAAACGTGGCACATATACTCGATCGGATGTCAACACATTCTAAAGACAATTCAGCATAACCCATTCTGCCTATAAGCAGTTGTTCCTGTGTTTCAAGGGGACCATGGAGGAAATATGACGCTACTGAATTCACGAAATAAAATTCCCGATAAATGCACTCAATGAGATTCTTGAACAAAACATCTCAAGTGCGTATGTTGCCTAATATTTCCTTTTAAGCTTCTGAAAGAGTCAAATAAATCTGAGGCGCAAACGCGGGTGAGTCATACGACTATTAATTTAGTTCAGGGCCTTGAAAAACATTCGTGATTGTGAGCCTGGGGGAGGGGGAGCCTGGGGGAGGGGGAGCCTGGGGGGGAGGGGGGGGGGGGGGGGGGGGGGGGGGGTGGGGGGGTGGGGGGGGGGGGAGCGGGGGGAGGGGAGCCTGGGGGGAGGGGGAGCACTAATTGCTATTCTGATAAAGTGTGTTACTTGAAGGCCTGTTTTCTTCAATTTTCAGCCTCACCCCTCATTGTTGGGCATTACATTTCATAAAGGATTTCTAGAAGAACTTCGTTTTTTAGGTATTGTTAAATTAAATCCTTTATATTAACTTCGCTTTATTCGTAGGTGCCTGATGGCTAAAAATATGGACGGCTAATTGACCCACTTCCTGCCATAGAAATAACACTTGACACAAGGACTAGTTAGCGATGACAACACAATTTATCACATTTTCACCCCCACCCTCAAAAATCAGTGTTTTATGTTTCTCAAAGGAAATGTGAATGAAATCTAATGTGTTCAAGGGTTGTGCGTTTTTGGTATGGACATTGTGTAGCTGTTTTTTTTTTTTATTAGTGACGTATTTGGGTAGGCAGTAAAAAAAAACAAAATCATTTTTGAAAGGGAATTTGAAGGAAAAATGAAACATGTTTTAACCAGAAGGCTACCGTGTACATGAAAGCTTCTTAATAAATGATCAAAACCGTAAATCACATCAATGCAACCAAAACCATATAAAGGATTCAAACGAAATAATTGTTATCAGGGTTCGTTGAATTATTTTCACATTGATATGCGTTGTGACTCTGTCAACATTTGACATTGAAATACGCTGTGACTCAGTCAACGAATTTCATAGCAATTTATTGTGTGTGTAATTATTACTAATAATGCTTTATTTTATGTTCTCTTGCTTTCAGGGGCGTATTAAGAAGGTTTTGAGCTGGCTTTAAAAGTTTGATCAAAAGAAGGTTTTTGCTAAAATAATTTATTAAACTATTACTATCACTTTATTACTAAAAGATAAGGACACGCCATTTCAACTGCTTTTCAAAACAAAACATTTTAGGATTGATGAAGAAACGACGGAGGGGCACATTTCATGATAAGGGTAGAATGTGGTGGCAAATTTCATCGTAGGGGTAGAAAGGGAGTGGTACATGTAATGATAAGGGTAGAATGTGGTGGCAAATTTCATCGTAGGGGTAGAAAGGGAGTGGTACATGTAATGATAAGGGTAGAATGTGGTGGCAAATTTCATCGTAGGGGTAGAAAGGGAGTGGTACATGTAATGATAAGGGTAGAATGTGGTGGCAAATTTCATCGTAGGGGTAGAAAGGGAGTGGTACATGTAATGATAAGGGTAGAATGTGGTGGCAAATTTCATCGTAGGGGTAGAAAGGGAGTGGTACATGTAATGATAAGGGTAGAATATGGTGGCAAATTTCATCGTAGGAGTGGTACATGTAATGATAGGGGTAGATAAGGGGCATATGGCATGATAGGTAAAGAAGAAGGGCATACTTCATGATAGGGGTAGAAAGGGGGGGGGCATATGTCATGATAAGAGTAGAAAGAAGGTCGCATATTTCATGACAGATGTAGAGATGGGGGCATATTTCACGATAGGGGCTATGCGGGGTCATATTTCATGATAGTGGTAAAAAGAAGGTGGCACATTTCATTTAGGGGTAAAGAGGGGGTGGCATATTTCATGAAAATAAAAATTATTTAAGTCATAGTGTTTGTAAATGAGAGCAGAAAAAGCAGATATGTCCCTAGGGGTCAGAGGTCAACCGTTCAGTAGGGTTTTAGTAAATATGTAATACCAACATTCTAAAATAGATGTGTGTGGGGTAGCGAAAACTTGAGATTTGCCACAGACAGGATTTTGTCAAGATACGCCACTGAAATGAGGGTAGCAATTTAAGGGCGTACCAATGTACCGACGTAAGGATTTTAGCAATTTAAAGGCGTACCAATATACAGATGAAAGGATGATAGCAATTTAAGGGCGTACCAATGTACCAACGAAAGGATGTTAGCAATTTAAGGGCGTACCAATATACCGATGAAAGGATGTTAGCAATTTAAGGGCGTACCAATGTACCGACGAAAGGATGTTAGCAATTTAAGGGCGTACCAATATACCGATGAAAGGATGTTAGCAATTTAAGGGCGTACCAATATACCGATGAAAGGATGTTAGCAATTTAAGGGCGTACCAATATACAGATGAAAGGATGTTAGCAATTTATAGGCGTACCAATGTACCAATGAAAGGATGTTAGCAATTTAAGGGCGTACCAATATACCGATGAAAGGATGTTAGCAATTTAAGGGCGTACCAATATACCGATGAAAGGATGTTAGCAATTTAAGGGCGTACCAATGTACCGATGAAAGGATGTTAGCAATTTAAGGGCGTACCAATATACCGATGAAAGGATGTTAGCAATTTAAGGGCGTACCAATATACCGATGAAAGGATGTTAGCAATTTAAGGGCGTACCAATATACCGATGAAAGGATGTTAGCAATTTAAGGGCGTACCAATATACAGATGAAAGGATGTTAGCAATTTAAGGGCGTACCAATGTACCAACGAAAGGATGTTTGCAATTTAAGGGCGTACCAATATACCGATGAAAGGATGTTAGCAATTTAAGGGCGTAGCAATGTTCCGACGAAAAGATGTTAGCAATTTAAGGGCGTACCAATATACCGATGAAAGAATGTTAGCAATTTAAGGGCGTACCAATGTACAGATGAAAGGATGTTAGCAATTTAAGGGAGTACCAATGTACCGATGAAAGGATGTTAGCAATTTAAGGGCGTACCAATATACAGATGAAAGGATGTTAGCAATTTAAGGGCGTACCAATATACCGATGAAAGGATGTTAGCAATTTAAGGGCGTACCAATATACCGATGAAATAATGTTAGCAATTTAAGGGCGTACCAATATACAGATGAAAGGTTGTTAGCAATTTAAGGGCGTACCAATGTACCGACGAAAGGATGTTAGCAATTTAAGGGCGTACCAATATACCGATGAAAGGATGTTAGCAATTTAAGGGCGTACCAATATACCAATGAAAGGATGTTAGCAATTTAAGGGCGTACCAATGTACCGATGAAAGGATGTTAGCAATTTAAGGCCGTACCAATATACCGATGAAAGGATGTTAGCAATTTAAGGGCGTACCAATATACCGATGAAAGGATGTTAGCAATTTAAGGGCGTACCAATTTACCGATGAAAGGATGTAAGCAATTTAAGGGCGTACCAATATACCGATGAAAGGATGTTAGCAATTTAAGGGCGTACCAATATACCGATGAAAGGATGTTAGCAATTTAAGGGCGTACCAATATACCGATGAAAGGATGTTAGCAATTTAAGGGCGTACCAATGTACCGATGAAAGGATGTTAGCAATTTAAGGGCGTACCAATTTACCGATGAAAGGATGTAAGCAATTTAAGGGCGTACCAATATACCGATGAAAGGATGTTAGCAATTTAAGGGCGTACCAATATACCGATGAAAGAATGTTAGCAATTTAAGGGCGAACCAATATACCGATGAAAGGATGTTAGCAATTTAAGGGCGTACCAATATACAGATGAAAGGATGTTAGCAATTTAAGGGCGTACCAATATACATATGAAAGGATGTTAGCAATTTAAAGGCGTACCAATATACCGATGAAAAGATGTTAGCAATTTAAGGGTGTACCAATATACCGATGAAGGGATGTTAGCAATTTAAGGGCGAACCAATATACCGATGAAAGGATGTTAGCAATTTAAGGGCGTACCAATATAACGATGAAAGGATGTTAGCAATTTAAGGCGAACCAATATACCGATGAAAGGATGTTAGCAATTTAAGGGCGTACCAATATACCGATGAAAGGATGTTAGCAATTTAAGGGCGTACCAATATACCGATGAAAGGATGTTAGCAATTTAAGGGCGTACCAATATACCGATGAAAGGATGTTAGCAATTTAAGGGCGTACCAATATACCGATGAAAGGATGTTAGCAATTTAAGGGCGTACCAATATACCGATGAAAGGATGTTAGCAATTTAAGGGCGTACCAATATACCGATGAAAGGATGTTAGCAATTTAAGGGCGTACCAATATACCGATGAAAGGATGTTAGCAATTTAAGGGCGTACCAATATACCGATGAAAGGATGTTAGCAATTTAAGGGCGTACCAATATACCGATGAAAGGATGTTAGCAATTTAAGGGCGTACCAATATACCGATGAAAGGATGTTAGCAATTTAAGGGCGTACCAATATACCGATGAAAGGATGTTAGCAATTTAAGGGCGTACCAATATACCGATGAAAGGATGTTAGCAATTTAAGGGCGTACCAATATACCGATGAAAGGATGTTAGCAATTTAAGGGCGTACCAATATACCGATGAAAGGATGTTAGCAATTTAAGGGCGTACCAATATACCGATGAAAGGATGTTAGCAATTTAAGGGCGTACCAATATACCGATGAAAGGATGTTAGCAATTTAAGGGCGTACCAATATACCGATGAAAGGATGTTAGCAATTTAAGGGCGTACCAATATACCGATGAAAGGATGTTAGCAATTTAAGGGCGTACCAATATACCGATGAAAGGATGTTAGCAATTTAAGGGCGTACCAATATAACGATGAAAGGATGTTAGCAATTTAAGGCGAACCAATATACCGATGAAAGGATGTTAGCAATTTAAGGGCGTACCAATATACCGATGAAAGGATGTTATCAATGTAAGGGCGTACCAATGTACCGATGAAAGGATGTTAGCAATTTAAGGGCGTACCAATATACCGATGAAAGGATGTTAGCAATTTAAGGGCGTACCAATTTACCGATAAAAGGATGTTAGCAATTGAAGGGCGAACCAATATACCGATGAATTGATGTTAGCAATTTCAGGGCGTACCAATATACCGATGAAAGAATGTTAGCAATTTAAGGGCGTACCAATATACCGATGAAAGGATGTTAGCAATTTAAGGCGAACCAATATACCGATGAAAGGATGTTAGCAATTTAAGGCGAACCAATATACCGATGAAAGGATGTTAGCAATTTAAGGGCGTACCAATATACCGATGAAAGGATGTTAGCAATTTAAGGGCGTACCAATGTACCGATGAAAGGATGTTAGCAATTTAAGGGCGTACCAATATACCGACGAAAGGATGTTAGCAATTTAAGGGCGTACCAATATTCCGATGAAAGGATGTTAGCAATTTAAAGGCGTACCAATATATGAATTAAAGGATAATTGCATTTTAAAGAGTACCAAATATAAATTCTCGATGATATTATATGTGATGATGCTAGATGTGATGATATTATATGTGATGATTTTGGATGTTTATGCTACATGTGATGATATTATATGTGATGATATTAGATATGATGATGGTAGTGGTGATGATGCTACATGTGGTGATATTAGATGTGATGATGGTTGTTTGGATTTTTATCAAAATATAAATAGTATTTAAATACATTTTTTAAGTTCAAAAGAAATACTGTTCAGAGGTGATTGAAGAAGATGGGTAATTTTTAATGATGATAGAAATACCAGTGACTTTTTTTAAAGAAAATGACAATATCAGTGGGTACTTGATATGACTATAGAAATATCAGTGGGTACTTGATATGAGGATAGAAATATCAGTGGGTACTTTATATGAGGTTAGAAATATCAGTGGGTACTTTCTATGAGGATAGTAATACCTTAAAATACAAAACCATTGCGTACCATATATGTGCCAAAAAAAGTATACTCTGTATTAGAAATTTGCGACCTCTGTATGATAAAGTTGTGACCTTTGTTCTAGAAAGTTGTGACATCTTCATTGTAAAGATGTGTTGTCTGTAGTATAAGGGTGTGACCTCTGTATTATAAAGATGGACCTCTGTATTATAAAGTTGCGACCCCTGTATGATAAAGTTGTGACCTTTGTTCTAGAAAGTTGTGACATCTTCATTGTAAAGCTGTGTTGTCTGTAGTATAAGGGTGTGACCCCTGTATGATAAAGTTGTGACCTTTGTTCTAGAAAGTTGTGACATCTTCATTGGAAAGCTATGTTGTCTGTAGTATAAGGGTGTGACCTCTGTATTATAAAGATGTGACCTCTGTATTATAAAGTTGTAACCTATGTATTATAAAGTTGTGACTTTGTCTTCTACTATTGTCTGATTTGACATAACAGGGGAAGCAAATTGCGGTGTGGGGGGGGGGGGACATTGTAATATTAATATCTCCAGACTCTATAATTTGACAGATGCATATTTTGGTATGGATTTGAATGTTTCAAAACAACTGCATTCGTTAAATATATCTTAAAATGTATTCCAGTTTTGAAAATGCAGCACATTATGTGGTCATTTTAAATCTTGATAGAGAATAAAGTAATTTAATGGTCAGTTTAAATAGTAATCTAGAATAAAGTACATTGCGTCAAAAATGTTAAATATTAATCTAGAATAAAGTACATTGCGTAAAAATGTTAAATATTAATCTAGAATAAAGTACATTTCGTCAAAAAGTTAAATATTAATCTAGAATAAAGTACATTGCGTCAAAAAGTTAAATATTAATCTAGAATAAAGTACATTGCGTCAAAAAGTTAAATATTAATCTAGAATAAAGTACATTGCTTAAAAATGTTAAATATTGATCTAGAATAAAGTGCATTGCGTCAAAAAGTTAAATATTAATCTAGAATAAAGTACATTGCGTCAAAAAGTTAAATATTAATCTAGAATAAAGTACATTGCGTCAAAAAGTTAAATATTAATCTAGAATAAAGTACATTGCGTCAAAAAGTTAAATATTAATCTAGAATAAAGTACATTGCGTCAAAAAGTTAAATATTAATCTAGAATAAAGTACATTGCGTCAAAAAGTTAAATATTAATCTAGAATAAAGTACATTGCGTCAAAAAGTTAAATATTAATCTAGAATAAAGTACATTGCGTCAAAAAGTTAAATATTAATCTAGAATAAAGTACATTGCGTCAAAAAGTTAAATATTAATCTAGAATAAAGTACATTGCGTCAAAAAGTTAAATATTAATCTAGAATAAAGTACATTGCGTCAAAAAGTTAAATATTAATCTAGAATACAGTACATTGCGTCAAAAAGTTAAATATTAGTCTAGAATAAAGTACATTGCGTCAAAAAGTTAAATATTAATAATAATAATAGTTGAAAGGCGTGCAAAAGTACCTAGGAGGTTTCCATGGGGTTAGGGTTAGGGTTAGGGTTAGGGTTTCATTTCAACTCAATCAAATCGTTATCTGCATGCGAAGGGAGTTGTGATTTGTGTAATTTGCCTCAGACAGCACAAAGTAGCTAAGTAGGACACAAACGGTCATATCAGAACAACTGTTTGATATCTAAGATATTATTATTATATGTTTGTTAACCAGATTCCAAGCAAACAATTTCTTCTTCTTCTTATATTTTGAGGGCCCACGATCAATATGTTGATCATTCTGGCTCTGGTTTAAATTCAGAGTTTGCCTTCTCTTAGATGAGTTGCCGTCCAAGGCTTACGATTCTCAACCACCCGGGCTGCTTGGGATGTTGGCTTTGAACACCAGACCACCAGCTATTTGATTTGACACAGTTTAGACCGCTCAGCCACCTAGCCACCCAGCAACCCTTAATTTAATTAAGAACCATTGGAATCATTATGTACATTGTGCTTCTTGATTTTAAAAGGTTTAATTGTAAATGCATCCAACAAGTTTTCCAACCAGTAATAGCCATATACTAGCTATTTACTAGCCATTTATTATCCATTTACTAACCATTTAATAACCATTTAGTAACCATTTACTAGCTATTTACTACATATGTACTAGCCATAACTAGCCATTTATGGGACATCTACTAGCCATGTACTGGCCATTTACTAGCTATTTACTAGTCATGCACTAGCCATGTACTAGTAATGAAATTAAATGGTAATAACTGATACTAAAACTTGAGCTCTGCCTAGTACACCCCCGTTGTCTCCATTGCCTATACATATTGTCACCATTTCCTATACATATTGTCACCATTTCCTATACATATTGTCACCATTTCCAATACATATTGTTACGCACTGCCTTCTATTGTGAGAAATTAATCTCTTATTTTAAATTGTATTGCTCGTTCAAACAGTGCCTTTCAAAGGACGATACCATAGAAAAATACAATAATAAAAATACGACACCCAAAACAGTACCAATTACAATTAATAAGATTTAATTTAGTAATAACACTATTAAAAACAAAAGCAATATAATTACAAATCATCAACTTACAGAGTATTGGAAAATCTGTACCGGTACACAGTTGTTAGTGCAATGTGCCAATTAATAATGATGAATGATAAATGCGAATAAACACATATGAGCACAAGAAGAAGAATAAAATTGTCTCGTAAAGTTAACAATATCTCTCTGAATCTCCGTCCCTCTCTGCCTGTCAATCCCTTATAGATGTGGGTCTATTACTTTTCTAATACAATCGAGAACCTTCGACAAGATACTAGTATACATACTAACCATGTTTAATTGGAAGTCGGTAGTAAACACGATATATCAAAGAGTTTTAACCACGCCCACAACAAACGTTACTTTCTGCTAGGAGTCTAATGAGGGTCAAAGAAAGCTCACGCACGGGGAAAGAGTTGACTACATAGAACTATTATCATCATTACCTATACATATTGTCTCCATTGGCTATACATATTGTCTCCATTGCCTATACATATTGTCTCCATTGCCTATACATATTGTCTCCATTGCCTATACATATTTCACCATTGCCTATACATATTGTCTCCATTGACTATACATATTGTCTCCATTGCCTATACATATTGTCAGAAATTATCAAAATATTGCCGGTGATCTAGTTGCCTTGTGACACCAATAATAATTAAATGGTTTTTCTATAGGGAACACTTGAATCTACTTGAGATGATTTGCCTTCCTTACATTAGCAGGACTGGGTGAAGGGTTATATGAATACATAATTACCAGGACTGGGTAAAGGGTTATATGAATATATAATTAGCAGGCCTGAGTAAAAGGTTATATGAATAGACGATGGTAATATTTTTTAGTAGATGGTCATTGGAGACAAGCAGTCTAGAGATGGAGAGAGAACGTAATAAATGTCAGATGGGGTGCCACACATTCTTTCCATTAACGTAACAAACATTATTGTTGCTGGTAGCCAAAGATCATGTCATAGAAACATCAGACGGGCTGTTAGCCAAAGATCATGTCACAGAAACATCAGATGGGCTGTTAGCCAAAGATCATGTCACAGAAACATCAGATGGGCTGTTAGCCAAAGATCATGTCACAGAAACAGGAGATGGGCAAGTTTCTGTGCCATAGAAACATTAAATAAACTGGTAGCCAAAGATCATGTCATATGAACATTAAAATGGGGATTAGACAAAGAATATATAAACATTAGATGGACTGGTAGCCAAAGATCATGTCGTAGAAACTTTAGATTGGCAAGTGACCTAATTTCATGCAATAAAGATTTATTAAACTTGTTATAATTAATTTTTTTAAAAAAGAAAAGCACTGTAGCACTATAGCACTATAGCACTATAGCACTGTAGCACTGTAGCACTGTATGTAGTGCTCGAAAGGATACCAATTACAAATAAACAAATGCAAGTAAAAAATTGCTACACTAGACCAGGACAGATTGTATTGTTAGATTGTATTTATAGTTGTTGAGAACAAATATAAACACACATTTATTAATTTTAAAAAAAAATAATTTAAACATGTTTTGTTCATTAAACATAGTGTCATCACTACACCTCTTATAGCAATCTTCACATATTAACCAACAGTTCTAAACACCAGGTGATGGTGTTTGTTACTTAACGAAGTATTCACATATTAACCAACAGTTCTAAACACCCAGGTGATGGTATGTGTTACTTAACGCAGTCTTTTCATATTAAGCAACAGTTCTAAACACCCAGGTAAGGGTATTTGTTACGTAACGAAGTCTTCACATAGTAACCAACAGTTTTAACACCAAGGGGATGTTATGTGTAACTTAACGTATGCTGTATCATTACCTGCTTACTTACAATGTACTATCACAATTTGTGTGTTATTTTTTCACGCTAACTTGCCAAGTTACTGTCAATCTATGCCCCGTGTCTAAGCTTAACGTCTGCAAGGGGAGCAGAGTGTAGGTCAATCTGTATGGTTCCCGAGTAAATACGCCAGTCAGTTTGTAGACTTGGCGCGTGCACCGCCTACCTGGATGAAAACTACACATGATCAAACTGAGAACTTTCCAACCACACACTTTTCAAATTGATTATTTTTTCTGTCTTCTTTCTCATCTCTCCTTCTCAGCCTCAAACAATCTGTCTTTTTGCATTGCTCCATTCACCCCTCCTCCCCACCCCACCATTCCCAAAAAATTCCACCAAAAATATCTGCGTAACGCTAAGACATTAAAAATATGGGGGAATGTTGCTTTCTTGCTGGCAGCTTCTGGAGGCTGCTCTTTAAATTTAGAATTGTGTAGTAGCAACGTGTTTTGAAATAACCAGTCATTTGATGGACATCTTTAACGCTTAAAGTTTTGGGCTAGGATTATGTTTGAAAATAACTAATTCTTTGATAGGCATCTTGAAGTCGTATATCTTATTTTGACCAGAAATCCACAGAACTTGTGAGATTATCATCTATAACAAGAGTGACACCAAGACCACGATTATCATCACTATTTATATGCATAAGATTATCACCTCCAACAAGATTATTATAACCTCTAAGATTATCATGAATTCACTTGAGATTATTAACCGACACTATTTTTGTTCCTCAGTGTTTGACATAAGTTTTTTGTAGACAAACTTTCTATGTCTCGTCCACTCCATTTATCGAACTAACACACGCACTCCCTTTCTCTATCTCTCTCTCTCTCTCTCTGTCTCCCTCTTTTTCCATCCCTCCCACTCTATCACTCTCCGTCTTTATCTCTCCTTCTTTCTCTCCTCCTCTCTCTATGTCTGTCTCTCTCACCATCTCACTCTCCCTTTCTCTCTGTCTCTCTTTGTCTGTCTCTCTCTCCGTCCCTATCTCTCTCTCTTCGTCTCTCTCTCTCTCCGTCTCTCTCTCTCTCTCCGCCTCTCTCTCTCCGTCTCTCTCTCTCTCTCCGTCTCTCTCTCTCCGTCTCTCTCTATCTCTCTCTTTATCTATATTCATCTCATTAACACTTTCTCTATTTTAGATTTAACATACACCACCCACATAATCTCTAGATCAAATCAAACATCCAACAATTCTATATACAAAAACAACAGTCAAAAGCTCTCTATATATAATCAGTCAAAAGATCTCTATATAGAATCAGTCAAAAGCTCTCTATATATAATCAGTCAAAAGATCTATATATATATAATCAATCAAAAGATCTCTAGATATAATCATTCAAAACATCTCTAGATATAATCAGTCAAAAGATCTCTAGATATAATCAGTCAAAACATCTCTAGATATAATCAGTCAAAACATCTCTAGATATAATCAGTCAAAACATCTCTAGATATAATCAGTCAAAACATCTCTAGATATAATCAGTCAAAACATCTCTAGATATAATCAGTCAAAAGATCTCTAGATATAATCAGTCAAAAGATCTCTAGATATAATCAGTCAAAAGATCTCTAGATATAATCAGTCAAAAGATCTCTAGATATAATCAGTCAAAAGATCTCTAGATATAATCAGTCAAAAGATCTCTAGATATAATCAGTCAAAAGATCTCTAGATATAATCAGTCAAAAGATCTCTAGATATAATCAGTCAAAAGATCTCTAGATATAATCAGTCAAAAGATCTCTAGATATAATCAGTCAAAAGATCTCTAGATATAATCAGTCAAAACATCTCTAGATATAATCAATCAAAACATCTCTAGATATAATCAGTCAAAAGATCTCTAGATATAATCATTCAAAAGATCTCTAGATATAATCAGTCTAAAGATCTTCTTTTTCATTAACTTGAACTGTTTCTTAGTTACATTCATTTGCATCAATTAAAGGGCAAAGAAGCGAGGGAAGAAGCCAGCAGCCAATATCTACTGCAAACAAACAAACCATTGATTTAGAATGTGATAACCTCTGAAATTAGATGTGAACATTCAATGAACAAAATTAAATGAATTATAGATGTGAACATTCTATGAACAAAAGTAAATGAATTATAGATGTGAACATTCTATGAACAAAAGTAAATGAATTATAGATGTGAACATTCTATGAACAAAAGTAAATGAATTATAGATGTGAACATTCTATGAACAAAGCGTAAATGAATCACAGATGTAAATATTTTATGGACAAAGTTTAAATGAATTATAGATAAGATTATACGAAACACCAAGAGCTTGTAATCGTAATATTCATGTCAGATTGAAATTGTGTGTTTTAAATGTGGTCAACTAAAGCCACCAAAACGGTTCGCATTTTACATGAAATATTTAACAATGAATACTTAACATTTAATATTCGACATTTCATATTTAAACATTTAGCGTTCTTTGACGAATACAGAACAGCTAAAAATAAGAATGTTTGGTTACCTCATTATAAAAAGTGTTGGACTGCGATAAAGCTTCAAAATAGATAATAAGACACGAACAAATTGTGTCAATAGAGCAATATAAGTTACGCTTTAATAATAATTATACATTATACACAAGTAAACGTTGCGGCACATGTCTTCATCAGTACAAACAAACAAAACACATTTAAGTAAGTATAAATTAAATTTATATAATATTAATATACATATATACATACAGAATCTGTTTTAGGTAGGATACTTTATTTAGTCTCAAAATTAATTTTAACCATCATATTATCATATTTCATTTTACCCATTGCATTATTATATTTCATAATAACCATTGTATTTTCATATTTCATTATAACCATTGAAGTATCATATTTCCAATAATTGTATTATCATATTTCATTTTAACCATCGAATAATTATATATATTTCTGCTCCCAAATGACCTCTAGAAAATGTGTGCTGCAGTCAGTGAGGTGTGTTACAGTGAACATACATAAGTGACGTTAGTGAGGTGTGTTACAGTGAACACACAGAAGTGACGTTAGTGAGGTGTGTTACAGTGAACACACAGAAGTGACGTTAGTGAGGTGTGTTACAGTGAACACACAGAAGTGAAGTCAGTGTGGTACGTGCCAAAATAAGTGAGACATGCCGCAAATTGATGACGTTTTGAACAGGTGCATCACTTAAGGTATGCATGGAAATCTGCAGGTAGCTCACCACGTGACCTCATCATTCATTTACTTATCAGCTCTGCATCAATCGATGATCAAATAATGTAATGTGAGAACTAGATCATCAAATAATGTAATGTGAGACCTAGATTATCAAATAATGTAACGTGGGACCTAGATCATCAAATAAAGTAATGTGAGACATAGCTCATTAAATAATGTAATAACAGAACAAGGGCATCAAATAATGTAAAGGGAGAGTAATGTCGGAACTTGATCATCAAACAAAGTGGAAATAAACTTGATGATAAAATAATTAAGGTTAGAACTTAATCTTCAAAACATGTACGAAAGTTAGAACGTGGTCATCCAATCATGTAATGTAAGAACTTGATCATTAAATAATTTAATGTACGAACTTGATAATCAGTCATGTAATGTACAAATAACAATTTTATCTGATACACATAACAACTTCTATTTGTACACATACCAACTTCTACAGTACCCATAACAACTTCTACATTACACATAACAACTTCTACAGTACACATAGCAACTTCTACAGTACACATAACAACTTCTACAGTACACATAGCAACTTCTACAGTACACATAGCAACTTCTACAGTACACATAACAACTTCTACAGTACACATAGCAACTTCTACAGTACACATAGCAACTTCTACAGTACACATAGCAACTTCTACAGTACACATAGCAACTTCTACAGTACACATAGCAACTTCTACAGTACACATAACAACTTCTACAGTACACATAGCAACTTCTACAGTACACATAGCAACTTCTACATTACACATAACAACTTCTACAGTACACATAGCAATTTCTACAGTACAGATTGCAACTTCTACAGTACACATAGCAACTTCTACAGTACACATAACAACTTCTACAGTACACATAGCAACTTCTACAGTACACATAACAACTTCTACAGTACACATAGCAACTTCTACAGTACACATAGGTTGAAGATGTCATGTGTATCGTTGAAGATGTCATGTGTATCGAACTTCTACAGTACACATAGCAACTTCTACAGTACACATAGCAACTTCTACAGTACACATAGCAACTTCTACAGTACACATAGCCACTTCTACAGTACACATAGCAACTTCTACAGTACACATAACAACTTCTACAGTACACATAAAAACTTCTACAGTACACATAGCAACTTCTACAGTACACATAGCAACTTCTACATTACACATAACAACTTCTACAGTACACATAGCAATTTCTACAGTACAGATTGCAACTTCTACAGTACACATAGCAACTTCTACAGTACACATAAAAACTTCTACAGTACACATAGCAACTTCTACAGTACACATAGCAACTTCTACAGTACACATAGCAACTTCTACAGTACACATAGCAACTTCTACAGTACACATAACAACTTCTACAGTACACATAACAACTTCTACAGTACACATAGCAACTTCTACAGTACACATAACAACTTCTACAGTACACATAACAACTTCTACAGTACACATAACAACTTCTACAGTACACATAACAACTTCTACAGTACACATAACAACTTCTACAGTACACATAGCAACTTCTACAGTACACATAACAACTTCTACAGTACACATAGCAACTTCTACAGTACACATAACAAATTCTACAGTACACATAAAAACTTCTACAGTACACATTACAACTTCTACAGTACACATAACAACTTCTACAGTACACATAGCAACATCTACAGTACACATAACAACTTCTACAGTACACATAGCAATTTCTACAGTACACATAACAACTTCTACAGTACACATAGCAACTTCTACAGTACACATAGCAACTTCTACAGTGCACATAGCAACTTCTACAGTACACATAACAACTTCTACAGTACACATAACAACTTCTACAGTACACATAGCAACTTCTACAGTACACATAGCAACTTATACAGTACACATAACAACTTCTACAGTACACATAGCAACTTCTACAGTACACATAGCAACTTCTACAGTACACATAACAACTTCTACAGTACACATAACAACTTCTACAGTACACATAACAACTTCTACAGTACACATAACAACTTCTACAGTACACATAACAACTTCTACAGTACACATAACAACTTCTACAGTACACATAACAACTTCTACAGTACACATAACAACTTCTACAGTACACATAACAACTTCTACAGTACACATAACAACTTCTACAGTAGACATAACAACTTCTACTTGTTAACTGGTACACATAACAACTTCTACTTGTTAACTGGTACACATAACAACTTCTACTTGTTAACTGGTACACATAGCAACCTCCACTTAAACTTTTTTTTTTTTAAAACAAGATCACGTGATATAGAATGCGCAATATGTCTTTATTTTGAATGGTCTCTTAAAATGTTTATTTTAAAAAAAAAATATGGATTTAAAAAAAAACAATCAATATAAAGCAGAATCAGACACAGTTCATGTATATAACAGATATCTTATCTGAATCAGCCAATGTCCATGTATATATCAGATGTCTTATCTGAATCAGCCAATGTCCATGTATATATCAGATGTCTTATCTGAATCAGCCAGTGTTCATGTATAATTAAGATTTCTTATTTGAAATACCCAATAGCCCTAAGACCGTATCAATAACATATTAATAACATATCAATACCATTACAAGAAAATATCAAGACGATATCAAGAATATTACAAGACCATAACAAGACTATAAAAAGACCATAATAAGACCATAATAAGACCATATCAAAATCATAACAATACTATAACAAGACTATAACAAGACCATAACAAGACCAAAAAATCCATAACGAGACCATAACATGATCATATCAAAACCATAACAAGACCATAACAAGATCATAAATATCACGCCCATAACAAAAATATTTTAAGACTTATCAAGACTATAACAAGACCAAATCAAGACCATAACAAGATCATTTCAAGATCATATCAATACCATAACAAGACCATAAAAAGTTCATAACAAGATCATATTAAGATCATAACCTCGACTATAACAAGATTATAACAAGACGCCTCCATTAACAAAATTGTTCAGAGAAACTTTTAGTCTCTTAAGACTTCACATAAAATGTGGATACTCTCAAAATACAATTTTCTGACACAGATCTATGGGAAAAAATAAGATAATAACTAGTCACACACAACCACAGACAACTAGTCATACACAAACACAGGTAACTAGTCATACACAAACACAGGTAACTAGTCATACACAGCCACAGGTAACTAGTCGTACACAAACACAGGTAACTAGTCATACACAGCCACAGGTAACTAGTCATACACAAACACAGGTAACTAGTCATACACAACACAGGTAACTAGTCATACACAAACACAGGTAACTAGTCATAAACAAACACAGGTAACTAGTCATACACAAACACAGGTTATTAGTCATACACAAACACAGGTAACTAGTCATACACAAACACAGGTAACTAGTCATACACAGCCACAGGTAACCTTCGTATCGGTACAACTCTGCTCGTGTGCCTGCAAAAGACTTTCTGATAGCGCTAATGAAAGATGGGGTTACAATCCAGCCACCGCCATTGGTGAGTTCAACGTGTCATGACGTCACTGAACCCTGTGATCTACACATGTGTCATGACGTCACTGCCTCCAGTCAGCTCTAAATGAGTCATACTGTCACTGCCCGCCCCCTTCTGCTCTCAATGAGTCATGACGTCACAACCCCAGGCAGCTCTACACAAAAAATGACGTCACTTCCTCCAGTCAGCTTTATATTGATAGCCATAGCTCTAGCGTTCTATGCGAATTAATGGATCAATGACACACTCAATAGGTCGTCATTATCCATAGTACAACACTCGTGGATGTTTCAATGATAACATCAACTTCATTCGGCGTCAAGTTCCAGTTTAAATGCCTGCAAGGACTTTGTCAACCGTTTGAAATTTTAACACAGTTTTGATGGAAAGTAAAAATGTTCCATTACTGAAGCAGTCATTTACTAATGACTGAATGGACACCAAAAGAAATAGCTCTGTTTTAAATTTAATGAAAACCATAATAAATATAGACTTGTGATCTGGACTTAACCTTAATAGTTGTAGACTTGTGATCTGAATATAGACTTGTGATCTGACAAAAGATATGCCATTTAATAACGCTCTTCTAATACATGTAATACGTTGTTTGAATTATTCAGAATGTATGACCTGGATGTATGACCTGGATGTATGACGTGGATGTGTGAACAATAGATGTGACCAGGAAGTATGACCAGGTTGTGTGATCTAGATGTCTGACTAGGATGTATGACTAGGATGTGTGTTTAGGATGTGTGAATAGCATGTGTGACTAGGATGTATGACTAGGATGTGTGACCTGACTGTGTGACCTGATTGTGTGACCTGATTGTGTGACCTGGATGTATGACCAGGATGTATGACCAGGATGTATGACCAGGATATTTGACCAGGATGTATGACCAGAATGTTTGACCAGGATGTTTGACCAGGATATTTGACCAGGATGTATGACCAGGATGTATGACCAGGATGTTTAACCAGGATGTTTGACCAGGATGTATGACCTGGATGTATGAACAGGATTTATGAACAGGATGTATGACCAGGATGTATGACCAGGATGTATGACCAGGATGTATGACCAGGATGTATGACCAGGATGTATGACCAGGATGTATGACCAGGATGTATGACCAGGATGTATGACCAGGATGTATGACCAGGATGTATGACCTGGATGTATGACCAGGATGTATGACCATGTATGACCAGGATGTATGACCAGGATGTATGACCAGGATGTATGACCAGGATGTATGACCAGGATGTATGACCAGGATGTATGACCAGGATGTATGACCTGGATGTATGACCAGGATGTATGACCTGGATGTATGACCAGGATGTATGACCAGGATGTATGAGCAGGATGTATGACCTGGATGTATGACCAAGATGTATGACCAGGATGTATGACCAGGATGTTTGACCAGCATCTATGACCTGGATGTATGACCAAGATGTATGACCAGGATGTTTGACCAGGATGTATGACCAGGATGTATGACCTGGATGTATGACCAGGATGTTTGACAAGGATGTATGACCAGGATGTATGACCAGGATGTATGACCTGGATGTATGACCAGGATATATGACCTGGATGTATGACCAGGATGTTTGACCAGGATGTATGACCTGGATGTATGACCAGGATGTATGACCAGGATGTTTGACCAGGATGTATGACCAGGATGTATGACCTGGATGTATGACCAGGATGTTTGACCAGGATGTATGACCAGGATGTACGACCTTGATGTATGACCAGGATGTATGACCAGGATGTATGACCTGGATGTATGACCAGGATGTATGACTAGGATGTATGACGAGGATGTTTGACCACGATGTATGACCTGGATGTATGACCAGGATGTTTGACGAGGATGTATGACCTGGATGTATGACCAAGATGTATGACAAGGATATGAAGACCAGGATGTATGACCAGGATATATGACCTGGATGTATGACCAGGATGTTTGCCCAGGATGTATGACCAGGATGTATGACCAGGATGTATGACCAGGATGTATGACCTGGATTTATGACCAGGATATATGACTAGCATGTATGACCAGGATGTTTGACCAGTATGTATAACCAGGATGTTTGACCAGGATGTTTGACCAGGATGTATGACTAGAATGTTTGACCAGGATGTATGACCTGGATGTATGACCTGGATGTATGAACAGGATGTATGACCAGGATGTATGACCAGGATATAGACCAGTATGTATGACCAGGATGTATGACTAGGATGTATGACCAGGATGTGTGACCTGATAGTGTGACCAGGACATATGACCAGGATATATGACCAGGATGTATGACCAGGATGTAAGACAAGGAGATATGACCAGGATGTATGACTAGGATGTATGACTAGGATATATGACCAGGATGTATGACTAGGATGTATGACCAGGATGTATGACTAGGATGTATGACCAGGATGTATATCCAGGATGTATGAAAAGGATGTATGACTAGGATGTATGACCAGGATGTATGATTAAGATGTGTGACTAGTATGTATGACTAGGATGTATGACCAGGATGTATGCCTAGGATGTATGACTAGGATGTATGACTAGGATGTATGATAAGTATGTATGACCAGGATGTATGACAAGGATGTATGACTAGGATGTATGACCAGGATGTATGACTAGGATGTATGACTAGGATGTATGACCAGGATGTGTGACCTGATTGTGTGACCTGGATATATGACTAGGATGTATGACTAGGATATATGACCAGGATGTATGACCAGGATGTATGACCAGGATGTATGACCTGATTGTGTGACCAGGATGTATGACCAGGATGTATGATCAGGATATATGACTAGGATGTTTGACTTGGATGAATGACCAGGATGTTTGACTAAATTGTATGACTAGGATGTATGACCTGATTGTGTGACCAGGATGTATGATAATGATGTATGACCAGGATGTATACTAGGATGTATGACTAGGACGTATGACCAGGATGTATGACCTGATTGTGTGACCAGGATGTATGACTAGGATGTATGACTAGGATGTATGACCAGGATGTATGACTAGGATGTATGTCTAGGATGTATGACCAGGATGTATGACCTGATTGTGTGACCAGGATGTCTGACCAGGATGTATGACCAGGGTGTATGACTAGGATTTATAACTAGGATGTATGACCAGGATGTATGACTAGGATGTATGACTAGGATGTATTACCAGGATGTATGACTAGGATGTATGACTAGGATGTATGACCAGGATGTATGACCAGGATGTGTGACCTGATTGTGTGACCTCGATGTATGACTATGATATATGACCAGGATGTATTACTAGGATGTATGACTAGGATGTTTGACAAGGATGTATGACTAGGATGTATGACTAGGATGTATGACCAGGATGTATGACTAGGATGTATGACTAGGATGTATGACCAGGATGTATGACCAGGATGTATGACCAGGATGTATGACTAGGATATATGACCAGGATGTATGACCAGGCTGTGTGACCTGATTGTGTGACCTTGATGTATGACTAGGATGTATGACCAGGATGTTTGACCAGGATGTGTGACCAGGATGTGTGACCAGGATATATGACCCAGTTCTATGACCTGGGTGTTTGACTATATCAACATACTACATCATAACAAAAACAACACTTGATATGATTGAAACGCTTCTTAAAATTGCCATTGGTTTTTTGCACCGTGGTTTAGACTGGACACACCTTGACAGTTACTTGGACGGACTAGGCCACACCTTGACAGTTACCTGGACGGACTAGGACACACCTTGACAGTTACTAGGACGAAGTTTACAATAATTCGAAAGTGTACATATCTGTTATACTCATAAGTAAATTTCTATTTTTTTTTAAAATTCAACGTTTTGAAATGCGTTTAATGACACTGTGAACTGGCGAAGGTAATAACCAACATCCGAAAGCAAATCTGGGCCTATTACATTTAACTATAGAAAGTAGAACAGCTTAAATTTTGTACAAAGAAATCATGTTCCTATTTATCATTGCTTTAATTAATGTAAACATTTGGTCACAAATGACTTCATCCCCCAAAAATGTTTGTAATCTATTTTTGAAATAATAATATATCTAGAACACGTGAGCTCATAATAGCCCCACCCCCCCGGTCACACCCCCACACGGGTAGATGCCAGGTATCCCTGCCTCCAATCGTTTGAAAGCACGTCGGGGACCCCCCCCCCCCTGGCCTGGGGGACGTCCGACATAATAGCCCCACCCCCCCGGTCACACCCCCCCACGGGTAGGTGCCAGGTATCCCTGCCCCCCATCGTTTGAAAGCCCGTCGGGGACCCCCCCCCCCCCTGGCCTGGGGGACGTCCGGTCGACTAAAAACGCTGCGGTAAGGCGTTCGCGGTCAACTCTCCTTGGGGCCGAACGGCTTTGCTTCCTCTTCGGGAGAAAGGTGTTGCGTCATCTCCCCCAACCGGAACGTACATTACATTGATGAATATTAGAATCAATGCATTTTTAGTAAGTCTGTATTTATGTTCACAGAATTGTGTGCTTTCAAATCTATCTTTATAAAAGAGAGACTAGGATGATTTAGTAATACTAAAAGAAAAAAACAACAAAAAACAATTCAATTAAATACAATCGCTTACTTCAAAACAATGATAGTGATTTTCCTATTATTACAGGAAATACAATTTTCACAAATATGTTACAATATAAATCTGCTTATATTTTTAGTATATGTAGTTTTAAATTAAGGTACAATAATTGTTAATACTACACACCGAATTTAGCTCTTTTGTCTTTGTAATATTTGATAGGTTTTATTTATTTGTTTCAATCAATTTGCATTTATAAAATTTATAAAATAAAATAAAAATTTAATAACTTCTGAATAATAATGTAATAATAAATTGCCTTTCAAACCATTAAGTGGAGCCAAAATGATCAATACATTGATCGTGGGCCCTTAAGATATAGAAGAAGACAGTTTATAGCCAAATATCACTCACCAACTCACTTGTCACCAACTCACCCACTCACTTGTCACCAACTCATTTATCACTCATCTAAATAACAACAAACCATAGGAAGTTGACATGTTTTTTCTTGTGATATCAATTACTCCAAACCCAACTATGTCACAGATTTGGTGGATATCTTCATGGTAAGATTATAACATTGACATACACATTTTATATCAAGAATTACGCCTTACAAACTAATGATCATTAACAATGGGTGGGGCACTAGAAGATTAAAATAGTTCAGGGGCGTTCACAAAACGTTGGGATTACCGTACGATGGGTGATTGTATGCAGGTTTATTAGAATCTTTGGGCGGAGGGCATGCACTTCTTTTCTATTTCCCCTGACAGCACAAGATACACATCGGAGTAGTAGAGTGCATTTGATCAAGAATTAACTCTTTTTGGGTAAACACATATCAGGGGGGAGAGAGGAGGGTAGACTTTGTACATTTGTATGTGGGTAAGGGGGTAGGATTTGTACATTTGTATGTGGATGAAGGGGTAGGCTTTGTACATTTGTATGTGAATGAAGGAGGTAGGCTTTGTACATTTGTATGTGGGTAAGGGAGGGGGTAGCCTTTGTACATTTGTATGTGGATTAAGGGGGTAGGGGTTGAACATTTGTATGTGGATGAAGGGGGTAGGGGTTGAACATTTGTATGTGGATGAAGGGGGTAGGCTTTGTACATTTGTATGTGGATTAAGGGGGTAGGGGTTGAACATTTGTATGTGGATGAAGGGGGTAGGGGTTGAACATTTGTATGTGGATGAAGGGGGTAGGCTTTGTACATTTGTATGTGGATGAAGGAGGTAGGCTTTGTACATTTGTATGTGGATTAAGGGGGTAGGCGTTGAACATTTGTATGTGGATGAAAGGGGGTAGGCTTTGTACATTTGTATGTGGATGAAGGAGGTAGGATTTGTACATTTGTATGTGGATTAAGGAGGTAGGCGTTGAACATTTGTATGTGGATGAAGGAGGTAGGCGTTGAACATGTGTATCTGGATGAAGGAGGTAGGCGTTGAACATTTGTATGTGGATAAAGGAGGTAGGCTTTGTGCATTTGTATGTGGATGAAGGAGGTAGGCGTTGAACATTTGTATGTGGATGAAGGAGGTAGGCGTTGAACATTTGTATGTGGATGGAGGAGGTAGGCGTTGAACATTGGTATGTGGATGAAGGGGGTAGGCTTTGTACATTTGTATGAGGATGAAAAAGTCGTTTGAACTGTTGCTTATTTTTAAAATAAGAATATTTTTTACACTATAGCAATGTCGGAAAATACATTTCAAGGCGTTATCACATTGAGTACACACTACATAACTAACCCCTTTGCCCCTAAAAACATTGAGGATACACAACATATCTAACTGAATGCCTGCTAATGCATTGAGGACACCACATAATAACCCCTTTGCCCCTAAAAACATTGAGGATACACAACATATCTAACCGAATGCCTGCTAACGCATTGAGGACATCACATAATAACCCCTTGGCCCCTTAACACATTGAGGATACACAACATATCTAACCGAATGCCTGCTAACGCATTGAGGACACCACATAATAACCCCTTGGCCCCTTAACACATTGAGGATACACAACATATCTAACCGAATGCCTGCTAACGCATAGAGGACACACTACATAAATAACTTCCATCCCCGTTAATACATTGAGGACACTACATAACTAACCCCTTTGCCCATTAACACATTGAGTACACCCTACCTAGCTAACACCCATGCCTGCTGACACATTGAGGACACCCTACCTAGCTAACACCCATGCCTGCTGACACATTGAGGCCACCCTACCTAGCTAACACCCATGCCTGCTGACACACTTAGGACACACTACCTAGCTAACACCCATGCCTGCTGACACACTTAGGACACCCCACCTAGCTAACACCCATGCCTGCTGACACATTGAGGACACACTACCTAGCTAACACCCATGCCTGCTGACACACTTAGGACACACTACCTAGCTAACACCCATGCCTGCTGACACACTTAGGACACACTACCTAGCTAACACCCATGCCTGCTGACACACTTAGCACACACTACCTAGCTAACATCCATGCCTGCTGACACACTTAGGACACACTACCTAGCTAACACCCATGCCTGCTGACACACTTAGGACACACTAACCTAGCTAACACCCATGCCTGCTGACACACTTAGGACACACTAACCTAGCTAACACCCATGCCTGCTGACACACTTAGGACACACTAACCTAGCTAACACCCATGCCTGCTGACACACTTAGCACACACTAACCTAGCTAACACCCATGCCTGCTGACACACTTAGGACACACTAACCTAGCTAACACCCATGCCTGCTGACACACTTAGGTCACACTACACAACCAAGCAACGCCTAAGAACTAAAACAAAGTTTTGATATTTGTGTCAAGTATTTAACGTACAATTTTATGGTTTTACATTTTAATGTGTGTGTGGGGGGGGGGGGTGCTTAACATTTATAATTTTATTTTTTTGTACTTGGGTGAAGTCATTTCAGTAACAACAATATTTTAACTCCCACTCCCCCCTTTAAAAAAAAACAACTAATTACAGATGCCCATATTACAGGTGTGCATACCACATAAATGAATATTACAGATGTGCATATTGGAGATGTGAATAGTGAACAATGTCATTTCAATTTTTGCCATGTATAGTTAGGGTTCGGGTTACATTTAATCTGATTATCTTCAAGCCCAATCAGAGTTTGCAAATGTGTAAAGATTTAACTTTAAAATGAATAACCATTTTCTTTGAAGAATAGAGTGAACATTGGTGTAGAGAATATTCTTTACATTTAGGATTTCTGTCTTCTACATATAAGTTTAAGGGCTAGGCAACAGCTTATGTAATTTTTTTTGAAATCGAATATAGCAAAAAAAATTCGTTAATGTCACAGATGTGCAAATTGGTAAATCAATTTGATTAAAATTAATGGACATTTCTTGGGAAATCTCACTTCTTTGTAGTTCATGGGCGTGAAAAGAGTTTGATCAGGCCTCTTTATATTGATATCCACTTGACTATAGAAATGTCTTCAAACCAAATGATTTTGAAACCTCGATATATATACACCAGATCCTAATTTAAAATATTTGGAAATTTCAATTTACTATTTCCCAAATATATTTTTTTAAAGAGTGGGGGTGAAGAAGGGAGGGGGATATTTCTATCTTTCAAAAATTATTTTATGTTGTTATTTTATTTTTATTATTATTATGTATTTATTTATTTTTTTATTTTTTTTGAAGCAATAAAATCTCAAAACCCGACTCAGCCCAATGCGTCAAAATGGTATTTCTAAATTCTGAAACTTCCCATTGGCAGGTGGAAAGCAACGCAATATGCCTTCCAGGTAATACCGGGTCTTATGTTCTAGTTTTTTTTAGAAATGCACGGACATTTGAGGGCGCTGAAGGCTCCCAAGCGAATGGAGGCAATAGGTCTGGGCGGGAGGGCTCTGTAGTTCTGTAACTCCGTTATTTTCTACAGGTTATTCACGTTTTAAATAAAGTTCGAACATAATATTATTATATGAATTATATGATTATACTTGTGAAAACGTTTGTCAAAAATTCATTTCAGATGCGTAATAAAAAGTGATTCGATATTAAATTTGTATATCTAAGAGTTCAGAGGCGTGAAAAGGGGTTGATAGATTGTTATATGAATATGTATATCTCAAACCTTGTTGATAAACATACACACAATTTGGGTTTGATCTATTTGCTTCCTATAAGCAATATTTAATGGACTGCATTCAAGTTGTTCATATAATATTTTGTCCTGTCAATGAATTCAAATTTACTGTACAGTGTTCATATAATTTATTCCTCTAAGCAATACGGAATAATATTGTAACGGACAATGTTTTCACATGAAAACAGAGAGGTAGCATGAGTGAACAGTGAATGGTGTTGACCATGTTTTGTCCACGAGGACAATGAATTGTATTTTGAGAGGACAATGTGAGCTCCACGTTTTTGGAGAATAAAATTATGTTTTTGTCAGAGCGGTTGTTTTCCGCGCTTTGCTGGTATTAAAGTATTATTATGTTTCAATACCTTGACCATTAACGCAGCTTAAGGGCGTACACAACAGATGATGATACTTTAAGATACTCATTTTTCAAAACCTAGTAATTGTTAAAGCGTTTTGATAGGTATATATAATAAAGTCATTATAAGAGAGTATGTAATATTTACTTTTTAAAGGAGTATTAGATGTTTACTGTTTAATGAAGTAGTTCATGTTTACTCTTTTAAAGGACTATTTGATGTTTCGTTTCTAAAGGAGTATTTGATGTTTAATTTGCTAAACGACTAATTGATGTTTACTTTTCGAAAGGACAACTTAATGTTTACTTTTTCAAATGAGTATTTGATGTTACTTTTCGAAAGGACAATTTAATGATTACTTTTTCAAAGAAGAATTTTGTGTTTACTTTTCTAAAGGACTATTTCATGCTTATTTTTCGAAAAGGACTAATTGATGATTACATTTTAAAAGGATTATTTTGGAGTAGTTTGTGCATCTTTTACACATAATACAACACTGATTGCGTTGTGCATCTTGTGCACATAATACAACACTGATTGCGTTCGGCATCTTGTGCAATAATACTACACTTATTGCGTTGTGCATCTTGTGCATATAATACAACACTGATTGCGTTGTGCATATTGTGCACATAATAAAACACAGATTGCGTTACAAATCCTGTAAAGGCCAAATGACTCATATAGACTATCTCATACAGACTGCCTCATGCAGACTGCCTCATACAGACAACCTCATACAGACTGCCTCATACAGACAACCTTATACACACTGCCTCATAGAGACTACCTATTAAACACTGCCTCATGCAGACTGCATCTTACAGACTGCCCCATATAGACTGCCTCATGTAGACTGCCTCATACACACTATCTCATACAGACGGCCTCATGCAGACTGAATCATAGAGGCTTCCTCATACAGACTGCCTCATACACCTTGCCTCATACAGACTGCATCATACTGATTGCCCCATACAGACTGCCTCATACAGAATTAATGATACAGACTGCCTCATACAGACTGCAACTTACAGGCTCCCTCATACAGACTAACTCATACACACTGCCTCACACAGAATGCGTCATACTGACTACCTCATACAGACTGCATCATACAGACTGCATCATACAGACTGCCTCATCCAGACTGCATCATGCAGACTGCATCATAGAGGCTTACTCTTACAGACTGCAATATACAGACTGCCTCATACAGACTGCATGATACAGACTGCCTCATACAGACTGCCTCATGCAGACTGCATCATAGAGGCTTACTCATACAGACTGCCTCATGCACACTGCCTCATACAGATTACCTCATACAGACTGCCTCATACAGACTGCATCATACAGACTGCCTCATAGAGACTGCATGATACAGACTGACTCATACACACTATCTCATACAGACTGCCTCATGCAGACTGCATCATAAAGGCTTACTCATACAGACTGCCTCATACACACTGCCTCATAAAAACTGCATCATACATATTGCCTCATACAGACTGCCTCATACAAAATTCATGATACAGACTGCCTCATAGAGACTGCAACTTACAAGCTTATACAGACTACCACATACAGACTGCATCATACAGACTGCCTCATACAGACTGCCTCACAGATTCGGCCTAATACAGACTGCATCATACAGACTGCCTCATACAGACTGCATTATACAGACTGCCTCATACAGACTGCCTCATACAGACTGCCTCATACAGACTGCCTCATACAGACTGCCTCATACAGACTGCCTCATACAGACTGCCTCATACAGACTGCCTCATACAGACTGCCTCATACAGACTACATCATACAGACTACATCATACAGACTGCATCTTACAGGCTGCCTCATACAGACTACCTCATACAGACTGCATCATACAGACTGCATCATACAGACTGCATCATACAGACTACATCATACAGACTGCATCTTACAGGCTGCCTCATACAGACTACATCATACATACTGCGTCATACATGCTTCCTCATACAGATTATGTAAATGTCTTGTGCCTCATACAGATCATGTACAACTCGCATACATTTGTTCATGTGTTTCAGCGTGTGTTATTTTGCTTGCCTGGTCTTAGAGGCTATCATCAATAACCTCCTTCTCTTGATATGAACATGGTGGCAAAGAGTAACTGACCTTAACCCACTAACCCTAACCCTAACCCTAATAACTGCCTTCCCTTGATATGAACATGGTGGCAAAAAGTAACTGACCTTAACCCACTAACCCTAACCCTAATAACTGCCTTCCCTTGATATGAACATGGTGGCAAAGAGTAACTGACCTTAACATACTAACCCTAACCTTAACCCTAATAACTGCCTTCCCTTGATATGAACAGGGTGACAAAGAGTAACTGACTTTAACATACTAACCCTAACCTTAACCCTAATAACTGCCTTCCCTTGATATGAACAGGGTGACAAAGAGTAACTGACTTTAACATACTAACCCTAACCTTAACCCTAATAACTGCCTTCCCTTGATATGAACATGGTGGCAAAGAGTAACTGACCTTAACATACTATCAATTGGTCGCAAATAGTAAATTGACCCTGCACTTAACATACTATCAATAAAATGTTAGACCGTAGGACATTATGTGAGCAAAAAAGTCTATTATGTACCACAATGAAAATTAAAAACGTGTAAATGTATGTCAACATTTAAAGAATGAGATCTATATGTCTTACCTGTATGTTATGAAACTCTGAAGAATCGTGTCCAGAAATACATCCTATGTTACTGGTCATCACTCATTCACTGACCACTGAACCAGGATCCTGTTGTCTTATGGCTGGACAGTTTCACTTATCCCAACTCAACTCAGCAAGCACACGGGGCATTTGGCATGGGGCTCGTGGGGCATTTGGCATCAGGCAGCTCAAATAAAAATGTGAACACTAAATATACAATCATACATGCAAGTGATTTGTCTTCACATATTTGATCTGGGTTTAGGGTTAGGGTTGGGAGCTGGAGGGTTGGTATGTTGTTTGGGAGGTCCCATTAAAGCACAGACTTGGGTAGCAGCATGAGAAAAGTGAAAGTAAGAGTTAAAAAAGTAAAGATTGCTGTGCCATTAGTTTCCTTGCTTGGGAGCAGGCGGGCACTCTACCATTGATCCCCCTTGATACACTGAGGCAAAGACAAGCGTCTACGGTGCAACGGTTGGGTCAGAATTTGTGCACGCCACTACGGTGCACCAGTTGGGTCAGATTATATTAACGTCACTTCTGTGCACCTGTTAGGTCAGATTATGTTCACGTCACTTATGTGCACCAGCTAGGTTATTATGTGCATGTCCCTTCTGTGCACCGGTTTGGTCAGATTATGTGCACATCACTTCTTTGCAACGATTGTGTCAAAGTATGTGCACATTCCCATTGTGCACCCGTTTATTTAACATGCATGCATACCGCTTGCAAGATATTGTTGAAAACAAGTGTTTAGTGGCTGTCGTGTACTAAGTAGTTGTGTAGTTAGTAGTTGTTTAGTTGGTGGCTGTGTAGTAAGTAGTTGTTTAGTTGGTGGCTGTGTAGTAAGTGGTTGTTTAGTTGGTGGCTGTGTAGTTAGTGGCTTTGTGGGTATTGTAGTTATATGTTTACATTGAATACTGTAGGCGATGTTCTTAAACAAGTTTCAAGGCCTGACTAGTGAATTAAACTTTTGATATCATTCAATTAATAAAAAGGACATCAGATATCAAATTTGGTCGTGTGTGTGACAATGGCTGTGTGTGTGACAATTGTCGTGTGCGTGGCAGTGGTCGTGTGTGTGGTAATGGTCGTGAGTGTCTCATGGTAGTGAGTATTGAAATGGTCGCGTGTGTTGCAATGATTGTATGTGTGGTAGTGTGTGTGGTATGGTGTCTTTATTGTAATGGTACTGTGTGTGGTAATGGTCGTGTGTGTGTGGTAATGGTCGTGTGTGTGTGGTATTGGTCATGTCTGTTGTAATGGTAATGTGTGTTGTAATTGCAGTGTTTGTGGCAAGGATTGTGTGTGAGACAGTTGTCATGTGTGAGGCATTGATTGTGTTTGAGGCAGTTGTCATGTGTGTGGTAATGATTGTGTGTGAGGCAGATATCGTGTGTGTGTGGTAATTGTCGTGTGTGTGGTAATTGTCGTATGTCTGGTCATGGTCGTAGGCAAGGCAGTGGCTGTGTGTGGGGCAGACGTCGTTTTTGTGGCGGTGACAATGTGTGTGTGGTAATTGTCGTGTGTGTGGGAATTGTCGTATGTGTGGTAATGGTCGTGTGCAAGGCAGTGTTGTCCTCAGTGAAATTTTACATGTGAAAGTTAATTTCTTCATGTCAAGATTTATACATTTCACCATGGTACATTGATTTTATTACATTTTATTCCTATCAACCTGCTACATTATTCATATTAAATTTAATATTGACACAAGCAAACGTTGCAATTTTTAATTTAAAAAGTTTAGATTAGTTACATACAAAAAACGGTTGACCTCAATTTGTACACACAATTCCTGACCTCAATGTGTACACAACACTCCTGGCCTTATTGTGTATACTAAGACATCATCTGTACCTAGTTCAATGAGACATCTAAACCTGACAAATAGGTCAATGAGACATCTAAAGCTGATACATAGGCAAACGAGACCTCTTTAGCTTACACATTTGT
Source organism: Lymnaea stagnalis (assembly GCA_964033795.1). NCBI lineage: Eukaryota > Metazoa > Mollusca > Gastropoda > Lymnaeidae > Lymnaea > Lymnaea stagnalis. The sequence continues at coordinate 68,312 of CAXITT010000351.1, forward strand.
CAATAAGACATCTAAAGCTGACACATAGTTCAATGAGACATCTAAATCTGACACACAGGTCAATGAGACATCTAAAGCAGACACATAGATCAATGTAACCTCTTACGCTGACACATATGCCAATGAGTTATCTAAAGCTGACACATAGGTCAATGACACACCTTAAGCTGACACATATTTCAATAAGACAACAGTTGATACAATGGACAGTGAGACAACTAACCTGACACCTATGTCAATGAGACATCCAAAGCTGACACAAAGGTCTATGAGACCTTTTAAGCTTACACATAGGTCAATGAGACCTCTTAAGCTGACACATAGATCAGTGTGACATCTGCTGACACATAGGTCAATGAGACCTCTTTAGCTGAAAAATTGGTCAAAGAGACATCTAAAGCTGACGAAAAGGTAAATAAGACATCTAAATCTGACATATAGGTCAATGGCGCCTCTTAAGCCGACACATTGGTCAATGAGACCCCTTAAGCTGACACATAGGTTAATGAGACATCTAACTCTGTCACATATGTAAATGTGTTATCTAAATCTGACACATAGGTCAATGAGTCATCTTAAGCTGACACACATATCATTGATACATATAAACCTAACACATAGGTCAATTTGTTATCTACAGCTGACACAGGTCAATGATAACTCTTAATCTGACACAGATTCCAATGAGACATCTTAAGCTGACATCTAGGCAAATGAAACATCTAAACCTAACACATATATTAATGAGTTATCTATAGCTGACACATAGGTCAATGAGACAACAGTTGATACAATTGGCAGTGAGACAACTGAAGCTGACACATAGGTCAATGAGACATCTTAAGCTGACACATATTTCAATGAGACAACAGTTGATACAATTTACAGTGAGACAACTAAAGCTGACAAATAGGTTACTGAGACCTCTTAAGCTGACACATTGGTCAATGAGTTATCTTACCATGGCACAGGTCAATAAGACATCAGCTGACACAATGGACAATGAGACATCCAAAGCAGACACATAGGTCAATGAGACCTCTTAAGCTGAAATAGGTAAATGAGACATCTTAAGCTTACACATAGGTCAGTGAGACATCTAATGCTGACACATAGGTCAATGAGACATCTGAATCAGACACAATGGATAATGAGACATCTTAAACTAACATATATTTACAATGAGACATCTTAAGCTTACACATAGGTCAGTGAGACATCTTAAGCTTACACATAGGTCAGTGAGACATCTAAAGCTGACACCTAGTTCTCTGATTTGAAAGCTGACACTAGACCATCAGACAAAGGATAAACACCTAAAAGATCTAAATACTAATGTTTTACTTCAAGAAGCTACAGAAGTTGTCAAGGTTCCTAAAGAATTGCATTCATCACTCAATAGCCCCACAAGCCCCAGCAACGACACCGGCTAAAAAAACACTTTATGAAATTGTTGAGAAAAGCCGAGAAGTTCAGGTGATGCATGATTATCTGCTGAAAATGTCAACATAAATAAATAGATCGGAAATGACCTGTTGCCGAGGCAATAACGACATCGCCTGGGACACTAATGAATAGTAACAAGAAGACCGTCTCCCAGGAGACCTACCTCCATCATCTCGTGACTGACCCTATAATAGCTATCGCCTTCTCTTAACATCGTCTTCTGATAGTGTCCCAGAATGAATATTTTACAAGGGCAAGTAGTGTGGTACAGGCGCAAGGCCTTCACCCAAATTACTTTACAAATTTCGTGTTAGTCATCAAATGACTTTATCCAGAATGTTTTAGTCATCCAATGACTTATCAAGCATGTTTAGTCATCAAATGACTTGTCAAGAATGTTTTAATCATCAAATGACTTATCAAGAATGTTTTAGTCATCAAATGATTTATCAAGAATGTTTTAGTCATCAAATGACTTATCAAGCATGTTTTAGTCATCAAATGACTTTTTAAAATATGTTTAATCATCTTTCGGTCACGTCTATTTCGTATAGATCTCTGTGGACCGGGAGAAACACAATTCGGCTTGTGGTCTTATTTGGCGGCTGGCACAATTGTACTTCTCCACAAGACAGAAGCCTGGCTTATTTCACAGCTGTCACATATGTGACTCCCCCACAAGACAGAAACCTGGCTTATTTGACGGCTGTGACAATTGTGACTTCCCCACAAGACAGAAACCTGGCTTATTTGACGGCTGTCACAATTGTGACTTCCCCACAAGACAGAAACCTGGCTTATTTGACGGCTGTCACAGAAACCTGGCTTTTTTAATGGTCGTCCCAATGGCGACTTCCCCACACTTAGTATCTGCCTAAAATGTTACGTCTAGTAAGTGTCAACGACCAGAATTGTCTGCCCTTCTCTAGTGGCGCCTCCTCACATTAAGTTGAGTGTAGGGTTGGCAAAGAGCAAGGGTGGGGGTGGTGTGGCCAGGCCCAATATATGGGCTTTTGGCTATTCTTTTTGTGGCTCAATCGTGGGGGAAACCCACCCCCTCCCCACCCACCCTTTTTCCTAATGGAACATTTTTTGTTCAGGCCGCTGTGAACAATCGATATGGATGAGTGTGACAAAGATAGTGTGTGAGTGTGACAAAGATAGTGTGTGAATGTGACAAAGATAGTGTGTGAGTGTGACAAAGGTAATGTGTGGGTGTTATAAAGGTAGTACTTGGGTTTAATAAAGATACTTTTTGTTAAGTTAAAGACAATGTTTGGGTTTACTAAATTTAATGTGATGGCGTAATATAAAGGAAATAGGTGTGTGACCCATGAATTGTAATATCCAAATATCAAAAGTAATGTGATAAGAATTTGTAGTGTAAGTTCTGTAAATTTGTGAGTGGAATAGAAGTCACATTTTTTTGGAAAAATATGAAAGTGAAAAAAAAAAAAGAAGAAAGAAAATATGGAAAAAAATGATACATTGACATAAAGATATCTATTCATTGATATGTATCCCAAATAAACAAATAAACCTTGCCATTGATGAGTATCACAACTACACAAATATATCTATGCATTGATTATATGCGCGCTCACATAGAGTACAAAATTGCAACTAGGTGCTACCGTTGCTTGTATGACCTGGCGCTCATGACGACTTATGTCCCCACTAAACAACTCCGCTCATCTGATAGTGGCAAACTCTCGATACCACGTGCTATCCTGGAGACTTACAACTCTCGATACCACGGGCTATCCTGGAGACTTACAACTCTCGATACCACGTGCTATCCTGGAGACTTACAACTCTCGATACCACGTGCTATCCTGGAGACTTACAACTCTCGATACCACGTGCTATCCTGGAGACTTACAACTCTCGATACCACGTTCTATCCTGGAGACTTACAACTCTCGATACCACGTGCTATCCTGGAGACTTACAACTCTCGATACCACGTGCTATCCTGGAGACTTACAACTCTCGATACCACATGCTATCCTGGAGACTTACAACTCTCGATACCACGTGCTATCCTGGAGACTTACAACTCTCGACACCACGTGCTATCCTGGAGACTTACAACTCTCGATACCACGTGCTATCCTGGAGACTTACGGAAGGTGCAATTGCTCATTTTCTGGCTCAACAATTTGGAACACACTTCCTGACACTCTCAGAAACAGCCAGATACTGGAGTCTTTCAAAACGGATTTGAAAACACATCTATTTCGTAAACACCTGCTGAGGTGATGTAGTCTACCACCTTTTCCAGCTAGCTATTATCCCCTAGATGTATATTGGCTTGTGTTATTTATGGTTTCAAGGGATTAAAGACTTTGAATGGGTATTCTTTTATTTGTATTTCCCTGAGGTTTAATATATATTTTGTTCATTTCTCTTTTAATATGGTTGACTTTGTACCGCACTTGGAGCCTTTGGGGATGAAGGGGGATTTTCAAATACACTTTATTAGTATTATTATTATTATCACAAAGGCACAAATATATAATAGCATAATGAGTATCACAATTACACAAATATATCTATGCATTGATGAGAATCACATTTACGCAAATATATGTAGGCATTGATGAGTATCACAATTACACAAATATTAGTATGCATTGATGTGTATCCCATAAATAAATTAAGAATTGAGTCTGAAAGTAAAAGATTGAAGCAAATTATTTCTTTTTATATCAAGAAATGCTTTGTTTGGATAGTGTTACCATTAAACTAGTATCACAATGCCCCACCCCCTTTTGCATTTCTTTGGTTCCTTTACTAAGTAAGACGTGTCAAGGAGATCAGAGACGGACTCTTTTAGATCACAATCACACGCACAATCATAAGCACAATCATAATCACAATCATAAGCACAATCATAAGCACAATCATAAGCACAATCATAAGCACAATCATAAGCACAATCATAAGCACAATCATAAGCTCAATCATAAGCACAATCATAAGCACAATCATAAGCACAATCATAAGCACAATCATAAGCACAATCATAAGCACAATCATAAGCACAATCATAAGCACAATCATAAGCTCAATCATAAGCACAATCATAAGCACAATCATAAGCACAATCATAAGCACACTCATAAGCACAATCATAAGCACAATCATAAGCACAATTTGCATCTTTCACCCCGAGGGAAAATCACACTCGAACCTCATTGGACAAGAACCTCATTGCTTCGCCATAGCTTACTACCATCTATTGGCCTACTACCATCTATTGGTTTACTACCATCTATTGGTTTACTACCATCTTTTGGCCTGCTACCATCTACTGTTACACAATCTGGAATATTGGTTTTAATTTCCTCCATGCATAACAAAATAACCTATTAACAAATCATACAATTAAAATTCGCATTATGATATGTATATATTGTACAAATAACACACATACACACATTTACTCGCATGCAAGAATTGAACCATTATCACACTGAGCCCTCTTTTACTTCCATTTACTGTTTTCGGTCAATTATAATATGGACTTACCAAAAAATTACAATCAACACTCTATCAATTAAGTTTTTGAAATAATACAAAAGTGATACATTTCTAAAGGTTGATTCTTACCAAAAATGATAGAAGGTAAGTAAGAAATCAATGGACAATCCCTTATTAGTCCAAACTTTGTTCGCAAGATATCATTCATATGAAATTCATGTGTAAGTCAAGTGTCGTCTTCCATTCAAACTTCAGACCTAGTTGTTTTATCACTTATAGTAAGACTTCAGACTTAGTTGTTTAATCATTTGTAGTAAGACTTAAGAAGCAGTTATTTAATCATTAGTAGTAAGACGTCTGACTTAGTTTTGCTTAATCATTTGTAGTAAGACTTCAGACGTAGTTGATTAATCTTTTGTAGTAAGACTTCAGACTTAGTTGTTTAATCATTTGTATTAAGACTTCATTCACTTTTAAAATCTAATGTACATTTGAAATATTAGGCTTGCACTCTCCTGGTATAGGGACCACCCCCCCAACTCCTTCGATCCCCTCCATGTCAAACTCACTGACCACAACTTGATGCACACAATCGGAGAAGCTCATCTATGTCAGTGGAAATCATTATTGGAAAGATCCCATCACATTGAATTTCGGTTTTTATTCAATCTGAGGATGGCTTACTGTGCAGCACGAGGAGGGCATACTGAAGGGCACGAGAAGGGTATACAAGACGACTCGAGGAGGTCATACTGATTGGCAAAAGGAGGGCATACTGATTGGCACAAGGAGGGCATACTGATTTGAACAAAGAGGGCATACTGATTGGCATAAGGAGAGCATACTGATTGGCACAAGGAGGGCATACTGATTTGCACAAGGAGGGCATACTGATTGGCACCGAGAGGGCATACTGCTCGGCACAAGGATTTCAACCTGAATGGCACGAGGAGGGCTTATTGAATGGCAGGAGGATGGTACGCTGAATGGCACAAGAAAGTCATTGTGAATGGAAAAGGAGGGCATACTGATCATGATGAGGAGGGCATACTGATCAGGACGAGGAGGGCATACTGATCAGGACGAGGAGGGCATACTGATCAGGACGAGGAGGGCATACTGATCAGGACGAGGAGGGCATACTGA
>CAXITT010000351.1:75366-113540 GCA_964033795.1 Lymnaea stagnalis
CTTATGCGAGGTGACCAGGAGGACTGATGGAACGTGACCAGGAGGGCTTATGGAACGTGACCAGGAGGACTTATGGAACGTGACCAGGAGGACTTATGCAACGTGACCAGGAGGGCTTATGGAACGTGACCAGGAGGACTTATGGAGCGTGACCAGGAGGGCTTATGGAACGTGACCAGGAGGACTTATGCAACGTGACCAGGAGGACTTATGGAACGTGACCAGGAGGGCTTATAGAACGTGACCAGGAGGACTTATTTAACATGAACATGAGGGCTTATTTAACATGACCATGAGGGCTTATTTAACATGACCATGAGGGCTTATTTAACGTGACTATGAGGGCTTATTTAACGTGACCATGAGAGCTTATTTAACGTGACTATGAGGGCTTATTAAACGTGACCATGAGGGCTTATTTAACGTGACTATGAGGGCTTATTTAACGTGACCATGAGGGCTTATTTAACGTGACCATGAGGGCTTATTGAACGTGACGATGAGGTCTTATTGAACGTGACCATGACGGCTTTTTAACGTGACCATGAGGGCTTACTTAACGTGACCATGAGGGCTTATTTAACGTGACCATGAGGGCTTATTGAACGTGACGATGAGGGCTTATTGAACGTGACCATGAGGGCTTATTTAACGTGAAGAGGAGGGCATACTGATCAGGACGAGGAGGGCATACTGATCAGGACGAGGAGGGCATACTGATCAGGACGAGGAGGGCATACTGATCAGGACGAGGAGGGCATACTGATCAGGACGAGGAGGGCATAAAGAAACGGCGCAAGTAGGGCACACTGATTCGCAAAACAACGTCATACTGAAGGTGACCAGGAGGACTTATGGAACGTGACCAGAAGGGCTTATGGAACGTGACCAGGAGGACTTATGGAACGTGACCAGTAGGACTTATGGAACGTGACCAGGAGGACTTATGCAACGTGACCAGGAGGGCTTATGGAACGTGACCAGGAGGATTTATGCAACGTGACCAGGAGGACTTATGGAACGTGACCAGGAGGGCTTATGGAACATGACCAGGAGGGCTTATGCAACGTGACCAGGAGGGCTTATGAAACGTGACAAGGACGGCTTATGGAACGTGATCAGGAGGGCTTATGGAACGTGACTAGGAGGGCTTATGGAACGTGACCAGGAGGGCTTATGGAACGTGACCAGGAGGGCTTATGGAACGTGACCAGGAGGGCTTATGGAACGTGACCAGGAGGGCTTATGGAACGTGACCAGGAGGACTTATGGAACGTGACCAGGAGGACTTATGCAACGTGACCAGGAGGACTTATGCAACGTGACCAGGAGGACTTATGGAACGTGACCAGGCGGGCTTAGGGAACGTGACCAGGAGGGCTTATGGAACGTGACCAGGAGGGCTTATGGAACGTGACCAGGAGGGCTTATGGAACGTGACCAGGAGGGCTTATGGAGCGTGACCAGGAGGGCTTATGGAACGTGACCAGGAGGACTTATGCAACGTGACCAGGAGGACTTATGGAACGTGACCAGGAGGGCTTATAGAACGTGAAACTTCAGACTTAGTTGTTTAATCATTTGTATTAAGACTTCATTCACTTTTAAAATCTAATGTACATTTGAAATATTAGGCTTGCACTCTCCTGGTATAGGGACCCCCCCCCCCAACTCCTTCGATCCCCTCCATGTCAAACTCACTGACCACAACTTGATGCACACAATCGGAGAAGCTCATCTATGTCAGTGGAAATCATTATTGGAAAGATCCCATCACATTGAATTTCGGTTTTTATTCAATCTGAGGATGGCTTACTGTGCAGCACGAGGAGGGCATACTGAAGGGCACGAGAAGGGTATACAAGACGACTCGAGGAGGTCATACTGATTGGCAAAAGGAGGGCATACTGATTGGCACAAGGAGGGCATACTGATTTGAACAAAGAGGGCATACTGATTGGCATAAGGAGAGCATACTGATTGGCACAAGGAGGGCATACTGATTTGCACAAGGAGGGCATACTGATTGGCACCGAGAGGGCATACTGCTCGGCACAAGGATTTCAACCTGAATGGCACGAGGAGGGCTTATTGAATGGCAGGAGGATGGTACGCTGAATGGCACAAGAAAGTCATTGTGAATGGAAAAGGAGGGCATACTGATCATGATGAGGAGGGCATACTGATCAGGACGAGGAGGGCATACTGATCAGGACGAGGAGGGCATACTGATCAGGACGAGGAGGGCATACTGATCAGGACGAGGAGGGCATACTGATCAGGACGAGGAGGGCATAAAGAAACGGCGCAAGTAGGGCACACTGATTCGCAAAACAACGTCATACTGAAGGTGACCAGGAGGACTTATGGAACGTGACCAGAAGGGCTTATGGAACGTGACCAGGAGGACTTATGGAACGTGACCAGGAGGACTTATGGAACGTGACCAGGAGGACTTATGCAACGTGACCAGGAGGACTTATGGAACGTGACCAGGAGGGCTTATAGAACGTGACCAGGAGGACTTATTTAACATGAACATGAGGGCTTATTTAACATGACCATGAGGGCTTATTTAACATGACCATGAGGGCTTATTTAACGTGACTATGAGGGCTTATTTAACGTGACCATGAGAGCTTATTTAACGTGACTATGAGGGCTTATTAAACGTGACCATGAGGGCTTATTTAACGTGACTATGAGGGCTTATTAAACGTGACCATGAGGGCTTATTTAACGTGACCATGAGGGCTTATTTAACGTGACCATGAGGGCTTATTTAACGTGACCATGAGGGCTTATTTAACGTGACCATGAGGGCTTATTTAACGTGACCATGAGGGCTTATTTAACGTGACCATGAGGGCTTATTTAACGTGACCATGAGGGCTTATTTAACGTGACCATGAGGGCTTATTTAACGTGACCATGAGGGCTTATTTAACGTGACCATGAGGGCTTATTTAACGTGACCATGAGGGCTTATTTAACGTGACCATGAGGGCTTATTTAACGTGACCATGAGGGCTTATTTAACGTGACCATGAGGGCTTATTTAACGTGACCATGAGGGCTTATTTAACGTGACCATGAGGGCTTATTTAACGTGACCATGAGGGCTTATTTAACGTGACCATGAGGGCTTATTTAACGTGACCATGAGGGCTTATTTAACGTGACCATGAGGGCTTATTTAACGTGACCATGAGGGCTTATTTAACGTGACCATGAGGGCTTATTTAACGTGACCATGAGGGCTTATTTAACGTGACCATGAGGGCTTATTTAACGTGACCATGAGGGCTTATTTAACGTGACCATGAGGGCTTATTTAACGTGACCATGAGGGCTTATTTAACGTGACCATGAGGGCTTATTTAACGTGACCATGAGGGCTTATTTAACGTGACCATGAGGGCTTATTTAACGTGACCATGAGGGCTTATTTAACGTGACCATGAGGGCTTATTTAACGTGACCATGAGGGCTTATTTAACGTGACCATGAGGGCTTATTTAACGTGACCATGAGGGCTTATTTAACGTGACCATGAGGGCTTATTTAACGTGACCATGAGGGCTTATTTAACGTGACCATGAGGGCTTATTTAACGTGACCATGAGGGCTTATTTAACGTGACCATGAGGGCTTATTTAACGTGACCATGAGGGCTTATTGAACGTGACGATGAGGGCTTATTGAACGTGACGATGAGGGCTTATTGAACGTGACCATGAGGGCTTATTGAACGTGACGATGAGGGCTTATTGAACGTGACGATGAGGGCTTATTGAACGTGACGATGAGGGCTTATTGAACGTGACGATGAGGGCTTATTGAACGTGACGATGAGGGCTTATTGAACGTGACGATGAGGGCTTATTGAACGTGACGATGAGGGCTTATTGAACGTGACGATGAGGGCTTATTGAACGTGACGATGAGGGCTTATTGAACGTGACGATGAGGGCTTATTGAACGTGACGATGAGGGCTTATTGAACGTGACGATGAGGGCTTATTGAACGTGACGATGAGGGCTTATTGAACGTGACGATGAGGGCTTATTGAACGTGACGATGAGGGCTTATTGAACGTGACGATGAGGGCTTATTGAACGTGACGATGAGGGCTTATTGAACGTGACGATGAGGGCTTATTGAACGTGACGATGAGGGCTTATTGAACGTGACGATGAGGGCTTATTGAACGTGACGATGAGGGCTTATTGAACGTGACGATGAGGGCTTATTGAACGTGACGATGAGGGCTTATTGAACGTGACGATGAGGGCTTATTGAACGTGACGATGAGGGCTTATTGAACGTGACGATGAGGGCTTATTGAACGTGACGATGAGGGCTTATTGAACGTGACGATGAGGGCTTATTGAACGTGACGATGAGGGCTTATTGAACGTGACGATGAGGGCTTATTGAACGTGACGATGAGGGCTTATTGAACGTGACGATGAGGGCTTATTGAACGTGACGATGAGGGCTTATTGAACGTGACGATGAGGGCTTATTGAACGTGACGATGAGGGCTTATTGAACGTGACGATGAGGGCTTATTGAACGTGACCATGAGGGCTTATTGAACGTGACGATGAGGGCTTATTAAACGTGACCATGAGGGCTTATTGAACGTGACGATGAGGGTTTATTGAACGTGACGATGAGGGCTTATTGAACGAGACGATGAGGGCTTATTCAACGTGACGATAAGGGCTTATTCAACGTAATCAAGTGCGCTTAATAAACGTAAACGGGAGGGGTAATTTACAGTGACGAGGAGGGCTTATTAAAAGTAAAATATTGCTTATTTAAGGTTACAATGAGGGCTTATTGAACCTGACGATAAGGGCTTATTAAACGTAAACGTTTGGGCTTATTGAACGTTACCAAGAAGTTTATAAAACTTGACGAAGAGGGCTTATTGACTTTGACGAGGAGGGCTTATTTAACGTATCCTTGAGAGCTCATTGAAGGTAACCAGGAGGGCTATTTGAACGTAAAGATGAGGGCTTATTTAACGTATCCTTGAGAGCTCATTGAAGGTAACCAGGAGGGCTATTTGAACGTAAAGATGAGGGCTTATTTAACGTATCCTTGAGAGCTCATTGAAGGTAACCAGGAGGGCTATTTGAACGTAAAGATGAGGGCTTATTTAACGTATCCTTGAGAGCTCATTGAAGGTAACCAGGAGGGCTATTTGAACGTAAAGATGAGGGCTTATTTAACGTATCCTTGAGAGCTCATTGAAGGTAACCAGGAGGGCTATTTGAACGTAAAGATGAGGGCTTATTTAACGTATCCTTGAGAGCACATTGAAGGTAACCAGGAGGGCTATTTGAACGTAAAGATGAGGGCTTATTTAACGTATCCTTGAGAGCTCATTGAAGGTAACCAGGAGGGCTATTTGAACGTAAAGATGAGGGCTTATTTAACGTATCCTTGAGAGCTCATTGAAGGTAACCAGGAGGGCTATTTGAACGTAAAGATGAGGGCTTGTTTAACGTGACGAGAAGAGTTTAATAAACTTAACCAGGAAGGCTAATGGAAGATAACCAGGGATGCTTATCAAACATCTCGAGGAAGGCTTATTGAAAGTAAACAGGAGGACTTATTTAACGTGATGAGGACAGCTTAATGATGGTAACAAGGAGGACTTATTGGAGGTAATAAACAGAGCTTATTGAACTTAAAACTGAGGGCTTATCAAAGGTAACTAGGATGGCTATTTGAACGTGACGAATATGGCTTATTCAATGTAAACAGGAGGGCTTATTAAAGGTGACGAGAAGGGCTTATTGAACGTGACAAGGAGGGCTTATTGAAAGTAACCAAGAGGGCTTATTGAACCTTAACATGGGGGCTTATTTTTAGTAATTATGTGGGCTATTAGAACGTGACAAAAATGGCTTATTAAAGGTAACCAGTAGGGCTTATTAAACATGGCAAGGAGGCTTATTAAACGTAACCAAGAGGGCTTATCAAGGTAACCAAGTGGGCTTATTGAACGTGACAGAGGGCTTATTGAACGTGACGATGATGGCTTATTTAACGTGATCAGAACTTCTTATTGACAGCAACCAGCAACAAGGAGGGCTTATTAAAATTAAATAGGAGGGCTTACTGATCATGGCCAGGAGGGCTTATTGAACGTTGCGACCAGGGTTTATCAAACGTAAACAGGAGGAATTATTTAACGTGAAAAGAAGGTCTTATGGAGCGTGATGAGGAGAGCTTAATGAAGGTAACCAGGAGGGCTTATTGAAGGTAACAAACAGGGCTTATTGAAGTAAACTATGTAGACTATTTGAACGTGATGACTATGACGATGGAGGCTTATTGAACATGATGACGAAAGCTTATTAAGGGTAACCAGTGGGGCTTATTTAAGTTTACCACATAGTGATTATTGAACATGAATAAGACGTCTTATTTAAGGTAAATATGTGAGCTATTTGAATGTGACAAATTGGGCTGATTGAAGGTAACGAAGAGGGCTTTTTTAACGTGAGGAAGAGAGCTAACTGAATGTAACCAAGAGGGCTTATTTAGCGTGACAAAGAGGGCTTATTGAACGAGACAATAAGGTCTTATTAAACTTAAACATTTTGGCTTATTGAATTTTACCATGAAGTTTATTAAACTTGACTAGAAGGGCTTATTGAAGGTAACCAGGAGGGCTTATTTAAAGTGAAAAGGAGGGCTTATTAAAGGTGATAACAAGAGCTTATTGACAGTGACAAGGAGGGCTTATTGTAGGTAACTGGGAGGGCCAATTGAACCTGAAGAGGAGGGCTTATTGAACTTAAACAGGAGGGCATATTTAACGTAATCAGGAGGGCTTAATGGACGTAACCAGGAGGGCTTATTTAACGTGACCAGAAGGGCTTATTGAATGTAAACATGAGGGCTTATTAAACGTAGCCAGGAGGGCTCATTGAAGGTAACCAAAAGGGCTTATTGAACGTAACCAGAAGGGCTTATGAACGTGACGTGAAGTTTAATATATAATGAAGAAAAGATTTGCATAGAGGAACAATTTCTTTGGAGATAATTTTTGCAGAAAGCTATAATTAAATTTGCTTTATACAAACTGAGCCTCCTTTGTAATTGTTGTTTAAAACTATATTACATTTAGTGTATCAGAGTAGCATTAGTGCATGTTTAGAGCTCAGTGAGTGCATGTCAGATTAGTTTAGGGATAGTGAGAAGTAGGTGTAGAGCTAGAACATGTTTAGTGCACTGTTAGAGCTGTGTTAGTGCAGGGTTAGTGCAGGGTTAGTGCCGGGTTAGTACAGGGTTAGTGCAGTGTTAGTGCAGTCTTATTGCAGGTTAGTGCAGGGTTAGTGACTGTTAGCGCAGGGTTAGTGAAGAAGTAGTGGAGAGTTAGTACAGGGTTAGTGCTGTGTTAGTGCAAGCTTAGTGCATGGTTAGTACAGGTTTAGTGCAAGTTAGTGCAAGTTAGAACATGCTTAAAGCAAGGCTAGTACAAGGTTAGTGCAGGGATTGTGCAGGGTTAGTGCAGGCTTAGTGCAGGGTTAGTGCAGGCTTAGTTGAGGGTAAGTACAGGGCTAGTGCTGGGTTAGTGCAGGGTTAGAGAAAAGTTAGTGCAGGGTTAGTACAGGTTAGTGCATGGTTAGTGCAGGTTAGTGCATGGTTAGTACAGGGTAAGTGCAGGGTTAGTGCAGGGTTAGTGCATTGTTAGTACAGGGTTAGTGCAGGGTTAGTGCAGGGTTAGTGCATGGTTAGTATAGGGTTAGTGTAGGGTTAGTGCAGGGTTAGTTCATGGTTAGTACAGGGTTAGTACAGGGTTAGTGCAGGGTTAGTGCAGGGTTAATGCATTATCAGTACAGGGTTAGTGCAGGGTTAGTGCAAGGTTTGTATAGGGTATGTGCAGGTTTAGTGTAGTTAGTGTATGATTAGTACAGGGTTAGTGCAGGTTATTGCAGGGTTAGTGCAGGGTTAGTGCAGGGTTAGTACAGGGTAAATGCATTATTAGTTCATAGAGGTATAGGATTAGTGAAAGGTTATTGCAGGGTTTGTGCAGGGTTAGTGCATGGTTAGTACACGGTTAGCCATGGTCAGTACAGGGTTAGTGCAGAGTTAGTGCATGGTTAGTACACGGTTAGCCATGGTCAGTACAGGGTTAGTGCATGGTTAGTACAGGGTTAGTGCAAGGTTAGTGCAGGGTTGGTTCAGGCTTCGTGCAGGGTTAGTGCAGGGTTAGTGCAGGGTTAGTGCAGGGTTAGTATAGGGATAGTGCAGGGTTAGAGCAGGCTTAGTGTAGGGTTAGTTCAGGGTTAGTGTAGGGTTAGTGCAGGGTTAGAGCAGGTCTAGTGCAGGTTTAGTTGAGGGTTAGTACAGGGTTAATAATAATAATAATAAGACGTCTTATATACTCGGTACCCAAGCCTAGGGCTGGGCCCACCTTGCTGTACATAAAAATATTATCAAAAGAGACATAATTATGACATTAAAAGAAAATACATTTTGGAAAAAAAGAACAGCAATGTGAATTCACCCACCCAACCACAACCTGTTACAAGACAAACCATGGATGGCAGCCAGCAAGATCTTTTATCGGTCAGAGGAGGGGAATCAGTCAGGGTAAAACAATTTAAAAAGATATGTTTTAAGTGCAGTTTTGAAGGCCTGGGTGGTTAGTGCTGGGTTAGAGCAGGGTTAGAGCAAGGTTAGTGCAGGGTTGTGCAGGTTAGTGCATGATTAGTACAGGGTTAGTGCAGGTTAGAGCAGGGTTAGTGCAGGTTTAGTGCAGGGTTAGTGCAGGGTAAGTGCATGGCCAGTACAGTGTAAATGCAGGTTTAGTCCAGGGCTAGAGCAGGGTGATTTCAGTCTAAGTGCAGGGTTATTGCAGGCTTAGAGCGGGGTTAGTGTAGGGTTAGTACAGGGTTAGTGCACGGTTAGTGCAGGGTTAGTGCAGTATTAGTACAGGGGTATTGCAGACTTAGTGCATGATTAGTACAGGGTTATTGCAGGGTTAGTGCTGGGTTACTGCAGGGTTAGTGCAGGCTTAGTGATTGGTTAGTGCAAGGTTAGCTCAGGGTTAGTGCATGGTTAGTACAAGGTTTATGCAGTGTTAGTGCAGGGTTAGTGCAGAGTTAGTGCAGTATTAGTACAGGGGTATTGCAGGCTTAGTGCATGGTTAGTAAAGGGTTATTGCAGGGTTAGTGCTGGGTTAGTGCAGGGTTAGTGCAGGCTTAGTGATTGGTTAGTGCAAGGTTAGCTCAGGGTTAGTGCATGGTTAGTACAGGGCTTATGCAGTGTTAGTGCAGGGTTAGTGCAGAGTTAGTGCAGGTTAGTGCATGATTAGTACAAGGTTAATGGAGGTTAGTGCAGGGTTAGTGCAGGGTTAGCACAGGGTTAGTGCAAAGTTTGTGCAGGTTAGTGCATGATTAGTACAGGGTTAATGCAGGTTAGTGCAGGGTTAGAGCAGGGTAATTACATGGATAGTGCATGCTTAGTACAAGGTTTATGCTTCTTTGTGCAGGGTTAGTGCAGGTTTTTGTGCAGGGTTGGTGCAGGGTTAGTGCATGGTTAGTACAGGGTTTGTGCAGGGTTAGTGCAGGGTTATTGCCAGCTTTGTGCAGGGTTAGTGCATGGTTAATGCAGTGTTATTGCTTGGTTAGTGGAGGGTTAGTGGAGGCTTAGTGCAGGGTTATTGCATGGTTAGTGCAGGGTTAGTTCAGGGTTAGTACAGGGTTAGTGCTGGATTAGTGCAGGGTTAGAGCAAGGTTAGTGCAGGGTTAGTGCAGATCAGTGCATGATTAGTACTGGGTTAGTGCATGGTTAGTGCATGTTTATTACAGGGTTAGTGCATGGTCAGTACAGGGTTAGTGCAGGGTTAGTGCAGGTTTAGTGAAGGGTTAGTGCATGGTTAGTACAGGGTTAGTGCATGGTTAGTGCAGGTTAGTGCATGTTTCTTACAGGGTTTGTGCAGATTAGTGCAGGGTTAATGCAGGGTTGTGCAGTGTTAGTGCATGGTTAGTGCGTGGTTAGTACAGGATTAGTGCAGGGTTAGTGCAGTGTTAGTGCAGGGTTAGTGCATGGTTAGTACAGGGTTAGTGCAGCGTTAATCCAGGTTTTAGTGGAGGGTTAGTACAAGTTAGTACATGGTTAGTACAAGGTTAGTGCAGGGTTAGTGCAAGGTTAGTGCAGTGTTAGCGCAGTGTTAGTTCAGGCTTAGTGCAGGGTTATTGCAGGGTTAGTGCAGGATTAGAGCAAGGTTAGTGAAGGTTTAGTGCAGATTAGTGCATGATTAGTACAGGGTTAGTGCAGGTTAGTGCTAGGTTAGTGCAGTGGCGTCTATACAACCCTTTGATCCAGAATTTGGTCACTTCTGTTGATCATTTAAAAAATTGATATACATATTTACAATAAAACATTTGTTTTTACATTGATGACTATTCCATAATAATATTGATAACAAATAACTAAAGTTTCGTTAATTAATTCGATAACTATGAACTTATTCGGCTCATTAACTTCATAAATCACGTGAGTGTTAAAACATGTAATGTTAGTACACCTCAAGTTACTTTTGTACTTTTCATTCTTTCAGTTTTATTTGGAGTGCTTGCTTGAATGTTCAAATTCTTGAATTGGAGTTCAATCCCCATTATATAGCAATGGAAAGCAAAGCAACACTTCTACATGTTATAAGGACTTCGTCATAGTGACTTCATTATTTTTGACTAGTTGTATTTTCTCATTTCCCGTATTAATGTTGTTAGAAATTCAAAAAATTGGCGAAGGGAAAGCAGCTTCTTGTAAGGTCTGTATTTGGTAGACCCCCCTGGGCAAGTTATTACTTCTATTTAATCTAGCCCAAGTACTGAAACTTCTCTAAGGCTTATAGAGCTGGTGACTACTACTTTAGGCGTGTGGGGCTGGTGAGTGCTACTTTAGGCGTGTAGGGCTGGTGAGTGCTTCTTTAGGCTTGTAGGGCTGGTGAGTGCTACTTTAGGCTTGTAGGGTTGGTGAGTGCTACCTTAGGCTTGTAGGGCTGGTGAGTGCTACTTTAGGCGTGTAGGGCTGGTGAGTGCTACTTTAAGCTTGAAGGGCTGGTGAGTGCTACTTTAGGCTTGTAGGGCTTGTGAGTGCTACTTTAAACTTCTGGGGCTGTTGAATACTATTTTAGGCTTGTAGGTCTGATGAGTGCTACTTTAGGCTTGTAGGGCTGTTGAGTGCTACTTTAGGCTTGTAGGGCTAGTGAGTACTATTTGAGGTTTAAGATAACTTTAGTTTTTTTGTGCCTACAGAAAAAATAATGTAACAACTATAGCATCGAACTCAATAGGCAAGTAATCCACTTAACTCGAAATCAAAAGGCAAGCAGTCCCCCTAGTTCGAACTCAAAAGGCAAGTAGTCCCCCTAGTTCGAACTCAAAAGGCAAGAAGTCCCCCTAGTTCGAACTCAAAAGGCAAGTAGTCCCCCTAGTTTGAACTCAAAAGGCAAGTAGTCCACCTAGCTCGAACTCAAAAGGCAAGTAGTCCACCTAGCTTGAACTAAAAAAAACCAATATGTCACCACAGTTACTACTCAAATTGAATATAATACGCCATGTTTGTGCTTATTCGTTATGCAAAAGACATCACGAGAAAAAAACGAATACCAAACAATGTCTCAATGTACGACAACTTTGGCTCTTTTTACACCTTTGACCTCGAGTCAACATAAAGGTTATACGCTCTATGCCTACATATATGAATTCCTTTGGGGAAACTCTTGCCACTTGGTGATGTCATCATCCGGGGATGGTCCACATGCAGGTAATTCAATTAGTCAGACCATTGTCCTGGCAATAGTTTCACCCCATCAAGTTGCCTTGTCCCATGGGAGGGTAAGGCCCGACGTCAGTGTTAGTAGACATGTCCCTTGTTTGTGTTTCCAAATGTGCCGCAGACACACGATCTGGCACTCACATCCCCCCATACACACGATCTGGCGCACACATGGGCTTACAGCCCCTATTCCCCCATCCCCCCCCCCACGATTTTAATTGTAATTTGCCGCCACCAGCGCATCAAACACACACCTACTAAAAAAATGGATCAGCAATTTCATTATTGGTTTTGGAGGTCAGCTGCCGGATAAAATTACAGTTACTTAATACTCCGATTGCTCTACTACCTGGCACTGAATACTTTCATCGCAATACAACCTAGCATGATATATGTTCATTGTTCCACTACCTGGCACCTTGAACTTTCATTGCTCTACTAATTGGCACCAAATACTTTCATTGCTCTATAACCTGGCACTAAATACGTTCATTGCTCTACTACCTGGCACTAAATACGTTCATTGCTCTACTACCTGGCACTAAATACATTCATTGCTCTACTACCTGGAACCTTAAACTTTCATTGCTCTACTACCTGACACTCAATACTTTCATTGATCTAATAGCTGGCACCTCAAACTTTCATTGCTCTACTAATTGGCACCAAATACGTTCATTGCTCTACTACCTGGCACTAAATACGTTCATTGCTCTACTACCTGGCACTAAATACATTCATTGCTCTACTACCTGGAACCTTAAACTTTCATTGCTCTACTACCTGACACTCAATACTTTCATTGATCTAATAGCTGGCACCTTGAACTTTCATTGCTCTACTACCTGGCACTAAATACGTTCATTGCTCTACTACCTGGCACTAAATACGTTCATTGCTCTACTACCTGGCACTAAATACGTTCATTGCTCTACTACCTGGCACTAAATACGTTCATTGCTCTACTACCTGGCACTAAATACGTTCATTGCTCTACTACCTGGCACCAAATACGTTCATTGCTCTACTACCTGGCACTAAATACGTTCATTGCTCTACTACCTGGCACTAAATACGTTCATTGCTCTACTACCTGGAACCTTAAACTTTCATTTCTCTACTATCTGGCACTAAATACGTTCATTGCTCTACTACCTGGCACTAAATACATTCATTGCTCTACTACCTGGAACCTTAAACTTTCATTGCTCTACTACCTGGCACTAAATACGTTCATTGCTCTACTACCTGGCACTAAATACATTCATTGCTCTACTACCTGGAACCTTAAACTTTCATTGCTCTACTACCTGACACTCAATACTTTCATTGATCTAATAGCTGGCACCTCAAACTTTCATTGCTCTACTAATTGGCACCAAATACGTTCATTGCTCTACTACCTGGCACTAAATACGTTCATTGCTCTACTACCTGGCACTAAATACATTCATTGCTCTACTACCTGGAACCTTAAACTTTCATTGCTCTACTACCTGACACTCAATACTTTCATTGATCTAATAGCTGGCACCTCAAACTTTCATTGCTCTACTAATTGGCACCAAATACGTTCATTGCTCTACTACCTGGCACTAAATACATTCATTGCTCTACTACCTGGAACCTTAAACTTTCATTGCTCTACTAACTGACACTCAATACTTTCATTGATCTAATAGCTGGCACCTCAAACTTTCATTGCACTACTAATTGGCACCAAATACGTTCATTGCTCTACTACCAGGCACTAAATACATTCATTGCTCTACTACCTGGAACCTTAAACTTTCATTGCTCTACTACCTGACGCTCAATACTTTCATTGATCTAATAGCTGGCACCTCAAACTTTCATTGCTCTACTAATTGGCACCAAATACGTTCATTGCTCTACTACCTGGCACTAAATACATTCATTGCTCTACTACCTGGAACCTTAAACTTTCATTGCTCTACTATCTGACACTCAATACTTTCATTGATCTAATAGCTGGCACCTTAAACTTTCATTGCACTACTACCTGACACTCAATACTTTCATTGATCTAATAGCTGGCACCTTAAACTTTCATTGCACTACTACCTGGCACTAAATACGTTCATTGCTCTACTACCTGGCACTAAATACGTTCATTGCTCTACTACCTGGCACTAAATACATTCATTGCTCTACTACCTGGAACCTTAAACTTTCATTGCTCTACTACCTGACACTCAATACTTTCATTGATCTAATAGCTGGCACCTTAAACTTTCCTTGCACTACTAATTGGTACTGGATACATTCATTGCTCTACTACCTGGAACCTTAAACTTTCATTGCTCTACTACCTGACACTCAATACTTTCATTGATCTAATAGCTGGCACCTTAAACTTTCATTGCACTACTAATTGGCACCAAATACGTTCATTGCTCTACTACCTGGCACTAAATACATTCATTGCTCTACTACCTGGAACCTTAAACTTTCATTGCTCTACTAACTGACACTCAATACTTTCATTGATCTAATAGCTGGCACCTACTAAATACGTTCATTGCTCTACTACCTGGCACTAAATACATTCATTGCTCTACTACCTGGAACCTTAAACTTTCATTGCTCTACTACCTGACACTCAATACTTTCATTGATCTAATAGCTGGCACCTCAAACTTTCATTGCTCTACTAATTGGCACCAAATACGTTCATTGCTCTACTACCTGGCACTAAATACGTTCATTGCTCTACTACCTGGCACTAAATACATTCATTGCTCTACTACCTGGAACCTTAAACTTTCATTGCTCTACTACCTGACACTCAATACTTTCATTGATCTAATAGCTGGCACCTTAAACTTTCCTTGCACTACTAATTGGTACTGGATACATTCATTGCTCTACTACCTGGAACCTTAAACTTTCATTGCTCTACTACCTGACACTCAATACTTTCATTGATCTAATAGCTGGCACCTTAAACTTTCATTGCACTACTAATTGGCACCAAATACGTTCATTGCTCTACTACCTGGCACTAAATACATTCATTGCTCTACTACCTGGAACCTTAAACTTTCATTGCTCTACTAACTGACACTCAATACTTTCATTGATCTAATAGCTGGCACCTTAAACTTTCCTTGCACTACTAATTGGTACTGGATACATTCATTGCTCTACTACCTGGAACCTTAAACTTTCCTTGCACTACTACCTGACACTCAATACTTTCATTGATCTAATAGCTGGCACCTCAAACTTTCATTGCTCTACTAATTGGTACTGAATACATTCATTGGTTTACTAATAATTATAACTTTAATATCTAAATATATGACATACACATAAATACATGAATGTAGCGCAGACATAAAAATACACATCCTACTTCCACAAGGTTCCACTCAAGACTGCCACTCGACTAAAACTTACGTCAAAAAAAAAAAAAAAGTCTAGAAAATACGTCACAGTCAGCGTAAAAATACAAGCACAGGAAGAGCGTTCACTAACTAAAAGAGTCAAGCACGGGAACAGCGTTCACTAACTAAAAGAGTCAAGCGCGGGAACAGCGTTCACTAACTAAAAGAGTCAAGCGCGGGAACAGCGTTCACTAACTAAAAGAGTCAAGCGCGGGAACAGCGTTCACTAACTAAAAGAGTCAAGCGCGGGAACAGCGTTCACTAACTAAAAGAGTCAAGCGCGGGAACAGCGTTCACTAACTAAAAGAGTCAAGCGCGGGAACAGCGTCCACTAACTAAAAGAGTCAAGCGCGGGAAGAGCGTCCACTAACTAAAAGAGTCAAGCGCGGGAACAGCGTTCTCTAACTAAAAGAGTCAAGCGCGGGAACAGCGTCCACTAACTAAAAGAGTCAAGCGCGGGAACAGCGTTCACTAACTAAAAGAGTCAAGCGCGGGAACAGCGTTCACTAACTAAAAGAGTTAAGCGCGGGAACAGCGTTCACTAACTAAAAGAGTCAAGCGCGGGAACAGCGTTCACTAACTAAAAGAGTCAAGCGCGGGAACAGCGTTCACTAAATAAAAGAGTCAAGCGCGGGAACAGCGTTCACTAACTAAAAGAGTCAAGCGTGGTGGGAGCGTTCGATAACTAATGAACATAATATTCAGTCACAACAATTACTAATGAAGTCCCATACTTGACAGTCAGCCCCCCGTCCTGTTTTCAGCCCCCAGAACTTTTGTCAGCCCCTAGTACTAATCAACCCGCCCCCACCCTTTTTGACATAAGTTCAGCCCCCAGACCTGATGTTTGCCCCAGTACCGATGTCATCCCCCAGTTCCGATGTCAGCCCCCAGTACTGATGTTTGCCCCCAGTACCGATGTGAGCCCCATGTTCCGATGTCAGCCCCCAGTCCTGATGTTAGCCCCCAGTACCGATGTAAGCCCCCACTTCCGATGTAAGCCCTCAGTTCCGATGTCAGCCCCCAGTCCTGATGTTAGCCCCCAGTACCGATGTAAGCCCCCAGACCCCCAGTGCCTCTGTCAGCCCCAGTCCCATGTCAGCCCCCAATTCCGAATTCAGCCCCCAGTTCCAATGTCAGCCCCCAAACCTGATGTGGGCCCTCAGTTCTGATGTCAGCCCCCAGTTCCGACGTTAGCCCCCAGTCCTATTGTCAGCCCCAAAGTTCCAATGTCAGCCCCCAGGTCCGATGTCGGCCCTTAGCTCTGATGTCGGCCCTCAGTTCTGATGTCAGCCTTCAGTTCTGATGTCAACCCCAGTTCCGATGTCAGCCCCCAGTCCTGATGTCGGCCCCTAGTCCTGATGTCGGCCCCCAGCTTTGATGTCAGCCCTTAGTTCCGATGTCAGCCCCCAGTTCCGATGTCAGACCCAAGTCCTGATGCCAGCCGCTAGTTCTAATGTTAGCCCTCAGTTCTAATGTCAGCCTCCAGTCCTAATGCCAGCCTCCAGTCCTAATGTCATCCTCCAGTCCTAATGTCAGCCCCCAGTCCTAATGTCATCCTCTAGTCCTAATGTCAGCCTCCAGTCCAAATGTCAGCCCCCAGTCCTAATGTCACCCCCCAGTCCTAATGTCGCCCCACAATCCTAATGTCAGCCCCCAGTCCTGTTGTCAGCCCCTAGTCCTGTTGTTAGCCCCCAGTCCTTACGTTTAGCACCAGGTTGCAATGAAGCATCTATTTTCGTGTTAGTTCAATTCTTAAAATAGCAGCCAAATGACGCTCAACAGAGATTGTTTTGGAAAGCTGTTTGAAAACTTGAAAGAACTGAATTTCGTTGGCAAAGTGGACTAATTCGAAGTAAGTTTAACCAACTGTTTCCCACTTGTGTTCAAATGAAACACTTTTAAAAAACACTCAACTTCCCGTAAGGTCATCTGAGTGCATGTGATTTCAGTCCATCTGGTGAAGTGTCTAACTGCCTGGTGATGTTTCTTACTTTTCTTCTGGAGGTCTTCACACCTACATGGATCAAATTCTTAAAACGCTGGTGACATTTCTAACTATCTGGGGGAATTTCCTACCTATTTGATAGAACTTCTTATCAATCCGGTGACATTTCATATCTACCTGAAGGAATTTCTTACATATCGGGTAGAATTTCGACCTATATGGTGAAATTTCTTGAACATCAGTTGGAAAAAACAACTCTACTACCGTAGGATTCTATTTATGACAGAATGTTATTCCTGAAAAAACAAACTTAAGACACAATGACATTCCTAAAAAAAAAACATTAGACAGAATGCTATTCAAAAAAAAAAAACAACTTACGACTGAATGCTATTCCTAAATTTAAAAAAAACCTAAGACACCATCCAACAAATTACTGAAGACGAAAGAGTAACACGTCAAATATTTGTTGTTCGTCCGTCGAAGTCGACAAAGACCATCGAATCATCCGGTTAGGGGCGGGAGGGGGGGGGGTTAGGATTACGGTGAGCTCTTAGGTGGCTTGTTAGACCGATCCTTGCTCGGAATAATCTATGACACCGTGGGCATGGAATAGTTGCTTCAGACGATGACCTAATGTTGCTCTTTCGGGCAAGCCTGCGTGTCTCAGCTGTGGTTATTCTATTAGCTTTATGGGATTAAGCCCCCTTCTTGACAGCAGCTCTCCACCTGGCTCTGTCCTGGGCTGTCCGCACTCATTGAGTAGGGTTTATGCTGAAGGCCTTAAGTACCACTTTCAGTGAGTCTTTGTAACGCTTTTTTTGGCCTCCTTGGGAGCACTTGCCTATCGTGAGTTATCCGAAGAATAATTGTTTCGGGAGCCGGTGGTCTGCCATACGGGTTACGTGTCCCATCCAACGGAGCTGAGACTGCATCAAAGTGGTGAAGATACTAGGTAGGTTCACTCTAGCGAGGACCTCAGTGTCGGGGACTTTGTCTTGCCACCTGACGTCGAGGAGTTTCCTGTGGCAGGTAGTGTGAAAATGATTCAATTTCTTGGCGTTACGCTGGTAGACAGTCCACGTTTCACATCCATAAAGCAGTGTCGGGAGGACTGCTGCGCTATAGACCTTGAGCTTTGTTTCTCGACTGATAACTCTCCTGTCCCAAACAGTGCTGCGGAGCCTGCCAAATAGGGCACTAGCTTTTGTGAGTCTGCAATTCATTTCATCATCCATGACGACAGATCTAGAGAGGGTGCTGCCCAAGTAAGTAAATTTATCCACCGGTTGAGACGCTGTCCACTGATGATGATGTTGGGTTAAACATAGTCAAATATAGTTCCTTTTCGACAGCACAGACTGAAACATTGGTCTTGGCTTATCCGGAAAATGTGAAGAGGAAGAAGAAAAATGATTTCCATTGAGAAGGATCGCCTGGATGGTCTATGAAATATTCAGACATTTCTCTTCCCAGTGAGAGACCAGTGGGCTGCAAATCTAATTAAGTCATAAGGCATTCTTTTAGTGTCATTATGGTTTAAAATGTCTGAATGTTATAGTTTGAGGTGTCTGAGTGTTATAGTTTGAAATGTCTGAATATTATAGTTTGAAATGTCTGAATGTTATAGTTTCAAGTATCTGAGTGTTATAGTTTCAAGGGTATGAATGAACAGCAACCATTAATATCCTGGTAGAACAACATCCATTAATACACTGGTAGAAGAACATCCATTAATACACTGGTAGAACAACATCCATAAATGCACTGGTAGTCTAGGGCATATCTTCTAATATAATGATAAATGTTTAATGGCGTCTGACATCTTATTTGTAAATCAGTGAATTTAAAAAAGAATGTATAATTTGTTGGTGTTTTTGGTATATTTAAATTAGATGAGCGCATTTACTGGTGTTCATTGGTTTATTTGAATAAGATGAGTTGCATTACTAGTGTTAGTTGGCCTATTTAAATAAGATGGGACAATTAACTGTTGTCAGTTGATGTACTGGAGTAAGATGAGTTAATTTACTGGAGTTAGTTGGTGTATTTGAATAAGATGAGTTAATTTACTGGAGTTAGTTGGTTAACTGGAATAAGATGACTTAATTTACTGGAGTTAGTTGGTGTGCTGGAATAAGATGAGTTAATTTATTGGAGTTAGTTGGTGTACTGGAATAAGATGAGTTAATTTACTGGAGTTAGTTCGTGTATTGGAATAAGATGAGTTAATTTACTGGAGTTAGTTGGTGTGCTGGAATAAGATGAGTTAATTTACTGGAGTTAGTTGGTGTGCTGGAATAAGATGAGTTAATATACTGGAGTTCGTTGGTGTACTTGAGTAAGATGAGTTAATTTACTGGAGTAAGATGAGTTAATTTACTGAAGTTAGTTGGTGTGCTGGAATAAGATGAGTTAATTTACTGGAGTTAGTTGGTGTACTGGTATAAGATAAGTTAATTTACTGGAGTTAGTTGTGTGCTGGAATAAGATGAGTTAATTTACTGGAGTTAGTTGGTGTGCTGGAATAAGTTGATTAAATTTACTGGAGTTAAATGGTGTGCTGGAATAAGATGAGTTATTTTACTGGAGTTAGATGGTGTGCTGGAATAAGATGAGTTAATTTACTGGAGTTAGTTGTGTGCTGGAATAAGATGAGTTAATTTACTGGAGTTAGTTATGTGCTGGAATAAGATGAATTAATTTACTGGAGTTAGTTGTGTGCTGGAATAAGATGAGTTAATTTACTGGAGTTAGTTGGTGTGCTGGAATAAGATGAGTTAATTTACTGGAGTTAGTTGGTGTGCTGGAATAAGACGAGTTAATTTACTGGAGTTAGTTGGTGTGCTGGAATAAGATGAGTTAATTTACTGGAGTCAGTTGGTGTGCTGGAATAAGATGAGTTAATTTACTGGAGTTAGTTGTGTGCGGGAGTAAGATGAGTTAATTTACTGGAGTTAGTTGGTGTGCTGGAATAAGATGAGTTAATTTACTGGAGTTAGTTGGTGTGCTGGAATAAGATGAGTTAATTTACTGGAGTTAGTTGGTGTGCTGGAATAAGATGAGTTAATTTACTGGAGTAAGTTGGTGTGCTGGAATAAGATTAGTTAATTTACTGTAGTAAGTTGGTGTATTGGAATAAGATGATTTAATTTACTGGAGTTAGTTGGTGTGCTGGAATAAGATGAGTTAATATACTGGAGTTCGTTGGTGTACTTGAGTAAGATGAGTTAATTTACTGGAGAAAGATGAGTTGATTTACTGAAGTTAGTTGGTGTGCTGGAATTAGATGAGTTAATATACTGGAGTTCATTGGTGTACTTGAGTAAGATGAGTTAATTTACTGGAGTAAGATGAGTTAATTTACTGGAGTTAGTTGGTTTGCTGGAATAAGATGAGTTAATTTACTGGAGTTAGTTGGTGTGCTGGAATAAGATGAGTTAATATACTGGAGTTCGTTGGTGTACTTGAGTAAGATGAGTTAATTTACTGGAGTTAGTTGGTGTACTTGAGTAAGATGAGTTAATTTACTGGAGTTAGTTGGTGTACTTGAGTAAGATGAGTTAATTTACTGGAGTAAGATGAGTTGATTTACTGGAGTTAGTTGGTGTACTGGAGTAAGATGAGTTAATTTACTGGAGTTAGATGGTGTACTGGAATAAGATGAGTTAATTTACTGGAGTTAGATGGTGTACTGGAATAAGATGAGTTAATTTACTTGAGAAAGATGAGTTGATTTACTGAAGTTAGTTGGTGTGCTGGAATAAGATGAGTTAATATACTGGAGTTCATTGGTGTACTTGAGTAAGATGAGTTAATTTACTGGAGTAAGATGAGTTAATTTACTGGAGTTAGTTGGTTTGCTGGAATAAGATGAGTTAATTTACTGGAGTTAGTTGGTGTGCTGGAATAAGATGAGTTAATATACTGGAGTTCGTTGGTGTACTTGAGTAAGATGAGTTAATTTACTGGAGTTAGTTGGTGTACTTGAGTAAGATGAGTTAATTTACTGGAGTTAGTTGGTGTACTTGAGTAAGATGAGTTAATTTACTGGAGTAAGATGAGTTGATTTACTGGAGTTAGTTGGTGTACTGGAGTAAGATGAGTTAATTTACTGGAGTTAGATGGTGTACTGGAGTAAGATGAGTTAATTTACTGGAGTTAGATGGTGTACTGGAGTAAGATGAGTTAATTTACTGGAGTTAGATGGTGTACTGGAGTAAGATGAGTTGATTTACTGGAGTTAGTTGGTGTACTGGAGTAAGATGAGTTAATTTACTGGAGTTAGATGGTGTACTGGAGTAAGATGAGTTAATTTACTGGAGTTAGATGGTGTACTGGAGTAAGATGAGTATATTTACTGGAGTTAGATGGTGTACTGGAGTAAGATGAGTTAATTTACTGGAGTTAGATGGTGTACTGGAGTAAGATGAGTTAATTTACTGGAGTTAGATGGTGTACTGGAGTAAGATGAGTTAATTTACTGGAGTTAGATGGTGTACTGGAATAAGATGAGTTAATTTATTGGAGTTCGTTGCTTTATTGGAATAAGATGAGTTAATTTACTGCAGTTAGTTGGTGTATTGGAGTAAGATGGATTCGTATTTAAGTTTAACAAAAGAGTCATCGTTATCAAAAATTAAAACCAACAAACCATCACTCAATGAGCATCGTTGAATTGTAGGTCTGAATCTGCCGTATTATTTTATTAGGTCTCAATCCAGGGTAGTCTTATTTTAAGGAGTCAACGATTTGTTGTCTATATTGAGGTGTCAATTTGAGAGTGCCCATAATAGTCATCAATGAGCCCTAATCTATGTTTAGGTGTCAATTTGTTGTTCATTTTTAGGTGTCAATCTGAGAGTGTCCAAAATTAGTCGTCAATTAGCCCCAGTCTATGTTTAGGTGTCAATTTGTTGTCCATGTTTAGGTGTCAATTTGTTGTCCATGTTTAGGGATCAATTTGTTGTCCATGTTTAGGTGTCAATTTGTTGTCCATGTTTAGGGATCAATTTGTTGTCTATTTTAAGGTCGAGCATAAGTTTGGGTCTGACGTTTGATAATTTTCCTTTGCAGGAAATTAACCGTGGACACTGGCACAGCAATTCAAGCGTGCACAGCCTGGTTAAATCACTTTCAATACACCGTGCCGAGGTTAGGTTGGCATAGTAATTCAAGCGTTCACAACCAGATCAAATCACATTGAATACCGCGTGCATAAAACTATATCATTTGTTATTTATGCATGTTACTCCAAGCCAAGGAAAGTGCAAGTGGGCAGGTCAAAGGTTAATTACATTTCCAAGTTTCTCATTAATAGGTGCGGTGGGTCTCCCTGGTGGGGCTCCCTGGTGGGGCTCCCGAAGCAGATCACATCTCAATGCCATCGGGAGTGTTCATTGGCTTATTTTGCTGCTCGCTGGGGGAGGGGGGAGATACACGCCATCCATGGGTACAAGTCACGCTGGTGGTACAAGTCACGGTGTGGTTACAAGTCACGGAATGGGTACAAGTACGGTGTGGGTACAAGTCACAGAATGGGTACGAGTACGGTTTGGGTTCAAGTACGGTGTGGGTACAAGTCGCGCTGTGGGTACAATTCACCGTGTGTAATCAAGCAGTGGTGAGATTTGACATAAATGTTTTCGCTTTTTCATGTATTGCTGACATGAGCATATAGGCAATGTCAGTACGTAGATTACAAATCTATACAACACGCTAAGTAGACAACATATCTATACAATAAGCCTAGTATACAACATATCTATACACCAAGCTAAGTAGACAACTTATCTATACACCAAGCTAAGTAGACAACTTATCTATACACCAAGCTAAGTAGACAACTTATCTATACAACAAGCTATGTTGACATCATATCACTACAACTCAATTTCTCCAACCTATATTCACGCCTTTAGGTTGAAACATTCATGAAGGAAAACTTGCCACGTCCAGTCATACCCCATGACAACAACACAGGCAAAGTAGGTCACACAATTCACTCAATACACACTACAATAATCGGCAAACATACATATTATCAAAGAGCTATGAAACTCTACTTCAAAAATGTTGTTACCAAACTCTACTTTAAACATATAGCTACCAAACACAGCTTCAGAATAAATATCAACTGTCAAGCTGTTTAGCTACTTAGCTATTTAGCTATGAACTTCAGTAAGAAGTATACATATAATAAACTTATCTAAACTGCTGCAAGCTAATATCAGCTTCTTTAAGAATTATGCAAAAAACAATATCTAAAATACTAGCACCCTACTTCGATGTCAATGACACCCATATAGATGTCAATGACATCCATATCAATCCCTCCGATCATTGGGGCGCCTTTCTTTCGGTTGGCTAATACAATACAAGGCGCCCTCTTACATTTCATCAGGGCTGTTTACCAACCGTGTCAACCCCCCTCCGTCCGCCCCCAACCCGATCCCTAGCCTCACACTGTAAACCACTTTAGCACATTAGAGACCGCCTTTCGACTGTGCGAAATATTCCTCAAGAATGAGAAGGAAATGTTTTCTTTACATCACTGCTCCTGGTAGGGACGTAACCTGTTAGACGGACGGGGTGTTAGTGAAAGGGGCGCATAGGGATTAATTGGGGGAAATGTTTTAAGTGAGGCATTAGGGCTTATTCGGATAGTGTAGTATCAGGGCTCATTTGGGAAGGGTAGTATAATGGCTAGTTTGGTAAGTGCAGTATTATGGCTCATTTGGTAATGGTAGTATCACGGCTCATTTGATAAGCGTAGTATAATAGCTAATTTAGTAGGGGTCGTAAAATAACTTATTTGGTAAGGGTAGTATAATGGCTCATTTGGTTAGTGTAGTATAATGGCTCATCTTGTCAGTGTAGTGTGATGTTTCATTTGTTAAGTGTATTATAATCGCTCATTTGGTGAGAATGGTATAGTGGCTAATTTTGTAAGGGTATTACAATGGCTAAATTGGTATGTGTAGTATGATAATTCATTTGTGGATTGCAGTATAATGGCTCATTTGGTTAGTGCGGCATGTTGGGCCATGGGGTTAGTGTAGTATAATGGCTCACGTGGTTAGAGTAGTATGATGGCTCATTTGGTTAGTGTAGTATTATGGTTCATTTGGTTAATTATAAGGGCTCATTGGGTTGTGTAGTATAATGACAACCTTGGTAAATAGAAAATATTGATGCCTTGATCGAAATAGATAATAGCTATGCTATGTTGTAGATGTGTAGATGCGTAG
This sequence comes from Lymnaea stagnalis, assembly GCA_964033795.1. Taxonomy (NCBI): domain Eukaryota; kingdom Metazoa; phylum Mollusca; class Gastropoda; family Lymnaeidae; genus Lymnaea; species Lymnaea stagnalis. The sequence continues at coordinate 99,793 of CAXITT010000351.1, forward strand.
ATGTGTAGATGTGTAGATGTGTAGATGTGTAGATGTGTAGATGCGTAGATGTGTAGACGTGTAGTGGTCATGCATCAAGTCTAAGAATGCTGTTGGGATTATCTTACCCTAGACTGCTAACAAAGAACAAATACGTTTTATCAATCATAACAAATGTTTCATTGCTGGCCAGGTACTACAATATCAATCATGTACACGTTGCTAAATCGTTTAAACTAAATTCTCTTTACATTATCCTTTAGATGTGAATATACAGTAGGGAACCTGTGTAATGGACAATTTAGTGAAGGGTTGGTGAAGGAGCTGATCAGAAGGTATTGAGTGGAAAATCTGTTTTTACAGTTCGCCAGCAGTAACCAGTCGATAGGAATCCAAAATGCAAGGCATGAATCAAATATTAACGCTTGTACCTGGGGTGCTGATCCCAGAAAGCTTTCTCTTGTACCGTGATCTTCAGGAGAAATGTCCGAGTTGGACATGAATTGTTATCAAGAGTGGTTAAACCCACGAGCAATCAGGCATTGGTAACTCTGACACACTGATGAGTACAGTCAGGCAATAGTAACTCTGACACACTGATGACTGCAATCAGGCAATAGTAGCTCTGACACACTGATGCGTGCAATCAGGCAATAGTAACTCTGACACACTGATGAGTGCAGTCAGGCAATAGTAACTCTGACACACTGATGACTGCAATCAGGCAATAGTAACTCTGACACACTGATGAGTACAGTCAGGCAATAGTAACTCTGACACACTGATGAGTGCAGTCAGGCAATAGTAACTCTGACACACTGATGACTGCAATCAGGCAATAGTAGCTCTGACACACTGATGAGTGCAGTCAGGCAATACTAACTCTGACACACTGATGACTGCAATCAGGCAATAGTAGCTCTGACACACTGATGTGTGCAATCAGGCAATAGTAACTCTGACACACTGATGAGTGCAATCAGGCAAAAGAAACTGTGAAAAACTGATGAATGCAATCAGGCAAAAAAACTCTTACACACTGATGAGTGCAATCAGGCAAAAGAAACTCTGACACACTGATGAGTGCAATCAGGCAATAGTAACTCCTACAAACAGATGAGTGCAATCAGGCAAAAGAAACTCTGACACACTGATGAGTGCAATCAGGCAATGGTAACTCTGACTCACTGATGATTTCAGTCATAAATTAAACATTCTGACACTGATCAGGGCATTCAATAAATAGATACTTTGTAAATTTGATCAGTGATACTAGACTCTCTTCTTCTTCTTCTTATATTTGAGGTGCCCACAATCAATTTGTTGATCATTCTGGCTCCTGGTTTAAATTCAGAGTTTGCCTTCTCTTAGATGGGTTGCCGTCCAAGGCTAGCGAGTCCCATCCACCCGGGGTGCTTGGGATGATTTGCTTTTTTTGGTGGGGATTGAACTCCAGACCACCAGCTGTTTGGTTTGAGACCGTTTAGACCGCTCGGCCACCCAGCACCCTCTCAAACAATGATTATTGCAACCGGACCCTTGAAACGATAACATTCAGACATTTGAAACTATAACATTCAGACACTTGAAACTAGAGTGTTTAAAAGACTAGGTAGAGTAATTCTTTATTTTTTTAATATGCAGATTACTTGTTCAAAAGCTTGTATAAAGATATTATTATGTGCATAATGCCCAATTTAATAATAAGATATTATATTTGTATATACCTTATATGAACATAATGCTTAATTTAATTATAATTATTAATATACGTCTTTGATGTACAGAATGCTGGATTTTTAATAATATATTAAACTATAATTTTACAAAGCATTTCAGTACACTCCAAATAGGTGCCCCACCTTTCAAAAAGTACCAACCCTTGAAGTATCAACAACCCTTAGGAATGCCCCAACCCTTGAGATGTCACTCTAACCTAGAGGCATCTCCCTTACCTTCTAGACTTGTCTTCATACCAAATCCACGGGAAAGTGCTAATAATGAAACAGGAAGAATGCCTTATGCCTTAATTAGATTTGCAGCCCACTGGTCTCTCACTGGGAAGAGAAATATCTGAATATTTCATGGACCATCCAGGCGATCGTTCTCAATGGAAATCATTTTTATCTTCTTCCTATTTACATTTTCCTGATAAGCCAATGACCAATTTTTTTTTGGCTGCGCTGTCGAAAAGGAACTATATTTCACTAGGTTACTCTTTCGTCTTCAGTAATTTGTTGGATGGTGTCTTAGGTTTTTAAAATTTAGGAATAGCATTCTGTCTTAAGTTTTTTTTTTTTTTCAGAATAACATTCTGTCTTATGTTTTTTTTTTTGAATTACATTGTGTCTTAAGTTTTTTTTTTTATTTATTTTTTTTATTTTTTGTTTTTTTTTTTTTTTTTTTTTTTTTTTTTTTTTTCTGTTTATTTTTTTTTTTTTTTTTTTTTTTTTGTATTTTTTTTTTTTTTTAATTTTTTTTTTTTTAGGAATAGTATTCTGTCATAAGTAGAATCCTACGGTAGTAGAGTTGTTTTTCCAACTGATATTCGAGAAATTTCACCAGATAAGTCGAAATTCTACCCGATATGGAAGAGCCTCCACAAAATAGTTAAGAAAGTCCTTCAGATAGATAAGAAATGTCACCGGATTGATAAGAAATTCTATCAAATAGGTAGGAAATTCCCCCAGATAGACACTTCACCAGATGGACTGAAATCACATGCACTCAGATGACCTTTCGGGAAATTGAGTGTTTTAAAAAATTCATTTGAACACAAGTGGGGAACAGTTGGTTAAAACTTAGTTCTAATTAGACTACTTTGCCAACGGATTCAGTTCTTTAAAGTTTTCAAAGAGCTTTCCAAAACAATCTCTGTTGAGCGTCATTTCGCTGCTTTTTAAAGAATTGAACTAACACGAAAATAGATGCTTCATTGCAACCTGGTGCTAAACGTAAGGACTGGGGGCGATATTAGGACTGGGGGCTGACAGGACTGGGGCTGACGTCAGGACTGAATGCTGCCACCAGGTTTGAGGGATCACATCAGAATTGGGGCCCTCTTAAGGTTGGTAATGTATTGAAAAGTTGAGGATCAGCCAATTAGGGGTACTTGAATAACACATTGGGGCGGGGGCGGTTGGGTGGTGCCTAGATTAAAACGATGTTTGACCTCTCAAGAAACAAAAAAGATTTGCTCACTACCGATTTATGTGAAGTTATGTTGGTCGAACGTAAGTTGGGTCTCAATCTTTCACTACGAAGTTCCATTTCAAAAACGCTGTAGAAAGTAATCTCAGAAGAGTAGATTTCTTTTTGAAATCTATAGTCTTGTCCACTGATTATTTCTAAAATAACATTTTTTTTCAAATATGCACTAAGCATTATACTAAAAACTCATGCATGCACCCTAACACAGTTCCAATCATCAGAGACACATAGAAATAATCATAAGACACACGGAACTAATCATTAGAGATATATAAAGCTAACAATCAGAGACACATGGAACATAAGATCAGAGACATACATTATAAGCATCAGAGACACACAGAAACAACCATCAGAAAGGCACAGAACCAATCATGACAGGCACATTGAACTAATCATCAGAGGCACATGGAACTGATCATCAGAGGCACACGCAACTAATAATCAGAGGCACATAGAACTAATCATCAGAGGCACATGGAACTAATCATCAGAGGCACATGGAACTAATCATCAGAGGCATATGGAACTAATTATCAGAGGCACATGGAACTAATCATCAGAAGCACATGGAACTAATCATCAGAGGCACATGGAACTATTCATCAGAGGCACATTGAACTAATCCTCAGAGGCAAACGGAACTAATCATCAGAGCACAGAGGTAATTGTCAGTAACTCATGGAACTAATCATAGACTAAATTTCAAGCTAATGACGTGGATCTGCTTAAACAGCTGAATAAATTATTTAATATCTCCTTATTTCATTTTTTTAACGAATTCCCATCCATTTTGTAACGTTTAATTGCATGGGGCTAAGTTCCCTCTGCCCCATGTGTGTGGTTGGGGGGGGGGGGCTTAGTTTTGATCTGCCCTTGTGTGTGTGTGGGGGGGGGGAGTTAGGTTCGCACCACCCCCTTAGTGTGTATGTGGGGGGGGAGGTAGGTTCGCTCTGCCCCCGCGTGATCGGGGTTATGGGAAGTGGGTATTGCATTATCTTTGATTTAGCATATTGTTATGTTTGATTGACTTTTGTGTTATATTTGATTTGGCATTGTTTTATTTTTGATATACTTTTGTGTTCATTTTGATTTGGCATTGTGATTTGTTTGATTGACTTTTGTGTTATCTTTGATTTAGCGTTGTGCTATGTTTGATTGACTTTTGTGTTAATTTTGATTTGGCATTGTCATTTGTTTGATTGACTTTTGTGTTATATTTGATTTTTTATTGTGTAAATTTTGATTGACTTCTGTGTTTTATTATTTGGCATTGCGATGTTTGATTGACTTGTGTGTTATATTTGATTTGGCCTTGTGATATGTTTGATTTACTTTTGTGTTATATTTGATTTTCATTGTGTAATTTTTTATTTACTTGTGTGTTATGTTTGATTTGGCATTGTGATTTGTTTGACTGAATTTTGTGCCATATTTTATTGGATTTTAAAAAAATAAATTGTGCTATGTGATAGCGTGACATTATGTAACATGTCAAATTAAATCAACATACTTTACACACGTCATGTAGAGACAATCCATTAGATGTCACAGCAGTATAAAACAACACACGAATAACACATAAATAACACAATAAAAGATCAACAACGTAACATCAACAACACGATAAAGAGCTTGTGAAGATATCAACAGACCAAATTATTTTTCCATGCAGAATTCGTTTATTTAAATGTCCATTTTTGAAGTTTGAACTTAATGCTTGATGTCATTCAATGATGAACAGTTTTCTATGAAATGTGTATCAAATCAACACTCAAAAAAAGAAGTCTCGAAATGTTTTTAATTCATTTACCACGCTAAGTCTCTAAATGGCCTCATGCAGTCAGTATGCCAAGTCTCTAAATGGTCACATGTAGTCACCATGCCAAGTCTCTAAATGGTCCCATGTAGTCACCATGCCAAGTCTCTAAATGGTCACATGTAGTCACCATGCCAAGTCTCTAAATGGTCACATGTAGTCACAATGCTAAGTCTCTAAATGGTCTCATGCAGTCACCATGCCAAGTCTCTAAATGGTCACATGTAGTCACAATGCCAAGTCTCTAAATGGTCCCATGCAGTCACCATGCCAAGTCTCTAAATGGTCACATGTAGTCACCATGCCAAGTCTCTAAATGGTCTCATGCAGTCACCATGCCAAGTCTCTAAATGGTCACATGTAGTCACAATGCCAAGTCTCTAAATGGTCACATGTAGTCACCATGCCAAGTCTCTAAATGGTCACATGTAATCACCATGCCAAGTCTCTAAATGGTCACATGTAGTCACCATGCCAAGTCTCTAAATGATCACATGCAGTCACCATGTCAAGTCTCTAAATGGTCACATTTAGTAGCCATGCTAAGTCTCTAAATGGTCTCATATAGTAAGCATGCCAAGTCTCTAAATGGTCTCATATAGTAAGGATGCCAAGTCTGTAAATGGTCTCATATAATAACCATTCAAGTCTCTAAATGACCTCATATAGTAAGCATGCCAATTCTCTAAATGGTCTCATATAGTAAGCATGCCAAGTCTGTAAATGGTCTCATATAGTAACCATGTCAAGTCTCGAAATGGTCTCATATAGTAAGCATGCCAAGTCTCTAAATGGTCTTATGAAGTCACCATTGCTTCTTCTTCTTCTATATCTTAAGGGCCCACGATCAATTTATTGATCATTTTGGCTCCTATGCATGTAGATGGGATTTGCAATGTTTCTGTTACTGGTGGTGATGAGGAAATTATGCTTATAGACTTGTCTTGTGATTTAAAGTAGAGATATGAAAACAGAGCTCTCCAACTCTCACTATTCATTTCAAATGATGTAAAGAGAATTTTAAAAAGACGGGGATTGGGGGGAGAATGGGATGTTAAAGACCACTGAACAATACACGCATTGACCTTAGGGGGGGGGGATGGGATGTTAAAGACCACTGAAGAATACATGTATTGACCTTAGTGGGGAGAATGGGATGTTAAAGACCACTGAACAATACACGCATTGACCTTAGAGGGGAGAATGGGATGTTAAAGACCAGTGAACAATACACGCATTGACCTTAGTGGGGGGAATGGGATGTTAAAGACCACTGAACAATACACGCATTGACCTTAGGTGGGAGAATGGGATGTTAAAGACCACTGAACAATACACGCATTAACCTTAGGGGGGAGAATGGGATGTTAAAGACCACTGAATAATACACGCATTGACCTTAGAGGGGGAGAATGGGATGTTAAAAACCACTGAACAATACACGCATTGACCTTAGCGTCAACAATTGTAAAAGACATCTGAAATGTTTCATTTCTGAAATCTGAAATCTGAAATGTTCTCTCTCTAAAATATTAAATGTTCAATGTATGATATCTGAAATGTTAACCATCTGACAATTAAAATGTTTACTATCTGGGTGACAAAAAAACAACTGTCTCAAAGTTTAATTACTATCCCTAACAAAAAGGATAAAAAAAGGTCGGTCAAGTGACATAATACACTGTGTCAGCATTAACACTAGATTAGTTGACTGTGTCAGCATTAACACTAGATTATTTGATTGTGTCAGCATTAACACTAGATTAGTTGACTGTGTCAGCATTAACACTAGATTAGTTGACTGTGTCAGCATTAAAACTAGATTAGTTGACTGTGTCAGCATTAACACCCTATTTCAGTTAAATGTTTTAGGCGTAACACTATATAAGTTAACTGTCTCAGATTTAACACTACATTAGTTAACTGTCTCAGATTTAACACTATATTAGTTAACTGTCCCATATTAACACACTATTAGTTGACTGTCTCATTTTGGACACTATATGAATTTCCCAGATTAAAAAACATATTGATTAACTGTCTCAGATGTAACACTATAACAGTTAGCTATATCAGATTTCTCACTTTATTAATTAAATGTCTCAGACTGAACACATTATTATTTTGATGTCTCAGATTTAACACTTATAAGATAGATGTCTCAGATTTAGCACTCTATTAGTTTAATGTCTCAGATTTAACAGTATATTAATTTAGTGTCACGGAGTCAACACTATATTAGTGAAATATCAGATTTCAAACTACATTAGTGGGACAATTTTAAAATCTCTACAAGTTTGAAATATTTAACACACTATCCGTCTGATATATTTAAACCAATTTCAGGTCATAAATGAAATGAAGCCTAAACGAAATATTTACAACTGAAAAGTTTACAACTGAAATGTTTACAAATGAAAAGTTCACAACTGAAATGTTCAAAACTGAAATGTTCACAACTGAAATGTCCCCGACTGAAATTTTTACAATTGAATTGTTTACAATTGAAATGTTGACAACTGAAATGTTCACAACTGAAATGATCACAACTTAAATTTCATAACTGAAACGATCACAACTGAAATGTTCACAACTGAATTGATTACATCTAAAATGTTCACAACTGAAATGTTCACAAATGAAATGATCACAACTGAAATGTTCACAACTAAAATGATCACAACTGAAATATTCACAACTGAAATGATTACAACTGAAATCTTAACAACTGCTGATTTTGTTCCATAGAAGCAAGCACAAATATTTTTTTTTAAACGCAGCAATTCCAAAAAGATGTTAGGACATTTTTTTAAAAAACAACCTTTAAACAAATTATTGATTTATTTACATACATTTCACTTTTAAAAAAAAACCTAAATTAAATAGGTAGCTAATGACACAGGTCCAACTAATGGTACTCAGTCTTATAGTATGATGACCGCAATCTGTAAAACTTCTTTCTGTGTCCATCCACACTGGGGACTCTCCGTAGGGTCAGTGTTGAAAAGTGCACTCAGTATGACTTCTTTCAGTGTCCAGCCACACTGGGAACTCTCCGTAGGGTCAGTGTTGAAAAGTGCATTCAGTATGACTTCTTTCAGTGTCCAGCCACACTGGGACCTCTCCGTAGGGTCAGTGTTGAAAAGTGCATTCAGTATGACTTATTTCTGTGTCCATCCACACTGGGAACTCTCCGTAGGTTCAGTGTTGAAAAATGCACTCAGTATGACTTCTTTCAGTGTCCATCCACACTGGGAACTCTCTGTAGGGTCAGTGTTGAAAAGTGCATTCAGTATGACTTATTTCTGTGTCCAGCCACACTGGGAACTCTCCGTAGGGTCAGTGTTGAAAAATGCACTCAGTATGACTTCTTTCAGTGTCCAGGCACACTGGGAACTCTCAGTAAGGTCTTTGTTGAAAAGTGCACTCAGTATGACTTATTTTCTGTGTCCATCCACACTGGGAACTCTCCGTAGGGTCAGTGTTGAAAGATGCACTCGGTATGACTTCTTTCAGTGTCCAGCCACACTGGGGACTCTCAGTAAGGTCTTTGTTGAAAAGTGCACTCAGTATGACTTCTTTCAGTGTCCAGCCACACTGGGAACTCTCAGTAAGGTCTTTGTTGAAAAGTGCACTCAGTATGACTTATTTCTGTGTCCATCCACACTGGGAACTCTCCGTAGGGTCAGTGTTGAAAAGTGCACTCAGTATGACTTCTTTCAGTGTCCATCCACACTGGGGACTCTCAGTAAGGTCTGTGTTGAAAAGTGCACTCAGTATGACTTCTTTCAGTGTCCATCCACACTGGGGACACTCAGTAAGGTCTGTGTTGAAAAGTGCACTCATTATGACTTATTTCAGTGTCCAGCCACACTGGGCACTCTTAGTAGGGCTTGTTTTGAAGAGCACCGTTCTATACGGATACATGTTTAGAAATCAGTTTTTGAAGATATCCAGGAGCAGAGACTTCTATACCCGTATACATCAGGAACAGAATTATGCTCATCTATATATATAAAAATGAATGTTTGTATGTATGTCTGTCTGTATGTCTCATATGCGCTCCTACACCATTCATGCGATTGCGACAAAACTTTAAACATTTGTTTTCCACATAACCGGCCATTTAACTGAGTCTTTAAAAACCTTATCAAGTGTTCTGTTCCTAGCCGTTGGCCCTTAATTCGGTTTTTTTCTAATATGTGATTGTAAAATTTTTTTCCACATGCGCTCCTACACCATTTATCCAATTCATATAAAACTTTGGTAAAATGTTGCGAGCATGTTCATAAACATTTTTAAAATATTACAATTGTTTCAAAATATTCAGTTTTGAGCCAAGGGCTTCATATTTGTTTATCCTTATTTGAGCTATATAAATATATTTTCAAACCGTATGCGCTCCTACACCAATCATGCGATTGCTACAAAACTTAGTGAGTTGTTGTCCAAGCGCAAATGCATTTTACTGTATTATTTAAACACTTTTAAAAATATTCCGTTTTCGGCCGTTGGCCCTTAATTCGTATTTTTCCTTATATGAGCTTTGTACAAAATAATTTTCATATGCGCTCCTACGCCATTTTTTCGATTCCGATAAAACTTTGGTGAGCTGTTGCAAATATGTCCATAAAGGTTTCTAAATTATTACAACCGTTTTAAATTATTCATTTTTAGCCAGGGGCCTCATATTCGTTTTTCCTAATATGAGCTATATAAATATATTTTCAAACCGTATGCGCTCCTACACCAATCATGCGATTGCTACAAAACTTAGTAAGTTGTTGTCCATACGCCAGTTCATTTTACTGTGTTATTTAAACACTTTTAAAAATATTCCGTTTTCGGCCGTTGCCCTTAATTCGTATTTTTTCTAATATGAGCTTTGTAAAAAATAATTTTCATATGCGCTCCTACGCCATTTATTCGATTGCAATAAAACTTAAAACTTTGGTGACATGTTGGAAGCGCGGCCGCAAAGGTTTTCAAGTTATTATAAACTTTTCAAAATATTCCAATTTTAGCCAGCGGCCTTATTCACGTTTTTTTCTTATACGAGCTATATAAATATAATTTCAAACCGTATGCGCTCCTGCACCATTCACGCGATTGCGACAAAACTTTGACGAGTTGTTATCTATAAACATAACCTTTCATTGACTCAAATTCTTATTTTTTCTTATATGCGCTTTGTAAAAAATAATTTTCTATGCGCTCCTATACCATTTTTCAGAATGCGATAAAAATTTAGTGAGATGTTGTTCTATCGCCCACAAAAATTCTTAAATTACTACAACCGTTTTTCAATATTCAGTTTTGAGCCAGGTGCCCTATGTTTGTTTCTTACAAAATGAGCTATATAAATATAATTTCAAACCGCATGCGCTCCTACATCATTTATTTATTTATTTATTTAGGCATTTTGATATAGCGCTTATCATAAAGCTCTAAGCGCTTTACAATTATTAAAACATGTAAACTAAGTAAATACAAATGAGACACTAGGATTGTAACTACTATTCTATAGAAACAATGAAAATGGCTATAAAACGAGGACACTTTGACACTTCAGGACCAACCCGAAACTGAAAATGAGGTAGGGCAAGGAGGGTGCATCACAGGTCATAGGCGGACCTAAACAGATGAGTTTTAAGGGACTTTTTGAAAATGGACGAGGTTTCACTATGACGTATATGGAAGGGGAGCTGGTTCCAGAACGTGGGCCCATGGAAGCAGAAGGAGCGTTCACCGATGGTCTTAGTTTTAGTTCTTGGGATTGAGAGGGTTCTACTGTCAATGGAAGAACGTAGTTGTCTTGTGGGGATGTAAGGAAGCAACAGTTCAGAGAGATAGACAGGAAAGTGAGGGTCAGTGAACGAGTTGAAGCAAAGATTGGCAGACTTGTATTTGATGCGAGAGGATATTGGAAGCCAGTGGAGTTGCCGCATGTGTGGTTGAATGTGGTCATGTTTCTTTGATTTAAAAATGAGTCTGCATGCTGAGTTCTGTGCCTTCTGAAGTTTTTCTATGTGGTGTTGAGGAATGCCTGAGAGAAGAATGTTACAGTAGTCAAATTTTGAAAGAATGAGTGAAGAGACGAGAGTTTTTGTGGCATCAAAGGAGAGGAGGTGTCTAATGGTGCTGATTTTTCTAATTTCGTTATATGCTGATCTGCATATATTCGTGACATGTTTGTCCATGGAGAGGGTGTCCGTAAGCGTGACTCCAAGGTTTCTGGCAGAGGGAGAGAGTGTGATGTCAGAGTTGCCAATAGATATAGAAGAAGGAGCGAATGGAGGGAGAGGTTTGTTTTGAGAGTGGATGAGAAGGATTTCCGTTTTATCATCATTTAGCTTCAATTTGTTGCAAGTCATCCAACGCTTTACATCATCCACGCACTCCTGTATGCGAAGGATTGTGGCATCAAGTTGATCAGGAAAGCAAGAGACACTGATTTGAGTGTCATCAGCAAAGGATTGACTGGAAACTGAGTGGTGGCTAATGAGAGATGATAGAAGTTTAGTGTAGAGGATGAAAAGGAACGGCCCAAGGACCGATCCTTGAGGAACTCCAATAGACAGGGCTGAAGGTTTGGAAGAGCGGTTGGAAATAGAGAGTGTTTGAGTTCTGTCAGAAAGATATGATTGAAACCAGTTTAAAGCTGAGCCAGTAAGTCCGAAAGAAAGATGAAGGCGGTAAAGAAGAATCTGGTGGTCAATGGTATCAAATGCAGCAGAGAGATCTAACAGAGTGAGAATAGAGAGTTTGCCATCGTCCATCGCGCGCAGGAGGTCACTCATGACTCGGACCAGTGCTGTTTCTGTGAGGTGGTCAATGGTATCAAATGCAGCAGAGAGATCTAACAGAGTGAGAATAGAGAGTTTGCCATCGTCCATCGCGCGCAGGAGGTCACTCATGACTCGGACCAGTGCTGTTTCTGTGCTATGACCAAGTCGGTAGGTGGACTGAGAGGAAGGATAGAGATTGCGAGAATGAAGATAGCCAGAGAGCTGAGAGAGTATGAGTTTTTCTATGATTTTTGAGAGAAAGGAGAGGTTGCTGACGGGGCGGTAATTCTTGAGTGTGTTTGGATCAAGTGAGGGTTTCTTTAGGAGGGGCAGGACAATCGACCGTTTAAAAATGGGAGGGAATATGCCAGAGAGAATCGAAGAATTTATGATGGAGGTGAGTGCTGGGAGGAGGACGTCAAGGCATTCTACAAGCAGTGGGACGGGGATAGGATCGAGGGCACAAGACTTGGGAGCAGACCTGATGATGACTCACCTCACCTCATCCTCAGTCACAGGCAGAAAACTATCAAATGATTCTGTCTGACTAACGTCCTCCGAGAACGGTGAGGAAGGTGTAGAGGTCGCGCTGTCTAGCTCCTCCCTGATCGTTTGCACCCTGGTGATGAAAAAGTCCACAAAGGCGTCAGGGAGTTGCTCTGGTGCAACGTCGGTAGGGAGGGTGAAATTCTTGCTGTTACCAAGGAGACGGTTACTAGCGCTGAACAACGCCTTGGTTGATGCACAGGATTCGACCCTTGAGCTCCAGTAGTCATCCTTTGCCCTATGTACAATCTCTGCCACCGCATCTTTCGCTGTCCAAAAGATCTGTCTGTCGACACTCAGAAACATCATTCAAGCGCTTGCGATAAAACTTAGGTGAGTTGTTGTCCAAGAGCCAGAGCATTTTTCTAAGCCATTATAACTCTACTAAAATATTCCGTTATTTTGACAATCGCCCCAAATTCGTGTTTTTTTCCTTATATTAGGAGCTTTATAAAAAATTATTTCCGTATGCGCTCCTCTACATTATTACAATGCGATAAAATTTTAGAGAGATGTTGTGCGCGCGCCCGCCCGCAAAGGTTTCTTAAATGATTACAACCATTTTAAAATACTCCGTTTTTAGCCAGGGGTCCTATGTTCGTTTTTTTCTATATAAGCTATACAACTATAATTTTAAGCTATACAACTATAATTTCAAAAGGAGCTAAAGCATGAATGGATAACTTTTTAATCAAATACAAATAGTGATATTAAATTGAGTGTGTTACATATTAAGTAGGTTTCTGAAGTAATACAACAATTCTTCAATATTCCATTTGTGGAGGGGGGTCCTAAATTCGTTTTCCACACTTCTATTATCTATATAATTATAGTATGCATTTCTATACCATTCATTCGATTGTGATCAAACTGGGTCAAGGGGAAATGCGCACTACCGAAAATGTTTCTAAATTAGAATTTTTTTTTTACAATATTCCGTTTGGGCCAGTGACCCTAATTTTATATTTTCTTCTAAGAGCTTTGTAACTGTAATTTCAAACAGAGCTAATGCATATGTGGAAGTAGCTGAATCCGCCGGCAAATTTTTCAAATTTAGTACATCCATTGTACAATATTCCAATTAGGGCTGGGGACCCTAAATTCAATTTATTTTCTTAAATGAGCTTCATCAATTAAATTTATAACGGAGATATCAACACTACCACCCTTGAACAAATGACACATTTGTAGTAAAGCAGAGAAAACACGTTTTTACATTTTTAGTGTAGAGAGTATTTTTGTTATGTGTATAAATAAGCTTGAATTTTGTGACCCATTTTAGAATCGGAAATGACATCGAAATCGCGTTTTTTTTTTCCAACTAAGAGTATTTCTTGAATAGAGTCTTATAATTTCGGAGTTGTTTTGTGTTATGTAAGTACATTTTACACCAATCGATGGTTTCT
>CAXITT010000351.1:114458-130114 GCA_964033795.1 Lymnaea stagnalis
TCAAATGAATCTTCCGAAATTGGTTCCATTGAAGTTACTATTTTAAATGGAAAATTTAAACTAGGTGATGTACTTTTGCCATTCACCCCAATGATTCCAACAGATATGCCATTTGAATTCAAACGCCTACAGTTTCCGATGCGACTCGCGTCTACAATGACTATCTACAAAGCACAGGGACAATCGCTACAAGTTTGCGGACTAAATTTGGAAAACCCATGCTTCGCCCATGGACAGGTGTATGTGGCCTGCTCTCGCGTCGGAAAATCTTCTGATTTATTCGTGTATATACCAGATGGAAAAACAAGAAAAACTTTGAGTATTTAAAAGATCTTGAAGAAACATAACATGCAAACACTTTCTTTTCTTGAGTGGCATTGCAACGCATGCCGGGTACTCGCTAGTACTTTATATAATTACATGCGCTTCATTCGTATACCGAAACAGTCTAGAGGAATTGTGTTCATTGACTACGCCTTGTGTCAACATGAATGTTTTAAGCGTCGTTCATCTCAAAGTTGTTGAGACATGTCATATGACATGAGCCCATGTCAAGCCAAGTATGACGAATGGTTCCTGATAACAATTATTAATGTATAGCAATGTCGTTATAACATCGGTGGTTATTAGAGGAAATATATGAATCTTACTGTTGCAGTTGCCTTTTGGAATATCATATTGTTGTTCTAACTCTTTGAACAAAATCTCTTATTGGTTTTGTAGCTTTTTAAATATCTTATTGTTGCAGTAGCCTTCCACAATCATCTTATAGTTGCAAACGATTTTTTACCGAATCGCTTCCGCATTTGTCTACTATCAGTAAGAGCTTGTTCCATATTCACAGCTTTATCTTCGATTCCATGTCATAAAAGGGAAGAATATAAGTGTGCAATGCCATAATATTAAGATGATTCAATGTCATGAGAGTAAGATGGTTAAATGTCATAAGAGTAAGATGGTTAAAGTCATAATAATAAAATGGTTCAATGTTATGAAATAAAGTTGGTTCAAAATCATACTAGTAAGATGGTTCAATATCATGATAGTAAGATTGTTCAATATCATAATAGTAAGATGGTTCAATATCATGATAGTAAGATGGTTCAATATCATGATAGTAAGATGGTTCAATATCATGATAGTAAGATGGTTCAATATCATGATAGTAAGATGGCTCAATATCAAGACATTAAGATGGTTCAATATCATGATAGTAAGATGGTTCAATATTATGATAGGAAGATGGTTCAATATCATGACAGTAAGATGGTTCAATATCATGATAGTAAGATGGTTCAATATTATGATAGGAAGATGGTTCAATATCATGACAGTAAGATGGTTCAATATCATGATAGTAAGATGGTTCAATATCATGATAGTAAGATGGTTCAATGTCATGACAGAAAGATAGTTCAATATCATAATAGTTAAATGATTAAATGTTATGTTAGGCTTTTTCTTTGTGTGTATGTGGACCGAAGTGGGTGGTAACATGTTTGGTCGGCCATAGGTTGCAACAAGGTAAACAAAAATTAAAAAGAGACCAGACGTTGCAGAATTCAAAGGGAGCCATGGAAGATTTAGCTTGGTGGCATTAAAGTGAGCCCTGAAAGATGATGTTGTTTCCCACCAATGGGAGCCATTGAAGGTCAAGTTGTGTGCAACAAAATGAGCCCTGGAAGGTAAAGTTGTGTGACACCAAGGGGAGCCCTGGAAGGTTAAGTTGTGTGACACCAAGGGGAGCCATGGAAGGTGAAGTTTTGTGCCACCAAAGGGAGCCCTGGAAGGTAAAGTTATGTGCCACATATTAGAGTCATGGAAGTTAATGTTGTGTACAATCAAGGGGAGCAGTGGAAGGTGAATTTGTGTGCCACAAAAGGGAGCCATGAAAGATGAAGTTGTGTGCCATCAAGGGGAGCCATGAAAGTTGAAGTTGTGTGCCACCAAAGAGAGCCATGGAAGTTAAAGTTGTGTGCCACCAAAGAGAGCCCTGAAAGATGAAATTGTTTGCCACCAAAGGGAGCCATTGAAGATGAAGTTGTGTACCACCAAGTGGAGCCCTGGAAGGTTAAGTTGTGTGACACAAAGGGGAGCCATTGAAGGTGAAATGTATACAATAAAAGGGGAGCCATGGAAGGTGAAGTTTTTTGCCACCAAAGGGAGCCCTGGAAGTCAAAGTTGTGTGCCATCAAAGAGAGTCATGGAAGGTAATGTTGTGTGCAATCACGGGGAGCAATGGAAGGTGAATTTGTGTGCCACAAAAGGGAGCCATGAAAGGTGAAGATGTGTGCCATCAAGGGGAGCCATGGAAGGTGAAGGTGTGTGCCCCAAATGGGAGCCATGTTAGGTAAAGTTGTGTGCCACCAAAGAGGGCCATGGAAGATGAAGTCGTTTGCCAACAAGGGGAGCCATGGAAGGTTAAGTTATTTGCCACCAAAGGGAGCCATGGAAGGTGAAGTAGTGTGATACCAAGGGGAATCAATAAAGGTGAAGCTGAGTGCAATCAAGAGAGCCCTTGAAGGTGAAGCTTTGTGCCATGATAAAATGTAAATGAGTGCAGTTTGGCTTGTCACTTTAACCAAGACACTTGACGTCCAGTTACTCCTTCATAGTTTTATTGAAAGTTAAAGTAAAAAGAAAACCCGACGGAAGTCCATGTGATATTTGACAACCATCCTTCATTACAAAGGAAAGCTGTAAACTCATATCCTTATACACTATTGAATGACATTATCAGGTGAAAATAAAAGGAGTATGATGATTGAGATGTGTAGCTGTGATGATACAGGTGTATTTGTGTGATGATACAGGTGTATTTGTTTGATGATACAGGTGTATTTGTGTGATGATAAAGGTGTATTTGTGTTATGATACAGGTGTATTTGTGTGATGATACAGGTGTATCTGTGTGATGATACAGGTGTATTTGTGTTATGATACAGGTGTTTCTGTGTGATGATACAGGTGTATTTGTGTTATGATACAGGTGTTTTTGTGTGATGATACAGGTGTATTTGTGTGTTGATGCAGGTACGTTTGTGTGATGAAACTTGTATGTTTTTTTTTTTAGTTTTACTGAAGCTAAATCCTCATGTTAGCCCTGCACAACTCAAAATGTTAGGCAAGCTTTAGAAAATAATAATAATAAAGAATATTTCGTAGTTCGCGGGCCGCCATATGAGTGCAGGCGGACAGTGTGTGGTGCAGGGCTGCCATATGGTATGTTCTGTTCGAAAGTTGGTGCAACGAGATCCTTTTTTGATACTCAGAGACATCTTGGGGCATCTTGGGGCATCTTGCCTCCCTACGCATTTAATATCAAGGAAGGTCAAGTACTTGAGCTGTTAGATTAGAATAAATGAAAAGAAATGTCATGAAATTATATTTACACATGAATTATCGTGTATAAAATTCTTACAAACTGCGTTTTAAAGTTTGTTTGTATTTTAGCGATTCATTCACCATAAGGGTGTATTTAATTGATACATATAAAGGTCTTCAAATCATCTCTACATATAATTAAATAACACATACACATTTTTTTGACATAATTTTATTTATTGTTTTTACAAATATCAATATGTATCAGCTCTGTGAAGATACTTTATGCCAATGTTCAACATTTAAGCTGTTTGAGGTCTTTGGGTCTAATGCTCAACATGTTTAGCCTTGTAGATCTCTTGGACAAACTTTAAACATTTTAAGCAGTTTTTAGGGTTTTATTAAAAACAAATATTCAACGTTTTTAGGTCTTTAGGAGAGTGTTAGTGCGAAAATGTGGATACTGTAAGCTGTTTTTAGGTCTTTAGGATAGTGTTATTGCGAAACTGTGGACACTGTAAGCTGTTTTTAGGTCTTTAGGATAGTGTTAGTGCGAAACTGTGGACACTGTAAGCTGTTTTTAGGTCTTTAGGATAGTGTTAGTGCGAAACGGTGGACACTGTAAGCTGTTTTTAGGTCTTTAGGATAGTGTTAGTGCGAAACTGTGGACACTGTAAGCTGTTTTTGGGTCTTTAGGATAGTGTTAGTGCGAAACTGTGGACACTGTAAGCTGTTTTTAGGTCTTTAGGATAGTGTTAGTGTGAAACTGTGGACACTGTAAGCTGTTTTTAGATCTTTAGGATAGTGTTAGTGTGAAACTGTGGACACTGTAAGCTGTTTTTTGGTCTTTTAAACAAAATTAATAGGTCTTTTGGACTAATGTTCAACATTGTAAGCTATTAATAGATCTTTTAGACAAATTTTCAACATTTTAAGCTTCTAATAAATCTTTTAGACAATGTTCACCATTTTAAGCTATTAATAGATCTTTTTGACAATTGTTCAACATTTTAAGCTATTTATGATCCTTAGGACAAATGTTAAACATTTTAAGATATTAATAGATCTTTTGGACAAATGTTCAACATTTTAAGCTATTAATAGATCTTTTGGACAAATATTCAACATTTTAAGCTATTAATAGATCTTTTGGACAAATTTTCAATATTTTAAACTATTAATAGATCTTTTGGACAAATGTTCAACATTTTAAGCTATTAATATATCTTTTGGACAAATGTTCATATTTTAAGCTATTAATAGATCTTTTGGACAAATGTTCAATTTTTAAGCTATTAATAGATTTTTTAGACAAATGTTCAACATTTTAAGCTATTAATAGATCTTTTTGACAAATGTTCAACATTTTAAGCTTATAATAGATCTTTTGGACAAATATTCAACATTTTAAGCTATTAATAGATCTTTTGGACAAATGTTCAACATTTTAAAATATTAATAGATCTTTTGGACTAATACTCAACATTTTAAGCTATTATTAGATCTTTTGGAAAAATGTTCAACATTTTAAGCTATTAATAGGTCTTTTGGACTAATGTTCAACATTTTAAGATATTAATAGATCTTTTGGACAAATGTTCAACATTTTAAGCTTATAATAGATCTTTTGGACTAATGTTCAACATTTTAAGCTATTATTAGATCTTTTGGAAAAATGTTCAACATTTTAAGCTATTAATAGATCTTTTGGACTAATGTTCAACATTTTAAGCTATTATTAGATCTTTTGGAAAAATGTTCAACATTTTAAGCTATTAATAGGTCTTTTGGTCTAATGTTCAACATTGTAAGCTATTAATAGATCTTTTAGACAAATTTTCAACATTTTAAGCTATTAATATATCTTTTAGACAAATGTTCAACATTTTAAGCTATTATAGATCTTTTGGACAAATGTTCAACATTTTAAGCTATTAATAGATCATTTGGACAAATGGTCAATATTTTAAGCTATTAATAGTTTTTTTGGACAAATGAACATTTTAAGCTTTTTTTAAATCTTGTGGAAAATTCTCCATCTTTTTATGATGTTTGCTGGTTGTTTGTAGAAGTATGTATCTACGGCAACATATGTCATCTTATGGAAATAAATAATTGACATATGTCATCTTATGGATATCAATAATTTTAAAAATACTTTATACAAATTAATTTATCATTTGTTAAGTTCCTATAAAACGTTTATATAATAGTACACCATATCACAAACATATTTACTCATTTTTATACCGAGCTGAACATAGCAAACACGTTCTCTACGCAAACATGACCATTTGTATTAAAAATTAACAAAGGCATATTCCATTCTAGATATGTTTAATTCAAAATTCAAAAATTCAAAGCATGCCGAGCTATAACTTAATAAACAAGACTAAATGACGTCATCAAAGGGTGTGTATACAAGTGTAGCCATTTAAAAATGCAGTGCTACAGAACTCGTTTATTCATAGAGTACATCATAAGAAATAGCACTGTTTTACACATTCCCTCGTGGTATATCAAACTGTTTTACACATTCCATCGTGGTATATCAACTGTTGTACACATTTCATCGTGGTATATCAACTGTTGTACACATTCCATCGTGGTATATCAAACTGTTTACATATTCCATCGTGGTATATCAAACTGTTTTACACATTCCATCGTGGTATATCAAACTGTTTTACACATTCCATCGTGGTATATCAAACTGTTTTACTCATTCCATCGTGGTATATCAAACTGTTTTACACATTCCATCGTGGTATATCAAACTGTTTTACACATTCCATCGTGGTATATCAAACTGTTTTACACATTTCATCGTGGTATATAAAACTGTTTTACACACTCCATCGTGGTATATCAAACTGTTTTACACATTCCATCGTGGTATATCAAACTGTTTTACACATTCCATCGTTGTATATCAAACTGTTTTACACATTTCATTTGGGTTAATCAACCTGTTTTACACAATCCATCGGGGTATGTAATACCATATCCCACATATTCAATTTAAAGTCAATTGTTTTTTCTATATCACAGGGCTTATTCTATATCTAAGAATTTCATTGTATCATTATAACACCGATCCACATCCCATTAGAGTCAAGAGACGAGATTATATTTCTTATACATGAAAAGGTTTAATTCCGTGTATTTTCTATCAACTCCAATAGAATGGATCTCAAACTCTCGTCACCAAAGCGCTTTCTTTAAAACATAGATTGTTTTATTTAGCATGAAATAAAGTAGTCAATAAAAGGATTGAAGATAAAAACTGTACAAGTCTCATTAGCATTTGAACAAACTAAGCGAGACTTTTACACATTAAATTGTCAGTACTGGTACTAAACAGTGGTCAGTACTAGAGCTAAACTGTGGACAGTACTAGTGCTAAGCTGTGCAGAGTACTAGTACTAAACTGTGCCAGTAATAGTGTTAGACAGTGTTCAGTACTCGAGCTAAACTATGCCCAGTACTAGTGCTAAACTGTGCTCAGTACTAGTGCTAAACTGTGATCAGTACTAGTGCTAAAATGTGCAAGCAGTCTTTTATAGGAAAATAGAATAGAACCATGTTAATGAAACTATTTCAGAAGAGATGTTGAAATGCTATCTGAAATTAATGCGATGTTAAAATGACATAGACATACATGACATAAACATAAATGACATAGACATAAATGACATAGACATAAATGACATAGACATAAATAACATAGACATAAATGACATAGACATACTCGACATAGACATACATGACATATACATAAATGAAATAGACATACATGACATAGACATTCTCGACATAGACATACTCGACATAGACATACATGACATAGACATAAATGACATAGATATACATGACAAAGACACACATGACATAGATATACATGACATAGACATACATGACATAGACATACATGACATAGACATACATGACATAGACATGCATGACTTAGAAATACATGACATACAAAGACATGGCATAGACATACATGACATAGACATACATGGCATAGACATACATGACATAGACATAGATGACATAGACATAAATCGCATCTGTAAAATGAATAAACGGTAGGGTTAAACCTAAAAAAAGAAACGCAACAAAACAACGAACGTGTCGGCGGAAAGCCTTCGTCAGCGAACAAAAAAACAGAAAAAAAGGTATAAAAATAAGAAATAGCGCTTATTTTAGACGTAGTATCCGTGGGCAACAAAAGAAATGTGCATATAGACGTACATAAAATAGACATAAATGACATAGGCATACATGACATAGACATACAGTCATACATGGTATAGACACACTGTCATAGACACACATGACATAGATATACATGACATGGGCATACATGACATAGACATACATGACTTAGACATATTTAACATACACATACATGGCATATACATACATGATATAGACATACATGACATAGACATATTTGCATATACATACATGACATAGACATACATGACAAAGACATACATGACATAGACATACATGGTATAGACACACATAACATAGACATACATAGTATATACGTACATGACATAGACATACACGTGTTAGACATACTGACTTAGACATACATGACATAGACATACATGACATAGAAATACATGACATAGACATAAATGACATAGACCTACATGGCATATACATATATGACATAGATATACATGACATAGACATACATGGCATATACATACATGACATAGACCTACATATGTGTGAGGTCTTTGAGATGTTTAATATAATACACAGAGATGAAATGTGTATGGCTTTGCTTAGTGGAAGATGACATACCCAGATAAATCAAATATGATTATGACTTATGTAGCCACTTATGACATCTTTGTATCTCTAAGTTTACATAGTTGTTTACGTAAAATGGGGACATATTAACATTTCTAATACAATTCAGAGGTGATAAAAATACTAAGACTGGAAGTCAATGACATGAAATACTTTGAACCGGATATTCCATTGTTAGTTATAACATCCGGAACTCAAGGGGCAGGTAATACTTGCTGTGGGGAGATCGTTGTATTAAGAAAACTCACTCTTTCTGGATTTTCATAGCGTATGTGAAGACTGTATGTGTGTGATTGTTAATTTTATGTGTGTGATTGTAGATTGTATGTGTGTGATTGTTAATTTTATGTGTGTGATTGTAGATTGTATGTGTGTGATTGTTAATTTTATGTGTGTGATTGTAGATTGTATGTGTGTGATTGTTAATTTTATGTGTGTGATTGTAGATTGTATGTGTGTGATTGTTGATTTTATGTGTGTGATTGTAGATTGTATGTGTGTGATTGTTGATTTTATGTGTGTGATTGTAGATTGTATGTGTGTGATTGTTGATTTTATGTGTGTGATTGTAGATTGTATGTGTGTGATTGTTGATTTTATGTGTGTGATTGTAGATTGTATGTGTGTGATTGTTGATTGTATGTGTGTGATTGTTGATTTTATGTGTGTGATTGTAGATTGTATGTGTGTGATTGTTAATTTTATGTGTGTGATTGTAGATTGTATGTGTGTGATTGTTGATTTTATGTGTGTGATTGTAGATTGTATGTGTGTGATTGTAGATTGTATGTGTGTGATTGTTGATTTTATGTGTGTGATTGTAGATTGTATGTGTGTGATTGTTGATTTTATGTGTGTGATTGTAGATTGTATGTGTGTGATTGTTGATTTTATGTGTGTGATTGTTGATTTTATTTGTAAAATTGTATGTGATTAGTAAATTCATTTGTAATTATTTCGTGTGTTTGTAATGTAGATTTATAGGAATTAATGTGTAGGTGTATGATTTGATATAAATTAATTTGCTGATATGTGTATCTATATAAATTAATAAGTCAAATATAACATGATCTACCAGTATAACAAGTAATATATAACATATTCTGAAGTATAACATAATCTACTCGTAGAACAAGTCAAGCATGACATAATCTACTAGTAGAGCAAGTCAAGTATAAGTAAACGGGTATCTTTGATATAAGTGGGCGTGGTATAAGTGAGCAATAATGATGATTATTTGATACGTCTCAAAAAATTATGATTCTATGTTGCATTTATATATTTGAAATAAATAATACATAGTCATTTGTATATTTTAAACAAATAATACATAGTCACTTATGGCAATTCTACATTTCATTATACTGGTAGCATCACTCTCAGAATGTTTCATTTCTGGTATAAACAAGTTCCACTTGTTGTCCAGCATTATTCATTGAACACGCCAGTTTAACTTGGTGGACAACAAGATAAGTCAAACATATCGGTTCCACTTAGTAACATAAAGATTCATTGATAGAACTAAGTTATTTTGGGTATACAACAATATTTAACAATAGAGAGAAGTTCTACTTTGTGTACAACAATATTTATTTGACGTGATATTCAAAACTCTGCATTAAAAGAGATCAGCTCTACTGGGTGTAGAAAAATATTCATTGATAACGACAAATTCTACTTTACCCCCAATATAGTCTCTGACGTATTAATTGTTTTTAAAACTAACTAACTAGGACAGGATGTGGTTTGATTAGAAAAATGTCTGGCAAACTACAATAGTTTGTTAAATTTGTACCATAAAGTAGCAGTGAAGTACAAGTAAAGAACCAATAAAGTACCAGCAAAGCACCTGTTACTTACCAGTGAATTACACATAAATAAAGATACGAAGAAGATAAAAAGTGCAGGGTACTAAGCTAGGTCCTTTACAACATTATCCGTCTTGTTCCAATTGATGAATGCAATCATTCCAATAACGTGTTTCACAAAACTATCCGCAGATATTTCCCCTCATAATGCTCAAAGCCTCGCATTCTCTTTGCTTCTTTCATCACTCCACATGTGGATTTGTGACGTCATATACCCCTGGCGATACGGACCAGGGAGGTGTTGTAGTTGGTGTTGGACCAGGTGAGAACCGGTAAGGTGTAGCTGAGAGACGCGAAGATGATGATGAGATAGACGAAGAAGAAGATTCTGTCCAGGATGAGAGCAACAGCCTTCCACTGCTTGGCGATGCTCTCCTTCTTGTCGCGCTCATCAAGTCGAACCTTCTGCTGGCGCATGAACTCACGCAGCTCCCCAAGTTTGTGCTCAATTTCTGCCATGGGTCCGGCACACTGGGGGGATAGAGTGGGTCAGTTAGATAGGGGTCCGACACAACATGGATTTAATGGTTCTGTTAGATAAAAAATGAACACCACAGTGGGATTGAATGGGTTAGTTAGATAAGGGTTAAACACAGCAGAGATTGAATGAGTGAGTTAGATAAGGGTTAAACACACCAGAGATTGAATGCGTCAGTTAGATAAGGATTAAACACGCTAGAGATTGAATGGGTCAGTTAGATAAGAGTTAAACACACCAGATATTGAATGGGTCAGTTATTAAGGGTTAAATACACCAGAGATTGAATGGTTCAGTTAGATAAGGGTTAAACACACCAGAGATTGAATGGGTCAGTTAGATAAGGGTTAAACACACCAGAGATTGAATGCGTCAGTTAGATAAGGGTTAAACACACCAGAGATTGAATGGGTCAGTTAGATAAGGGTTAAACACACCAGATATTGAATTGGTCAGTTAGATAGGTGTTGAACACACCAGGGATTGAAATGTTCCGTTATATAAGTAATGAACAAACCAAGGTTTGAATAGTTCTGTTAGATAGGTGTTGAACACACCAGGGATTGAATGGGTAAGTTAGATAGGAGTTGAACACACCATGGATTAAATGGTTTAGTTAGATAGGGGTTGAACAAACCATGGATTAAATGTTTCTGTTAGGTTTTTAACACACCAAGGATTAAATGGTTCTGTTAGACAGGGGTTTAACACACCCGTTATTGAATTGTTCTGTTAGATAAAGATTGAACACACAGGGGATTGAATGGGTCAGTCACACAGTAGCCCGACAGACTGGGGGATAGAATGGTTCAGTCAGATTGGGGTCTTAACTAACGGGGAGAGAATGGGTTATTTAGTTAGCACTATAATTACATTTCCCTAAGGTAAAGAGTGGGTTAGCAAGATAAGGGTTTGACACACTGGGGGATAGAATGGGTCAGTCACACAGTAGCCCGACAGACTGGGGGATAGAATGTTTCAGTCAGATAGGGGCCCGACAGACTGGGGGATAGAATGGTTCAGTCAGATAGGGGTCTGACAGACTGGGGGATGTGTTTGTCAGTTTGATATGGGATATGCTGTGTGATGGGTTCAATATGTTATACATACATATTGGTATGTATAATGAGATACAAAATGAGATACATGTATAGATTAAATATGAGATTTATAGTAAACTAATGAATGGCTATAGTGACGAAACAAATAACTAATCTACACATATTTTAACATTAGCTTTGAATTAGAGAATCATGGTATAAATATTTGTAAAGAGTACTATAGATATAGTTCCAGAATGTACTAACAGACTCATATTTCCAATCTTAACATTTATACTTATAGTTCAAACATTTAAAAATAGACTAAAAATTCCAATAATAACCTATATAGCCATAGTTCAATATATAAAAATGGACTCATAGTCATGACTTTCTGTGCTAGTCATGAGACTTGTGCTAGTCATGTGTCTTGTGCTAGTCTTGATCCTGTGCTAGTCATGAATCCTGATCAAGTCAAGTAAATGGTGCTTGCAATGTGTCCTGTGTTAGTCATGTGTCCTGTGCATGAGTCCTGTGCTAGTCATGAGTCCTGTGCTAGTCATGAGTCCTGTGCTATTCATGAGTCCTGTGCAAGTCAGTTAAATGGTGCTTGCAATGTGTCCTGTGTTAGTCGTGTGTTCTGTGCATGAGTCATGTGCTAGTCATGAGTCCTGTGCTAGTTATGAGTCATATGCTGGGCATGTACCCTGTGCATGGGTCATGTGCTAATCATGTTTATTGTTCTAGGAATGAGACATGCACTAGTAATGTGCCAGGATCTAGCAATGTGTCCTATTATAGTCATGTGTCATGTGCTTGCATAGAGTCAATTAATAGCCATGTGTCGTGTGTTAATATTGTGTCCTGTGTTAGTAATGAGTTCTGTAACATGTTGACCTTGACCTACCTGTGTTGGATCTCGTTGTAAGGCAAATAATGCTTCGTTGGAGCGGTCTACTTCATGCGTCCAAGTTTTCTCCTATAGATATCAAAAGTGGATAGATCAATAGTGGAGAGATCAATAGGGGATAGATCAATAGTGGAGAGATCAATAGTGGATAGATCAATAGTGGATAGATCAATAGTGGAGAGATCAATAGGGGATAGATCAATAGTGGAGAGATCAAAAGTGGATAGATCAATAGTAGAGAGATCAATAGGGGATAGATCAATAGTGGAGAGATCAATAGGGGATAGATCAATAGTGGATAGATCAATAGTGGAGAGATCAAAAGTGGATAGATCAATAGTAGAGAGATCAATAGGGGATAGATCAATAGTGGATAGATCAATAGTGGATAGATCAATAGTGGATAGATCAATATTGGTTACATCAATAGTAGGTAGATCAATAGTGAATGGATCAATAGTGGATAGATCAATAATGAATAGATCCATATTGGATAAATAAAATTGGATTATTTGGACCCGGGTCCGAGATGTTAAAGTTTGGGTTGATTAAATATATAAAAATTATTTTATGGTTTGTAAGGCAAAAGTTGGTATCAAATGAAAAATAATTGAATGTACTTTATATTTGTAAACTTATGTCTTAAGTTTCACTAAAATAAACGACCACAAATGACATCCGAATGGCATTTAGTCAAGATGGAACCGGAAACGCATCGCCGCTATTCGGACCCGGGTCCCCTTAGACTCAGTGCTATTCTGAAGTCATTTGTGGTAGTTTATTTGAGTTAAACTGAACAATTATGTTTAAAAACTTATGGCCAATTCAATTACCTTTCATTTGATACCAAATTTTGTCTTACAACTGACAAATAATATATTTTTTTTAAATATTAATCTCAAACAGTAACTTCTCGGACCCTGGTCCGAATAGTCACTTCGATAAATAAATACATCACAAGTCTATTTCTGGCTAGATCAGGAGATTAGTTTCATTTAAATGAATACATCACAAGTCTATTTCTGGATAGATCAAGAGATAAGTCTGATTTAAGTTAATACATCACAAGTCTTCTACTCCATAGATCAAGAGATTAGTCTCATATAAATGAATCCATCACAAGTCTTCTACTCGATAGATCAAGAGATTAGTCTCATTTAAATGAATATATTATACTTTTCATCAACTTTTGTACTAGTAGAGGAAACACCATTCTAGGCAAGGTAAGGATTTTGTTTATAAGTCTTTTATTTAGTAATTTATTAGTAACTAAATAAAACTTATTAATTGTTGTTAGCACTGTTTTGAGTGTCGTATTTTTGCTATTGCATTTTTCATATGGTATCGTCTTACAAATCCCCAATTTAAAAAAAATTGTGGGCTCGTCCTTGGATATTTAAATCCATAACTTTTTATTACACCAATAATACATTGAGTGTTTATCTGTGGATTTAGACTCACTGCTTTCTTTAATTTATTCAGACTAAATTTGAGCACACGATACCAATTTACGATACCAATGACAGAGCTAGTTGCAATTGTTTTAAGTAATATTGTTATACGCTTTAACTTTTAGAAAACTTATAATTATATAATGTATATATTGCCTGTGTTAAAATGGATTTTGATGCAGCTAACCCAGTAGTAGAGGCATTAGACAGATGTTCTAGAAAGGAGTCATTTTCCGTTGCTAAAGATTTAGGAAACTGTGTAGCCCATTCGGCCCTAGTAAAAAGAACGTACGAGACATGATCATCGTCCACTTAGTAGATGAGGATATGTTGTCTGACGACGAACTTGATTCAGTCACCTAACCGCATGATCTTAATATGGAGCTCCAGCTTTGATCAAACAAATAGAGCTAGATGCTCAGAGAGAGAGAGCAAGAGAGAGAGAGAGAGAGAGAGAGAGAGAGAGAGAAAGAGAGAGAGAGAGAGAGAGAGATAAAAAAGAACGAGACTTTAACACATGGAGCTAGAGCTACAGAGTGATAAAGAACGACAGCTTAAAAAAATGAAGCTAGAGCTACAGAGTGATAAAGAACGACAGCTTAAACAAATGAAGCTAGAGCTACAGAGTGATAAAGAACGACAGCTTAAACAAATGAAGCTAGAGCTACAAAGTGATAAAGAACGACAGCTTAAACAAATGAAGCTAGAGCTACAAAGTGATAAAGAACGACAGCTTAAACAAATGAAGCTAGAGCTACAGAGTGATAAAGAACGACAGCTTAAACAAATGAAGCTAGAGCTACAGAGAGATAAAGAACGACAGCTTAAACAAATGAAGCTAGAGCTACAGAGAGATAAAGAACGACAGCTTAAACAAATGAAGCTAGAGCTACAGAGAGATAAAGAACGACAGCTTAAACAAATGAAGCTAGAGCTACAGAGAGATAAAGAACGACAGCTTAAACAAATGAAGCTAGAGGTACAGAGAGATAAAGAACGACAGCTTAAACAAATGAAGCTAGAGCTACAGAGTGATAAAGAACAACAGCTTAAACAAATGAAGCTAGAGCTACAGAGTGATAAAGAACGACAGCTTAAACAAATGAAGCTAGAGCTACAGAGTGATAAAGAACGACAGCTTAAACAAATGAAGCTAGAGCTACAGAGAGATAAAGAACGACAGCTTAAACAAATGAAGCTAGAGCTACAGAGTGATAAAGAACGACAGCTTAAACAAATGAAGCTAGAGCTACAGAGAGATAAAGAACGACAGCTTAAACAAATGAAGCTAGAGCTACAGAGAGATAAAGAACGACAGCTTAAACAAAAGAAGCTAGAGCTACAGAGTTATAAAGAACGACAGCTTAAACAAATGAAGCTAGAGCTACATAGTGATAAAGAACGACAGCTTAAACAAATGAAGCTAGAGCTACAGAGAGATAAAGAACGACAGCTTAAAAAAATGAAGCTAGAGCTACAGAGCGATAAAGAACGACAGCTTAAACAAATGAAGCTAGAGCTACAGAGAGATAAAGAACGACAGCTTAAACAAATGAAGCTAGAGCTACAGAGAGATAAAGAACGACAGCTTAAACGAATGAAGCTAGAGCTACAGAGTGATAAAGAACGACAGCTTAAACAAATGAAGCTAGAGCTACAGAGAGATAAAGAACGACAGCTTAAACAAATGAAGCTAGAGCTACAGAGTGATAAAGAACGACAGCTTAAACAAATGAAGCTAGAGCTACAGAG